>CM067633.1:6160534-6437508 GCA_034336685.1 Luscinia luscinia | reverse complement strand
GGGCAGGAATCTCAGGTGGATCCATGTGGGAAGGGTGAAG
Source organism: Luscinia luscinia (assembly GCA_034336685.1). NCBI lineage: Eukaryota > Metazoa > Chordata > Aves > Passeriformes > Muscicapidae > Luscinia > Luscinia luscinia. The sequence goes on along the minus strand of CM067633.1, from coordinate 6,437,468 downwards.
GGCAGGAATCCCACAGGGATCCGTGTGGAAGGGCAGGAATCCTGCACGGATCCATGTGGAAGGGGCAGGAATCCTGCACGGATCGATTTGGGAATGGGAGATCGGGCAGGAGTTCCGTGTGGCGCAGGAACGGGCAGGAACCCCAGACGGATCCATGCGGGGAAGGGTGAACGACCTGTGCCGGGTTTGAACCCTGCCCCCGGCTGTTTAACTGGGTTATGGGGTTTTGGGGTGGATCGGGGGTTGATGACCCTGCACAGGGCCTGGTGCCAGCGGCGCTTTCCCTCCTCTGTTCCCACAGATCCAGCGGGAGATGCTGGGGCAGCTGAGGCGGCTGGAAGAGCCACAGCCTGTTCCTCACCTTTTAACCACCCCAAAAGTCACCAAACATCGATCCTGGCCGAGGCTGGGGCTGTCCCGGGGCCATTGCGGTGCCTGCACCCCAAATCCTCCCCCAGGGTGGGCAGCACCCCCAAATCTCCGTCCTGAGGGGCACCTGGGGTGAGCAGCACCCCCAAATCTCCGTCCTGAGGGGCACCTGGGGTGAGCAGCACCCCCAAATCTCCCTCCCGGCGGTCCCCAGGTGGTTCAGGGGCCCCGCAGGGACGGGGACGTTCAGCAGCAGCACCACCCCCGAGGCCTGTGGCGGCTCTGGGTGGGCGCCGGGTGCTGCAGAGGGAAATAAGGCTCAATTCCATCTCGGAAGAGCCTCCTGAGGCTCGGCCGGGACGCTGGGGCGGTGGCGGCCCCGCCATGGCGGCCTCACCCCGCTGAGGGCCCGGGGCGCCCGTTGCCGTGGCAACGGCTGCGGCGCGAAGGGGCGGTGCCGCCGCCCTGCAGCGATTGGTGCACGCTGCTGTCACTCAAGAGCGCTGTCCCTAAGCGTCGTTTCATTGGTTAATGTGGCTGTCACTCAGTGAGGGCTTTGCACGCTATTGGCTACATGTCCTGTCAATCAACCGCACAGAGGGGCGAGCCGCGCTACCCTGCTTCTCATTTCCCATTGGCTCAGCCGCGCCGAGCGCGAGGGCCGCCCGCTCCTCCTCGCACTCCCATTTGTCAGTTCTCCTGCCAATCAAAGCGGCGCCGGGAGGGCGGGAACAACTCTCCGCCGGTCTCTCCCCATTGGCCCGCGCCTCGCTCCCCCCTCCCCTCGGCGGGCGGTGATTGGCGGCGACGCCGCGCGAGGCGGGCGGGGGGGGGCGGTTGGGCCGGGGCGGGGAGCGGGAGCGGCGGCGGCGGCGGGGCCGGAGCGGCGGCGGAGCCCGGCGGGTACCGGCGGGGGCGGATCCGTGCTGCAGAGTGCGGGGGAGGCGTGCGGAGGGCACGGGGGTGGCGGCGGCGGCGGCGGCGTGCGCGGGGCGGGGCGGGGCGGGGCGGGCGGCGCTGAGGGGGGAAGGCGAGGCCCGCGGGAGCGCGCGCGGGTGGGGCGGGGTCACGTGGCGCCGCGCGCGCGGGGTGTGTGTGTGGGGGGGGGTGTTGAGGTCACGTGGGGTCTTAAAGGGCCCCGGGAAAAGGGGAACGGGGAGCGCACGTGGCCCCCACTGGGGGAACCCCCCCAAAATCTGGGACCCCCCAAATCGGGGACCCCCCAAAATCCTGGAGCCGCAAGCTCCGGGCCCGGGCGCTTCTCCCCGCGCAGCGGGAGCCGCCCCGGCGCTGCGGGAGGTGGGAGTGGGGCGGGCCCGGGAGCGGTCCCGGTGTTTTATGGAAAAGCCCCGGCCCGGCTGGAAACCGGGCTGAGCAAAGCAAAGCAAAGCAAAGGGAGGCGGATTCCTTCAGCCAGCGGGAAGTTGACGCACCAGCCTAAGAATAGCGCGGGCAGGGGAAGCGTGGACAGCGCTGTCCCCGAAGGTAACCCGGCGAGGCCGAGGAAAATCGGGAATTCCAGCGAAATTCCCTGGGTTTTTGCGGGGGGCAGGCGCTGTGCGAGCAGGGTGGTGGCCCGGTGTTACCGTGTTTGCTCTCTGGTTACATTTCAGCTGCTGATGAAATCGCAGCCAGGAGCGTTGGAGTCTTTGGACCTTCCCATGCTCGGGACCTTTGACTCATAAAAGGCTCCTTCAAAAAGCGTCGGGAGCAGAAGAGGGAGAGGGAGAGGAGCCGGAGAAGGGACGGAGGAGCTGCGGGAAGGAGCAGAGCCCGTCCCGGAGCGTGGGGCGCCGCGGGGGGACAGAGGAGGTCGCTGCATGTGGAGTTTTTGGACAGTAAGTCACATGGAACATGGAATTCCGCGTCTCCGCGTGATAAAAACAAAAGGGAAAGGCGAGGGTGGAGCTGCTGGGGAGAGTTCCCATGTTTGAACTTTGATTTTCTCCAGTTCTCCACGCAACAATTTCCTGACTTTTCAGAGGAAAACCAAACCCTGATGAACTTAAAAAAGCTTTTGGAGCATTCTTTCTCCTGGACTCATCCCCGCCTCCCTGGATCTCTCCAGGTTTTGAGGGGCACAAACAGCCTGGGAAAACCTGACCAGCCTCAGGTTCTCCTGGTTTTTAGCAGGCAGAGACGATTCTGTTTGAAAGTGGGGCAGAGCAGAGCCAAACCCATCCAACCTGTTGTGTGGAGGCTTCACCCTCCTCTGCCACCGCCTCGTTGGAATTCCCAACCTCAATCTTTGTTTTTCCTCTCTTTGTTTTTGTTTTTTATTTTTTTTTCTCCACTACCAGAAATGCTCTCTCTGAAGAAATACTTCACCGAGGGCCTGATCCAGTTCACCATCCTGCTGAGCCTCATCGGCGTGCGCGTGGACGTGGACACCTACCTGAACTCGCAGCTGCCCCCGCTGCGGGAGATCATCCTGGGCCAGAGCTCTGCCTACACCCAGACCCAGTTCCACAACCTGCGCAACACCTTGGACGGATATGGCATCCACCCAAAGAGCGTCGAGCTGGACTATTACTTCACTGCCCGCCGCCTGCTCAGCCAGGTGAGGGCTCTGGACAGGTTCCAGGTGCCCAGCACCGAGGTCAGTGCCTGGCTGGTGCACAGGGATCCCGAGGGCTCCGTGTCCGGGGGGCAGCCCGGCGCCGTGCAGGACGGCGGCGCGGGGGACGGCGCCGTGAGGGAGAGCGGAGCTGAGCAGGGCTTCGGGGAAGAGCTGGAGGATCTGGGAGCTGTGGCAGCGCCTGTCAATGGAGACCTCACCAAGGAGGTAGGAAAAGAGAGTGTTTTATTTTTATCTGTTGTTTTAAGGGAGGGTTTTGGCCTCCCAACGAGCAGAACTCTGGATGTTGCTGTGTTTGGCACTCGGGGATGTCGCAATCCTGAATCAGGGCTGGGTTTCAGCGCTCCGGGGGTAATTCCAGGGCGATTTTCCCTTTTTGTCTGCTCCAGAGGAGCAGTGAAAGGAGGGGGAAGGAGCTGAGGGCCCCATGTGACTCTGAGGATTGGGAAAGCGATCAATCCAGCTGGGAAATAAACAGGAGTGTTGGGAAAGAGCCCTGGCCCAGGTGTGGAGCAGGTGGTTGGGTTGCTGGGCTGGAGCCTGGCCAGGAACCAGCTCCTCTCTCAGTTTTCCTCCCCAGGAGCCAGCTCCTCTCAGCTTTCCTTCCCAAGAGCTGGTTCCTCACTCAGTTTTCCTCATGATCCAGTTCCTGCTCAGTTTTCCTCCCCATGAGCTGAATCCTCACTTGGTTTTCCTCCCTATGATCTGGTTTTCCTCTCCAGATCCAGCTCCTCTCTGTTTTCCTCCCTAGATCCAGCTCCTCTCTCTGTTTTCCTCCCCACATCCAGATCCTCTCTCTGTTTTCCTCCCCAGCTGGCTGGGCAGAGCTGGACTAGGAAGGATTTTTGGTTTTCTTGCTTGGACCAGGACCTTTGGGAAGGTTGGGGTGCAATTCCAGGCCCTGGGAGCTCTGCTGTGGTTCTGGCAGGGCAGCCTTTGGCACATCCTGGGGCCTGGGGGCTGATCATGGCCTGGGGTCCTTGCAGGGTCAGGGAATGGGGGTGTCAGTGCTGATTCCCAACCTCAGGTCCTTGCAGGGTCAGGGAATGGGGCTGTCAGTGGTGATTTCCAGCCTTGGATCCTCCCAGGGCCATGGAGAGAGGGTTTCAGTGGTGATCCATGTCCTCAGGTCCTTCCAGGGTCAGGGAGTGAGGGTGTCAGTGGTGATCCATGTTCTCAGGTTCTTTCAGGGTTGTAGAGGGGGTGTCAGTGCTGATTCCCAACCTTGGGTCCTTTCAGGGTCAAGGAACGTGGGTGTCAGTGGTGGTTCCATGGCCTTGGGTTCTTTCAGGGCCATGGAGAGAGGGTGTCAGTGCTGGTGCACAACCTCAGGTCCTTGCAGGGCTGAATGGAACTGAGGTGGTCAATGGTGATGCCATGGCCTTGAGTCCTTTCAGGCTGCAGAGAGAAGGTCGGTGCCATGCATCCTCAGGTCCTTGCAGGACTGTGGAATGGGAATGTCAGTGTAATCCACATCCTCAGGTCCTTGCAGGACTGTGGAATGGGAATGTCAGTGCTGATCCACATCCTCAGATCCTTGCAGGGTCTATAGAATGGAACTGGTCGGTGCCAATCCACATCCTCAGGTCCTTGCAGGGCTGTGGGATGGGGGTGTCAGTGCCGATGCACATCCTCAGGTCCTTGCAGGACTGTGGGATGGGGGTGTCAGTGCCAATGCACATCCTCAGGTCCTTGCAGGGCTGTGGGATGGGGGTGTCAGTGCCGATGCACATCCTCAGGTCCCTTGCAGGACTGTGGGATGGGGGTGTCAGTGCCGATGCACATCCTCAGGTCCTTGCAGGGCTGTGGGATGGGGCTGTCAGTGCCGATGCACATCCTCAGGTCCTTGCAGGACTGTGGGATGGGGGTGTCAGTGCCGATGCACATCCTCAGGTCCTTGCAGGGCTGTGGGATGGGGGTGTCAGTGCCAATCCACATCCTCAGGTCCTTGCAGGGCTGTGGGATCGGGGTGTCAGTGCCGATGCACATCCTCAGGTCCTTGCAGCACGGCTCTGCCGTGCCCAGCCCTGCCGGGAGGTGCCCAGGCAGCCGCTGCCGTGTGGTGCAGCAGGGATTTTGATCAGGGTGGAGATTTAGGATCAGGGTCAGGATCGGGATTTGGGATGGGGATTTGGGATTTGGGATGGGATGAGGATCGGGCTGTGGGAATGGGTGCGGGGAGCACCGCAGTGACAGCCCTGGAGATGCTTCCGGGGCTGCAGGTGCTTCCGGAGCCGCTGGGAATGTCATCCCGCTTTTCCCTGCGGGTTTCCAGGGATTTCCAGGGGGAAAACCCCGCTCTGGGCTGGCGACCTTGGAGGTGCCGGAGGGTCAGGGGACACGGGCACGTCCCCACCCTGTGCTGATGCCGGGGGATTCCCGGGAGGCGGTTCCCGGCCCCGGGAATGGCGAGGGACCGGCCGGCTCCTCGCCCTGGGCAAGGTCACTCCGGGCAGGCTCCGCCGCCCTTCCTGAATTTGGGATTCCTGGCTCTGAGGAGCTTCCTGCAGTCAGGGATTGGAGATCAGGGGTCGGGTTTTGGGGGAATTCAGGAGCAGAGGAGCCGGAGCTGCCGTTTTCCAGAGGGCCTGGATGTGCTGGGAGTGGAACCCGTGCTGGGAATCGGGGAGGGTGGGTGCGGGAGATCTGCGGCCGCACCTTCCCCGGTCCCGGCTCTTCCCGCATCCTTCCTTGCTCTCAAGACTCTGTTTCCCACATTTCTCCCCAGTCCCGGCTCTTCCCGCATCCCTGCTCCCTCTCAGGGCTGTTTTCCATGATTTCCCCAATCCCGGTTCTCCCCGTCCCTGCTCGCTCTCAGGGCTCTGTTTCAAACATTTCCCCGATCCCGGTTCTCCCCATCCCTGCTCGCTCCCAGGGCTCTGTTTCCACATTTCCCCGATCCCGGTTCTCCCCCATCCCTGCTCCCTCTCAGGGCTCTGTTTCCCACATTTCCCCTCAATCCCGGTTCTCCCCCATCCCTGCTCGCCTCTCAGGGCTCTGTTTCCCACATTTCTCCCCAGTCCCGGCTCTTCCCGCATCCCTGCTCCCTCTCAGGGCTGTTTCCCACATTTCCTCAATCCCGGTTCTCCCCCATCCCTGCTCGCTCTCAGGGCTCTGTTTCCCACATTTCCCCTCAATCCCGGTTCTCCCCCATCCCTGCTCGCTCCCAGGGCTCTGTTTCCCCCATTTCTCCCCGAAGCCGTGCCGGACAGGGAGCAGAGGCCGCTGTCGCTCCAGGAAATCCCGTCTGGTTCCCACGTCACTCCCTCACCCCATCCCGGCGCCCTCCCTCCCCCCAACTCCCACATTTTCATTTGGGATTTTTTTTTTTAGGGTGGGATTTTTTTTTCCCCCTGACTCCCTGGAGAGCGCGGAGCGAGCCGCAGCTCTCCCCGGCGGGAATTCCCGGAGCTGCGCAGGGCTCTGCCCTGGCGGGCCGGGCGGGGACGGAGCTGCAGATGGCTCCAGGGGCCGGGCTGGAAATTTTTCCATGACTTTTCCTGGCACATTGCGACTCCCGGTGGGTTGTGCGCGGCCCAGGCGCGACCTTGCCGGGGGAATACGGGCGATATAAATAATTTTGGGAAGCTGGAACTCGCTTCGGGAATGCTGTGCGGGGATTTTTATTTTTTTCTTCCGTTCTTTGGGCGTTGCAGCACCCGGAGAGCGGGGCGGGGCGGGGTGGGGGGGTTCAGGGGAATTATGAAACCCACTTGATTTTTTTATCCCACGGATAAAAAAATGCCCATTTTGAGCCGGGGTTAAAGACAAAGCTGGGATTAAATCCCAGCGCTTCCCTCTGCAGCATTGGGGGTGGGGAGGGCGGCGGAGGCGCCGTGCCCGGGGCCGTTTCCACAACACGAGGATAAAAATACGTGGGGCATGTGATGAGCTGCGGGGGCTCAGCGCCGTCACCCCCCCGGCGGGGGATCTCCTTACACTTGGCCGCGGTTACCGGGCCCGGGGCGAGAGCACCGGGGGGGAGGAGGGAGGGGGCTCCCGGGGTCGCGCACTCCGGGCCGGGGTGTCCCGGGGACGTGGCCAAGGTGACCCGGGCCGTGTCCGTGCCCGGCCCGGGGGTCCCGGTGTTCCCCGCCCCCCGTTCCCCATTCCCGGTGCGGTGCGGGCGGGGCCGGGGGGGGGTGGGGGTGGCGGCCCCGCTGCACCAGGGCGGGGGCGCGGCCCGGCGGGCGCTGATTGGCTGAGCGGGCGGCCCCCGCCGGCGCTGATTGGTCAGGCAGCGGCCCCGTTGGCGCTGATTGGTCGCGGCCACCGCCCGGGGCGGGGCGGGGCCATCGGCGGAGGGGCGTGGCCCGGGCGCGCCGCATCCCGGCAGGGGAGGGGGCGGGGCCTGGCGGAGGGGCGGGGCTTGGCGGCCGCCGCAGCCGGGAACGGCGGGGGAGGGTTTGGGGGGCGGCCCCGCCGAGCCCCTCCCGGTCCCTCCCGAGCCCCTCCCGGCCCCGGGGGCCGCCGCCGCAGCCACAGCAGCATCCGCCGCACCGGGGGCGGGGGCGGCTGCTGCCGCCGCAGCGGGGCCGCGCGGGCACCTGTGGCCGGTGGGGCGGAGCGGAGCGCGGCTCCCCCCGCCGCCGCTGCCGCCGCCGCCGCCGCCCCGGCCGGCGATGCGTGCGCGGCGCCGCGCCCCGGCCAGCCCGCCCCGCCGCCGCCTCCTCCTCCTCCTCCTCTTCCTCCCCCGGGGACCATGATCGGCGTGCGCCGCGGCCCGGGCGGCAGCTGGGGACATGAGAAAGGTACCGGGGCCGCCCCGAGGAGCGGGGGGCTGCGGGAGGGTGCCCGGGGCGCTGCGGGCAGCCCGCTACCGGCGGGGAGCGGGCAGGGGCCCGGCGGAGCGGCGGCGGCGGCGGCTCAAGTTGCATCAGGTGGGTGGGAATGCGGGGATTTTCCTGCCACCCCACCCCTTATGCAAATGGCCGGGATGGCACCACGGGCTGATGCAAGGCGGGCACGGCGCAGCCACCGCCGCGACGCGGGCCCGGGCGGCCCCCGCCGCCTCCCCCGGCGGCGGGCGGGCGGCCATGGGCGGCGGGCAGGGCAGCACCGGCCATGCGGAGCCCGCAGAGCCGCTCCCGGCCGGCCCGCGGGGCGCCGGAGCCCCGGCAGCGGCGCAGGAAGAGGGGGGCCCGGCGGGTGGGCTGCGGGCCGGGCGGGGGGTCCCTGGGGAGGGGCCGCTGGGTGGGGATCCCCCCCTCCTCCTCCTTAGGCCAGGGGGCTGAAGGAAATGTGGTCTGTCTTGCAGGACATCGATTTGATTGACATCCTGTGGAGACAGGATATTGATCTCGGCGCTGGGCGAGAGATTTTTGACTACAGCCACCGTCAGAAAGAGAGCGAAGTGGACAAAGAGCTGAGCGATGGGAGGGAGCACGGGGACAGCTGGAGGAGTGCAGGGAATGAGGTCTTGGATAGAATCCCGCTAGTTGATGGAGAGACCGGGGAGAGTTTCCCTGCGCAGGTAACACCCCTGGGCGCTCCCGGGGCCCTCGGGCTGTGCCGGTGCCGGTGCCTGTGCGGGGGCTGTTCCAGCAGCAGCAGCAGCAGCAGCAGCAGCAGCAGCAGCAGCAGCAGGGTTTGCCCAGGTGGGCAGCAGGATTTGGGCAGGGCCAGCCGTGTCCCCGTGGGCAGGCGCAGAGTCCCCCTGGCCTGCGTGGCCGGAGGGGACAGCAGGGGACAGCAGGGGACAGCAGGCTGGCCGGGAGCGGCAGCGCTGGCGCTTTCCCGTAGCCTGGAGCGGGAGCATGGAGCCAGCGAAGGAGCACTGGGTGGGGCTCTGGCTCTTTTTTGGATGTGTGTGATGGAGCCCTGCTGGAAGGGAGCTGATTCCTCAGCAGCACCTCCCCGAGCCCGCGGCTCCCATTCCGTGTGTCTGCTCTCCCCGCAGGTGCCCGGTGCGGAGGATCAGACAGCCCTGTCCCTGGAGGAGTGCCTTAGGCTGCTGGAGGCCACCTTCCCTTTCGGGGACAATTCCGAGGTGAGCCCACAGGGTCCATCCCGAGCCTCTCCCTGCCTCGCTCGCTGGGATTTCGGTGCCTCTCACGCTTCTCCCGCAGCGGCAGATTGGGTTTGGCTGCTCCAGGAGGCTCCAGGCGTCCTGTGAAAGCACCCGGGGAGGGGGGGCTGTTATTAATTAAAGCCTCCTGGCTTTGCTCCGCGTTAGTTTGTGGCAGAGCAGTGGGAAGGGCGCTGGGCTGGGGGGTGGCTGCATCCCTGAGCATCCTTGAGAATCCCCAGGCATCCCTGAACATCCATCCTTGTGCATCCCTGAGTGTCCATCCCTGAATATCCCTGTGCGATGCTGAGCATCCCTGAGAGTCCATCCCTGTGCAACCCTGAGCGTCCCTGAGAATCCCTGAGTGTCCAACCCCGAGCATCCCTGAATATTCCTGTGCATCCCTGAGTTTCCGTCCCTGAATATCCCTGTGCAATCCCGAGTGTCCATCCTTGAATATCCCTGAATATCCCTGTGCAATCCCGATCATCCCTGAGTGTCCATCCGCCAGCATCCCTGAGCCTCCTCGAACATCCTGAGAATCCCCAAATGTCCCTGAGAATCCCTGAGTTTCCACCCTGAGCATCCCCAAGTGTCCCTGAGCCTCCCCGAGCTCCCAGCCCTGATTTCCCTGCCGTGCTCAGTTCCCAGCTGCGGATGTCTCCGCCCTGAGCGAAGCCGTGCCCGGGCAGAGCCGGGCCCCGGGCGGCCCCCCCAGCCTGCTGTCCCCTCTCCTGGCCGAGAACGAGTCGCCCTTCGACCTGGAGCAGCAGTGGCAGGACCTGATGTCCATCATGGAGATGCAGGTGAGCTCCGGGAGGGGCAGGAAGGGCTTTGTCCCTCCGTGATTTCGGGTCCTGGCCGGTGCGGTGACGCTGCGGTGACACCACGCCGTCCCCGTGGCGTCTGCGAGCTCCTTGCCTGCGATCTGGAAGCGTCCTTGGCAGCGGAGCTCCTCCAGCGAGCTGTGCCACGTCTCTTGCAGGCCATGGAGGTGAACAGCACGAGCACCGAGAGCCTGTACGGCGGCACCGGCGGGGACCTGCTGGCGTCCAACTACAGCCTGGCCCCCGGCACGCCCATCAACCAGAACGTCAGCCTGCATCAGGCCTCGCTGGGCAGCTGCTCCCAGGACTTCTCCCTCTTCAGCTCGGACATCGAGAGCCCCTCGTCCATGGCGGGCGGCTCGGCCCTGCTGCAGCTGGCGCCCGACAACTCCACCGGCCTCAACAGCACCTTCGGCTCCACCAACCTGAGCGGGATCTTCTTCCCGCCCCAGATGAACAGCACGGGCAACGAGACGGCCGGGCCCGAGCTGCCCGACCCCCTGGGAGGGCTCCTGGACGAGGCCATGCTGGACGAGATCAGCCTGATGGACTTGGCCATCGAGGAGGGCTTCAACCCCGTGCAGGCCTCGCAGCTGGAAGAGGAGTTCGATTCCGACTCAGGTCTTTCCCTGGATTCTGGCCACAGCCCCGCGTCCCTGAGCAGCTCCTGAAGCCTCGTCCTCATCGTCCTCTTCCTCTTCATCCTCTTCCTCCTCCTCGTTTTCCGAGGAAGGCGCCGTGGGCTACAGCTCGGACTCGGAGAACGTGGACTTTGAGGAAGCGGAAGGGGCGGTTGGCTACCAGCCAGAGTACAGCAAGTTCTGCCGCATGAGCTACCAGGACCCGGCTCAGCTCCATTACCTGCCTTACCTGGAGCACGTTGGCCACAACCACACCTACAACATGGCCCCGGGTGCCCTGGACCCCGAGGAGCCCAAAGCGCCCGGCGCCGGCAAGAAGAGCGGCAAGGAAAAACCGTCGGAGCTGCTGGACAAGCAGCTGAGCCGCGACGAGCACCGCGCCAGGGCCATGAAGATCCCCTTCACCAACGACAAGATCATCAACCTGCCCGTGGAGGAGTTCAACGAGCTGCTGTCCAAGTACCAGCTGAGCGAGGCGCAGCTCAGCCTCATCCGCGACATCCGCCGGCGCGGCAAGAACAAGATGGCCGCCCAGAACTGCCGCAAGAGAAAACTGGACACCATCCTCAACCTGGAGCGCGACGTGGAGGAGCTGCAACGCGACAAGTCCAAACTGCTCAGGGAGAAGGTGGAATTCCTCAAATCCATCCGGCAGATGAAGCAGAAAGTGCAGAGCTTGTACCAGGAGGTGTTCGGGCGGCTGCGGGACGAGCAGGGCCGGCCCTACTCGCCCAGCCGGTACGCGCTGCAGTACGGCAGCGACGGCAGCGTGCTGCTGATCCCCCGCGCGCCCGCGCCCGCCGAGCCGCAGCCGCGGCGCCAGGAGCGCAAGCAGAAGGACCGCAGGAAGTGAAGGCGGCGGCGGAAGGGAGAAGCTGGGGATGAGGGCCGAGCCTGGAAAAGTTGCTTGCGGAGGGGAACTTTGTGATGCCTTCTTATCCGAATTCTGTCTTCTGGAACCGCACGCGGCGCGCGCCGGGGACTCTGCTGCGGGAGCGGCCGTCCCTAAAGAAAGGGGGGACGGAGCTGCTCAGCCCCACACACACACACAAAGCCCAGCTGCCACCGCCCAGCCCCCCGGGAAATGCTGGGGAGAGCAGGGACGAGCTGGCATCGCTGCTGGGGGAGGTTGGCACGAGGTGGATAAAACAAAAAAAAAAAAAAAAAGAAAAAAAAAACAAACTACTGTTAGGAACTGGCTTTAAATAAGAGAAAAAACCCACAAAAAAACAAGAAAAAAAAAAGAGATTTAAGCGAATGGACTTCAAACCAAGTTATAGGAGAGACGTTTTTCTGAACTTCCAAAGTTCTGTGATTTCAGGTAGTTGGTTGTTTTTATTTTTTTTCCCCGTTATTTTATTTTTTGGTTCGTTTTTGGTTTTTTTCCCAGTTTTTTCCTTTTATCCCAACCCCATTTTTTGCCATCGGTGTGTGTGAGATATTCCAGATTTCTCCTTCCTCGATGATCAGAGATCAGACCAGGGCACACGTGCAGAGACACAAAAGTGGCGTGACTTCCATTAACCCTTTCCTGCCCGAGGAACCTCAGAGCCAGGGGGTGACTCCCATTAACCCTTTCCTGCCCGAGGATGCTCAGAGCCAGGGGAAGGGCAGGAAAACCATCCTGGGAGGAAGAAGGGCCAGGGGGGATCGGGAAGAGAGGAGCAGCAGGATCCGTTCCTGACCACTCAGCACCCGCCTGCTTCTCCTGGGAAACGCTTGGGGAGGAATTTTTGGGTCAGGAACAGCACAAGGGGAGCGCTGGGACCCCGATCCCAACCTTGGGGTGTCACCTTGGGGTGTCACCTCGAGCATTCAACACCTGCAGGTCCCCGTCCCGTAACCGCGCTTGGGGTTTTTGGGGGTTCCAGCCTTGATTTTTTTTCCCCCCCTGTTAGGGTCTGGAAGTGCTTGTGTTGAGTAAAAAAAACCGAAAAAAAATCTAAAAAAAAAACTTAAAAAAAAAAAACAAAAAAAAAGGGAGAAGCCCAAACGTTCAAAGCTGCTCAATGTTCTCTTTGCCATAAAGATTCCGTGTAACCGTGTGATCACATTATAGGATTCTCTTCTGTCCCTAGAGGTGTTGGTCTGACTTCCTTTGTTTTTTCAGGAGGGGGTGGGGTAGTGCCTTGATCACTGTCAGGTCTCCACACCTCGGAGACCATCCTAGAGCTGTATTTCCATATAGCACAGCTGGGAGTGTTCTGACTTTACCAGCAACCAGAAAAAAAATAGAAATGGAAAAAAAAAAAGAAATAAAAAAAAGAAAAAAAAAGCTTAAAAATAAATAAATAAAATAACGGCTTTTCCAAGCCAGTCCTGTGCATGGGATCCGAGGAGGATTCCAGGGTGGTTGTTCCACCTGGGAAAGCAGCAGGGAAGGCCCGCTGGCAAGATGTGTGTGGGTTTGTGGGAATGTTTTCCAGGTTTTTTTGGGAATGTTTGGAGCTGGGATTGGCTGGATGGGAGCCCCGAGCCCCCTCCAGCTTCCCGGGAATGAAGCACAAGTTGGGATGTGGGGAGGTTGGAATGGAGAGAGAGCCCTGTGCGTGTGTTTTAAATTATTATTTTTTTTTTCCTCTTAGAAACTTTTTTTGATTTGAATGATCTGTGACCTGTCAGGGAGAGAAGAGAGATTGTTGTGAGCACAGGACAAAAAATAAAAACGGCTTATTCACTGTACCAGCCTCGGCTCCAGGGGGTTTTATTTGGGATTTGAGGGGGTTTGGGGGAGGAAATTGTGGGAATTTGGGGATTTTCTGCCATCAAGGCAGCTCCAATCCACACTGGATGGGAGGGAGTTGTTCCAACCCTGCAGGGGATGGGAAAGGAGAAGGAAATGAAGAAGGAAATGGAGAAGGAAATGGAGAAGGAGGAGATAAAGAAGGAAAAGGAAATGGAGAAGGGAAATTTAAGAGAAAGTAAAAGAAGAAATGGAGAAGTAAATGGAGAAGGAAAGCAAGATCCACAATCAGTCCATTTTAGATCCACACTGGATCCCCACGTGGATCCCAGGTGCTTCCTGCTCTTATCCTGGGTGATTATGGCAGATATTCCTCAGGGCCTGGGTTAGGGTGGGATCCCAGCTGGCAGATCCCACAAGGATTCCTGGGGACAGTGCAGGGAGCTCATGGGGAAGGGATCCACTGATCTGCCACAGGGGAGGGATCCCTGCTCCTCCTGGGAATGGATCCCTGCTCCTCCTGGGATTGGATCCACTAGCTCTTCCCGGGGTTTCTGATCTTCCTGGGATCTCTGATCTTCCTGGGGATCTCTGCTCATCTTCCTCCAGGAGCCACCATTTCCTCCTGGGGCCACCATCCTCCTCCAAGAACCTTCAGGAATCATCATCTTCCTCCAGGAGCCATCATCATCCTCCTCCAGGAACCACTATCCTTCCCATGAACGATCTTCCTTTGGGAATCATCATCTTCCTCGAAGAACCCCCATACTCTTCCAGGAACCATCCTCCTCCTCCAGGAAAACTCCTCATCCTCCTCCAAGAACCCTCTTCCTCTCCAAGGAATCATCATCTTCCTCCAAAACCACCATCCTCTCCTACTCCAGGAACTCTCTTCCTCTCCAAGAACCTGCTCCTCCTCCAAGAACCCTCATCCTCCTCCTCCAGGCCCAGAGGAGCCTCCCTCCACTCTGGTCTAGCAGGAACCACCTGCATCCATCCTTCCATCATCCATCCATCATCCATCCATCCATCCATCATCATCCATCCATCATCAATCCATCATCCACTCCCTCCATCCATCCATCCATCCATCATCCATCCATCCATCCATCCATCCATCATCCATCCATCATCCATCCATCCATCCATCATCCATCCATCCATCCATCATCCATCCATCCATCCATCATCCATCCATCCATCCATCATCATCCATCCATCCATCATCCATCCATCATCCATCCATCCATCATCCATCATCCATCCATCATCCATCCATCCATCCATCCATCATCCATCCATCCATCCATCATCCATCCATCCATCATCCATCCATCATCCATCCATCATCCATCCATCCATCCATCCATCCATCCATCCATCCATCCATCATCCATCCATCATCCATCCATCCATCATCCATCCATCCATCCATCCATCCTCCATCCATCATCCATCCATCATCCATCCATCCATCCATCATCCATCCATCCATCCATCCATCCATCCATCATCCATCCATCATCCATCCATCATCCATCATCCATCCATCCATCCATCATCCATCCATCCATCCATCCATCCATCATCCATCCATCCATCCATCCATCATCCATCCATCCATCCATCCATCCATCCATCATCCATCCATCCATCCATCCATCATCATCCATCATCATCCATCATCCATCCATCCATCCATCCATCATCCATCCATCCATCCATCCATCCATCCATCATCCATCCATCCATCCATCCATCCATCCATCCATCCATCATCCATCCATCCATCCATCCATCATCCATCCATCATCCATCCATCATCCATCCATCATCCATCCATCCATCCATCCATCATCCATCCATCATCCATCCATCCATCCATCCATCCATCCATCCATCCATCCATCATCCATCCATCATCATCCATCCATCCATCCATCATCCATCCATCCATCCATCCATCCATCCATCCATCCATCCATCCATCCATCCATCCATCATCCATCCATCCATCAATCATCCATCCATCCTCCATCCCCAAAACTCTGCCAGGCCCTTCCAGCCCCCCCAAGCCCCCCAGGCTGGGCCCAGAAGGGAACTGAAGGTCACTTACCCACCTGAGGTGCTGGCAACTCCCTGCAGGCTCCAGGCCAGGCCTCAGGGCTCTGGCTCAGCCTCTCTTCTGCAGCTGGAGGCCAAAATAAACCCAGAACCTGCTGCAGAACCTGCTGCTGCCTCCTTCTCCAAAGCTCTAACCTGGCTCAGCGCTCACCTTCCCTCCGTGTCCTGCTCTACCTGGTCACTCATCGCTGGAGGAAAGGGAGCAAGGTAAAGAAAAGGTTAAAAAAATAATAATTTTTTTAAAAGTTAAAAAAATTTAAAAATCAGGATTATAAATCTAAAATTTTATTGAGACAAAGAAAAAAATCAAAATGAAACAAAACCAAAGAAAAAAACCAAAATAAAAACTGGACAGAGCTCGGTATGAAGTTAAAATCCAAACACGAACTTTTACATTTGCACACGGATTTTTGCACAGGAACCCAAACACATGCTCATAAAAAAGGTTTGTACAATGCATGTCAAGATCCCACCCCTGGAGTCACTTAAATAGTTCAGGATTTGAGAAATAAATCTGATTTCAAAAATCCAAAAAAACCCTCCCGAGGTTCTGGGAAAGCAGCTCCCAGCCTCGCTTTGGGGAGAAATTTGGACTGATTGGATTTTTCCTTGTGCTGCTGTTGGCTCCTCTCCCTGCCACATTCCCTCCCTGCTGGGCAGGAAAATCCAGGGTGAGAAAAGGAACAAGTGGTAAGAAATTCAGGATTTTTTTTTTTTTTTTGGGATTTCCCCCTCCCCATGATTTGGAGAAATAGCACCTTAGAACAGAAAACAAAAATGGGTTAAAAAGGCAATAAAAGGGTTAAAATCCATCCCTCCCCCCCATACAATGCACGTGTCAGGAGTGGCAGTTCTGCTGCAGGACGATACAGAATCACAAAGTTGCATTTTCACAAAGTCTCCCCTTTGGCCCCTCCCACCCCAAAATTTCCCTCCCCTTTCCCCCAAAAATTCTCCCTAAAAATCGCTCGAGGATCAGCTCCGGAGATTTTGGACATTCACAGTTTTCAGTGTCTCTGTCCCCAGCTCTGGGATCTTCTCCCTTTCTCCCTTAATTTTTTTTAACCAACTGAAATTTCTTTACTGAATTCAGTTGTTGGTTTTTTTTTAAATGAATTCAGGTTCTTTAAGAAAAAAAAACGACAACAAAAAAATTTTGAAATGATCTGGGAGTGTCATCACCAGACCTCACTCCCCTCCTTGATTAAAAGAGATGGAATTCCCCTAAAATCCCTCCCTCCCTCTCCCAAAGGATAACACCAGGAAATAGCAAAAGAAAAACAAAAAAAAAAAGAGGAAACAGACAAACAAAACAAAACAAAAAAAAGGAAAAGGAAAATAAAAATCCAAATCAAAAGACCTACACACATGCTACGCCTTAAAAATGCAGAGTTAACACTATTGGGGAGCAGGGCTGGGGCTCAGGGATGGGCTGTGGAGGGAAGCAGGATCCCTCTGCGTTCCCAATCCCGTTCCCATCCCATTCCCACCCCAATCCCATCCCCAGCCCGGCCATCCCGGCCAGTCCTTCATGGAAGGGGCTTTGCTTCCACTCCCACTGCTCTGAGACCCCTCCCCACCCCAAATCCCCACCCCACCCCGAGCTTTCCACACCCCCCGGTTCTCCCTCCCCCTCCGATGGAATCTGGAATCCCACGGGACTCTGCTGGGAATCTGGGCACGGCAGGGAGCAGAGGAGCGGCTGCAGGGCACAGACACCGGCTGCACCCGGGGGGCTCCTCAAACCCCTCCTTTGCTCACAGCCCACTAAAGTTCCGAATCCTCTCCCAAAACCAAACAGCCCTGAAGGCTGCCTGGAGCAGGGGCCAGCAGGGTTTAGTTCTTGTCCTCTTTCTTGTCATCGTCCTCTGAGGGGTAGGAGTGCCATGTCAACCTCTCCTCGTAGAACGAGATCACCACCTGCGGGCACTTGATGTTGGCTTCCTTGGCAGGCACCAGGTCGGCCTCGTCAGAGTTCTTCCTGCAGGGAGAGCAGAGAGTCAGGGAGGGGGAAAGGAGGAATGGGAGAGCAGGAAAATGGAATTTCTGAGAGGATCTGGGTGTGCCAGGGAACCCTGACCCTAACCCCAAACCCTAATCCTGATCCTGACCCCAACCCTGGCCCTTGGCAGGGCACCAGGTTAGCTTGTCAAGTTCTTCCTGCAGGAAAGAGGAAAGGGAGTCATGGAGGGGGAAAAGGAGGAATGAGAGACAGCAGAAAGGGATATTCTGAGAGAACCCTGGACCTAAGCTCAGGAACCCTAACTCCAAATCCTAATCCTGATCCTGACCCTGACTCAACCCTGGCCCTTGGTAGGCACCAGGTTGGCCTCATCAGAGTTCTTCCTGCAAGGAGAGAGAGGGAGTCAGGGAGGAGGAAAAGGAGGAATGGGGAAGAAGCAGAAGAGATGTTCCAAATGTTCCAGGAGATGTTCCAGGGAACTCTGACCCAAACCCTAAACCCCTGACCCTAAACCCCTGACCATTCCCTGGGAGCAGAGCCTGACTTCCTTCCCTCCCTGCTGTCCCCTCCTGTCAGGGACCTCAGAAGGTCCCTCCTGATCCCCCATTTTCTCCAGGATCAGCATTCCCAGCTCCTGGCACTCCAAACCTGTCCCTTGTGCAGACCCAGGTCCCTCCTGATCCCCCATTTCTCCAGGATCAGCATTCCCAGCTCCTAGCACTCCAAACCTGTCCCTTGTGCAGACCCAAGTCCCTCCTGATCCCCTCTTCTCCAGGACCAACATTCCCACTCCCTCAGCCCCTCCAGGAGCTCCAAACCCTTCCTGGCCACGCTCCAGCCCCTCCTTGCATCGCCCCAGAAGTGGCCACGGCACAGAGGGACAATCCCTGACCCCACACAATTCCTGATCCCATGGATCTGATGGAGTGACCCCTGGGAATGCCCCTGGAGCCTCACCACTTCATCAGGAACATCAGCTCCCCGCTGGAGTCCGTGGCTCCGATGATTCGCTCCGGCTCGAAGCCTCGGGCGAAGCCTCGCGGTTTCTCCGACTGGGAAAAGGAGAAACAAAAAAAGGAGAAAATTCCATTTGTGAATTCCCAGAGAGACATTCCCGGCTCTGGGATGGGCAGGGAGGATCAGGCTGGAATTGCAGGGATGTGGGCATGCTGTGAGGGCTCTGGGAGAGATGGAGAGGGATTGGGATAAGGGATGGAAGGGCAGGGAATTGGTTAAACTGGGACAGGGCAGGGAACAGACCAGGCTCAAATTGGGAATGGACTGGGAACCCAAACTGGGAACAAACTGGGAATGGACTGGGAACCCAAACTGGGAAACCAGACTGGCATCAAACTGGGAACAGACTAAGAACTGGACTGGGAAATGGAAAACAGGCTGGAACCAGACCAGGAGGCAGACTGGGAAACCAGACTGGGAATCAAACTGGGAACACTGGGATTTCAGGATTTTCTCTCCCTGCCCTGCTGCAATTCCTTGGGAACACTGGGATTTCAGGATTTTCTCTCCCTGCCCTGCTGCAATTCCTTGGGAACACTGGGATTTCAGGATTTTCTCTCCCTGCCCTGCTGCAATTCCTTGGGAACACTGGGATTCTCCCACTTTTCTCTCCTTTGCCTGGCAAGCCGAGCTCAGCCAGCGCCTCCTTCCTCCTCCCCCTCCCCACTCCTCAGAAAAACCCCTGGAAAAAATTCCTGGGAATGGCTTTTCCAGGGACAGAGACCCCATTCCAGCCTCACCTCTTCCTTCTTTTTCTTTGGCTTGCTCTCCTCCCCCTTGTCCTCCGTGTCCGACTCGGCCTTGCGCTTGCTGCCCTCGGATTTCTCGCTCTCGTGGGCGGTTTTCTGCGACTGCAGGAACTCCGCGATCAGGTCCGGGCAGTCCAGGTTCTCCTCGGGCTCCCAGGTGTTGTCCTCGCTGCCAGCAAACACAAATCCCTCATTTCTCCCAAAGGCTTTTCCCAAAAAACTCAGGGTGTGGCATCAGCGGGATGCTGAGGATGCAGGATTTGGGATGTTTGGGCTGGAGATTGCCAGACTCCATTCCCAGATGCCGACCTCATTCCCGTGCTGGATCATGGGATATTTATCCAGCTCCTCATCCCAGAGTTTTTCCTCAGCTTCCAGAGCTGTTTAGGGAGTTAAAAATTCCTGAAAATCCATCCAGTGCTGGCTGGGAAAACTCTGGATTGAGAGCTGGCAGAACCCTGGAGGAAATTCCCTTCTCAGGAGAGAATTCCTTGGATCCCACACTGGGTGGGAGGGGGAAATCCCTCCAGGATCTGTTTCCAGGTTGGAATGGGATTTCCCACCCTGGAACACTGGCATTTTCCAGGACTTTCCTCCAGCTGCCCTGCTGCAGCTCCTTGGGAAAAGTGGGATTTTCCTTAGGAACACTGGGATTTTCCAGGATTTTTTCTCTCTCCCTGCCTGGAATGGGAAATCCTTGGGAATGGTGGGATTTTCCCATCCAGAACTTTCTCCCTCCCCTGCTGGAGTTCTTTGGGAACAGTGGAATTTTCTTTGGGAACATGGGATCTTCCCATCCAGGATCTTCTCCCTGCCCTGCTGGAGCTCTTTGGGAACAGTGGAATTTTCTTTGGGAACATGGGATCTTCCCATCCAGGATTTTCTCCCTGCCCTGCTGGAGTTCTTTGGGAACACTGGGATTTTTCTTAGGAACAGTGGGATTCTTTCATCCAGGATTTTCTCTCCCTGCCCTGCTGGAGCTCCTTAGGAACACACGGATTTTCCCATTTTTCTTTCCCTTCCCTGCTGGAGCTTCTTGGGAACATTGGGATTTTCCCTAGGAACACTGGCATTTTCCAGGATTTTCTCTCCCTCCCCACCCCACTGGAATTCTTTGGGAACAACATGATTTTCCTTGGGAACACTGGAATTCCCCAGGATTTTCCCTCCCACCCTGGGATGTGAAATCCTTGGCACCACCGGGATTTTCCCACCTTGGCACAGTGAGATTTTTCCCATTTTTCCCTCCTTCCCTGGGACCAGAACCCCTCAGAAACCCTGGAATTTTTTTGGGAACCCCAGGATTTCCCCCCCTGCTGGAAAAGCCCTGGATGCAGGCAGAAATGACTCACTCAGAGAATCCCTTCCACTTGAGCAGATATTCCACCTTCCCCTTGACCACGCGCCGATCCAGGACTTTTTCCACCACGTATTCCTCCTCCTCCTCCTCCAGCACCTCTTCCACCTTTTTCTTGTTCTGCTTTTTTCCCATTGTGCTGGCCAGCTTCAACGCTTTCCCGGGCTGCTGCAGAGGGAAAAACAGGAGAAAAAAAAAATCTGGGATCAGGTGGGAACATCCTGGGAATTGCTGGAGAAATCCCGTTGGATTCACGCCAAAGATTTGGACACAAAGATTTGGATTTTTACTCTTTGATTTCAGCAACTTCAGGATTTCTTTTCTCCTTTTTTTTTTCCTAAAAGCTGCTCCAGTTTGCTTTTTTTTCCAGCCTTTCCCAAATTTTTCCAGTCTATTCCTAAGCTCCCCCAGAGCTGCCCTTCTGCCCTTGGGGAAAGTGGGAATTTCCCATTTTTGCAAGATTTTCTCTCCCTGCCCTTGCCTGGGATGGGAAATCCTTGGGAAAATTGGGATTTCTACAAACTCCAGGGGTTTGTATGAACTCAAATTCCATCAGCTGTTATTCCCAGTTAAATCCAGGTCACATTCCCAGATCCCCACCTCTCCATGTTCATTTCCATCCAAAACCCTGGATTCAGAGCCAGGAAAAGTCTTGGATTTGAAGCTGGGAATATTCTGAAATCCCTGTAATTCCAAGCTGGAAAAACTCTGGATCTAGAGAGGGAAACCCTGGATTTGGAGCCTTTTTGGGCTCATTTTTGGAATCCATTTTTCCCACATTCCCACAAGGAATTCCTGAAGGATAAACAGGCATTCCAAACCCATTCCCAGGTTTTTTGGGCATCTCCCAGAGCTGGAGCAGCCCCAGCTGAATTCCATGGATTCCAAGATCTGGAGCCTGACCCTCCCCTCTCAATTTCTGGAGGAATTTTGGGATTTAGCCCTAATTTTTTCCCCCTCACATTTCCAGCCTCTTTCACAGCAAATCCTACAATTATCCCACCAAATTCCCAATTTTTTTATCCTGGGATCCCTCAGTTTTATAGGAACACACTGAGTTGTTTCCAAACCCCATCCAGAGGTTTCCCCCCAAAATTCCCCCACAGATAAAATTCCCAGGATAACCCCAATCCATTCCCAGCTCCAAATCCACTTTTTCCCGGAAAACCTTTCCCAGATCCTTCTCCAGACACACAAATCCCCGCTGGGATTCCCAAAACCTTTCCCAGCTCCCATTCCCACAGTTTTGGCTCCCAAAATTCCAGGGAAATTCCCGCAGAACCGCTCCTGCTGCAGCTGCTCTTCCCTTCCCGGCACATTCCCGGTCCCAGCTCCGCCCCAAATTCCCCAGTTCCTCTCCCAAACCCGGATTCCCGGGATTTTTCCCGTTTCCCGCCAAAAGTTGTCGCTTGTCCCTCCTCGATCCTTTCCCGGATTCCCGCTTTTCCAGGAACATCCCCTTCCCCTCACCCACCGGGGTTTGGAATCCCCCAAAATTCCACTTTTCCCATCACAAAAATCCTTTTTCCTTCTCAAAAATCCACTTTTTCTTCCTCCAAAATCACCCCAAAAGCCCATTTTCCCCTCACAAATCACACTTTTCCCCCTCACAAATCTCACTTTTTCTTCCCCCAAAATCACATTTTACCCTCACAAATCCCACTTTTTTCCTTCACCAAAATCATTTTCCTCACAAATCCCCTTTTTCCCTCACCACTCCCTCAAAACCCCACTTTCTTTCTCCCCCCAAATCCACTTTTTCCCTGACAAAATCCTTACTTCTTGCCACCCCCAAAATCCCACTTTTCTCCCTCCTCACAAATTCCACTTTCCCTCCCCAAACACACTTCCACCCTGCAGTTCCCCTTTTCCCAGCTTCCCAAAGCTTCTCTCTCTCAGAGGATCTCCCCAACCCCAAAACTCCTGGATCCTAAAACTCCTGGATCCCAAAATTCCTGGATCCCAAAATTCCCCTTTCCCCTGTGCAGCTCCTTTTTGGGGGCATCCTCAGACCTCTCTCCCAACACTCCCGACATCCCATCCCACTGATCCCCCTTTCCCAGCACCCCAAATCCATCCCTGCACTGATCCAAACCCCCAAACCCCAAAATCCCTACCTGGACCCCCATCCTCAAACCCCAAATCCATCCCTGCACTGATCCAAATCCCAAACCTCAAATCCATCCTTACACTGATCCAAATCCCAAACCTCAAATCCATCCTTACACTGATCCCTCCCCATCACCCCCAAACCTCTCCTACCTGATCCCCATCGCAGATCCCTCTCTGCACCCCAAATCCCTGCACTGACCCCTCCCCAGAACCTCAAAATCCATCCCTACACTCCCCCATCCCCTTTCCCTCACCCACCCCCAAATCCTCTCCCCCATCCCCCATCCCCCCATCCCCTCAGCACCTCCCCTCCCCCCAACGCCCGCCCCGCCCCCCTTCACCCCCCTCAGCCTCGACCCCCCGCGCCCCCATCGCCGCCGCCGCCTCCGCCGCGGCCGGGGCGCGTTCCCCGCTGACCGTGCACAGCCCCGCCGCCGGTGTCCGAGGGAAGGGCCGCGGGGGCGCGCTCGGGGTCGGGGGCCAGGCCTGGCCGCGCTCCGTCCGCCGCCCTGAACAAAAGAGCCCGGCCAGCGCCGCTGCCCGCCGCGCGCACCGCGCCTGCGCCGCGCCCGCGCGGGGTGCGCTGGGAGATGTAGTCCGGCCGCGCCGCCGAGCCGCGCTGCGTTCCGTTACGGGGCCGCGGGGTGTGATGGGAGGTGTAGTCCGCGGCGCGGCGTGCTCGCGGGGCACGCCGGGAAGTGTAGTCCGCGCGGCCGCCGAGCCGCACTGCGTTCCGTTACGGGGCCGCGGGGTGTGATGGGAGTTGTAGTCCGTGGAGAATGGCGGATCCACGTGTGCGAGGGGTGTGATTGGAGGTGTAGTCCGGGGTGATCAGGCCCCTCCGCTCTGCTCGTCGTTAACTAAATAATTAAGTAGTAATTAAATTAAATCAAACACTAATTACATTAAATTAATGAAATCATTAACCGTGAGAAAGTCCTCGTGGGTCTTCGAGTCCAAGCCGTGCCCCAAAACCGCCTTGCCCATCGTGTCAGAGCCCTGAGTGCCACCCGCCGTGGGCTGTGCCAGGGGCCACGAAGGGTCCCGTTCATGGCATCCGTAAATAATCGTATTTGGGGAATTTTGGAATCATTCAGGCTGGAGAAGCCAAGTCCAACAATTCCCCCAGCAGTGCCATGACATGGCCAACTCATGCCCCCAAGTTTTGGGGGATGGGGACTGCAGCAGCAGCTGGGCAGCGGTGCCGGTGTTAGATCCCCCTTCCATGGAGAAATTCCTGCTGATGCCCAGCCTGAGGCCGCTCCTTCTGCTCCTGTCCCTGTTCCTGGGGGCAGAGCCTGACTCCCGGCTGCTCCCTCTGTCAGGGACTTGTGCAGAGCCAAAGGTCCCTCCCGATCCCGCTTTTCCCCAGGATAAACATTCCCGCTCCTGGTGCTGCAAACACTCCTTGTCCCGGGGCGGGGTGGCACCCTAGACCACATCGACGCCCGAACTACAACTCCCATCATGCCCCGCACCGGAAGTTCCGGCCACACCCTCCCGTGCCATGAACGCGCGCGCTGCCGCCGCTGCTTAAAGGGGCCGCGGGCTTTGCGAGGTGAGGGGCCCTGAGGGAGGGGCAGATCTGGGGGGTCCCTCGTGGAGGTCTCGGTGTCTCCAAACACAAAAAACCAAAAAAAAAACCAACAAACCAAACCCTCCAAAACCAACCAAAAAAAACCCCCAAAAGCCTCTGGCGGCAGGGCCGGGCCGGGGCTCGCCTCAGCGCCCGGAGCTCGGCTGGGTCGGGCCGCGGCTCCAATCTCTGTCCCGAGGAATTTTTTCCTTCCCTGTGAGGCAAAACTCCCTGGAATTCCCCCCGCGGTGTTCTCCAGGCGGCGTGGGAAAGGAATGAATGGGATTCATTCCCCTTTTTCCGGTTTTTCTCTGCGTTTTTGGGACTCGTGGTGGTGCAGGACATCCCTAGGAGTGGCATCAGGAGCCCTTTCCTTCCCTGGAAGGCAAAAGATCCTGAAAAAAAATAAATTCCAGTGTTTTAGAGGGGCGGCTGTGTCCAAGGAAAATAGGGAATAAATGGGATTGATTTATTAACGTCCTCAGGAACTCACCCGCGACAGGGAAAATCAGGAATAAATGTGATTAATTCCCCTTTTTTTTCTGGCTCTGGAGGGTTTTCCATGGATGGGAATGAGGATTCCCGCTGTTCCAGAGGGTTGGGGAAGGTTTTTAGGGATGGATCAGGATAGAGGATAAGGAGCCAGGCAGGAATCCCACCTGGAATTCTCTCCTGGAACACCAATCCCGGGCGGCAGAGCCTTGGAGAATCCCGAATTTGAGAGAAATAACCCCAAACCGGGAATCCCAAAACCCCTCAAATTGAGGTTTTCCAGATTCCAGGGATTTCCAATATTCCCAAAATCTGCAGGATCCCAGAAATCTGGGGGATGCAGAATCCATGGAAGGATTTATCTTTTTAAATCCCTTTATTTATTTTTTTTTTCTCCCAGATGTTCCCTGCTGGGCTCTAGGATGTTGGAGAACCGAGAGGAAGTGAGGAGCATTCCTGGTTTATACCCAAATTCTGGAATTTGGGCGAGTTGAAGTCTTGGGAATTCCATCTCCTTGGAATAATCCACAGGGCTGAGTGCAGCTGCAGCTGGGAATGGGAATGTCTGGAAAAGCAGGAATGGGGGTGGATCCCGGGCTTTGGAGCTCTCTGATCCCATTCCCAGGAATCTGGGAAAGCAGGGATGGAAATGGGAATGGGAATGGGAATGTCTGGAAAAGCTTGAATGGGGTGGATCCTGTTTTGAAGCTTCCCTGATCCCATTCCTAGAACTCTGGGAGGGCAGGGCTGGGATGGATCCTGTTTTTGGAGCCCCTGATCCCATTCCCAGAGTTTTTGGAGCCCCTGATCCCATTCCCAGAGCTCTGGGAGGGCAGGGCTGGGGTGGATCCCGTTTTTTTGTGCCCCTGATCCCATTCCCAGAGCTCTGGGAGGGCAGGGCTGGGGTGGATCCCGGTTTTTTGTGCCCCTGATCCCATTCCCAGAGTTTTTGGAGCCCCTGATCCCATTCCCAGAGCTCTGGGAGGGCAGGGCTGGGGTGGATCCTGTTTTTGGAGCCCCTGATCCCATTCCCAGAACTCTGGGAAGGCAGGGCTGGGGTGGATCCCATTTTTTGAGCCCCTGATCCCATTCCCAGAGCTCTGGGAGGGCAGGGCCGGGGTGGATCCCGGTTTTTGGAATCCCATTCCCGGAATCCCGCAGGAGCTGACCACGGTGCGGGTGCAGGATCCCCGCGTGCACAACGAGGGCTCCTGGAATTCCTACGTGGATTACAAGATCTTCCTGCACGTGAGCCGGGACTGGGACATGGAGAGGGAGAGCTGGGGTTGGGATGAGCCCTGGGAGAGGCTCGGGATCGGGATGATCCCGGGACATGGAGGGGAATCCTCGGGATCACATCCCGGATCCGGCATCGAGGGGATCCTGCAGTGACTGAGATGCTGATCCTTGGGATCCTAATTCCCAGGATAATTCCCATCCTGGATCCCTCAGCACTCAATCCCATGGATAATTCCCAGGGGTAATTACCAAGGGTAATTCCCAGAGGTTATTCCCAGGGATAATTCCCAGGGGCAATTACCAGGGATAATTCCCAGAGGTGATTCCCAGGGATAATTCCCTGGATAATTCCCATCCTGGATCCCTCACCCCTCAATCCCATGTATAATTCCCAGGATAATTCCCATGGATAATTCCCATGGGTAATTCCCATGGATAATTCCCATCCTGGATCCTCAGCCTCAATCCCAGGGTGATTCCCAGGATAATAATTCCCAGGGATAATTCCCATCCTGGATCCCTCAGCCCTCAATCCCACGGATAATTCCCAGGATAACAATTCCCAGGATAATTCCCATGGATAATTCCCATCCTGGACCCCTCAGCCCTCAATCCCACGGCTAATTCCCATAATAATTCCCAGGATAACAATTCCCAGGATAATTCCCGGGATAATTCCCATCCTGGTCCCTCAGCCCTCAATCCCAGGGATAATTCCCATGATAATTCCCAGGATAACAATTCCCAGGATAATTTCAGGATAATTCCCATCCTGGGTCCCTCAGCCCTCAATCCCACGGATAATTCCCAGGATAACAATTCCCAGGATAATTCCCATGGATAATTCCCATCCTGGTCCCTCAGCCCTCAATCCCACGGATAATTCCCAGGACGATAATTCCCAGGATAACAATTCCCATGGATAATTCCCAGGGATAATTCCCATCCTGGATCCCTCAGCCCTCAACCCCACGGATAATTCCCAGGATAACAATTCCCAGGATAATTCCCGGGGATAATTCCCATCCTGGGTCCCTCAGCCCTCAGTCCCAGGGATAATTCCCAGGATAACAATTCCCAGGGTAATTCCCGTGCCCGTTTCCCCAGACCAACAGCAAGGCTTTCACCGCCAAGACCTCGTGCGTGCGGCGCCGCTACCGGGAGTTCGTGTGGCTGCGGCGGCAGCTGCAGAAAAACGCGGGATTGGTGTAAGGATTCCCGGGATTCCCCCCGATCTCTGGGATTTGGGCTCCTGCCGTGCCCGTCCCGATTCCCCCCCGTTGTTCCAGGCCGGTGCCGGAGCTGCCGGGAAAGGCGGCGTTCTTCGTGGGCAGCACGGATGAGTTCATCGAGCGGCGGCGGCAGGGGCTGCAGCACTTCCTGGAGAGGTGGCAGCGGGCGGGGCGTGGGGCGGGGCTGTGGGGTGGGGTCATTGGGGTTTGGGGTTATTGGGGTTTGGGGTTATTGGGGTTTGGGGTTATTGGGGTGGGGGTTATTGGGGTTTGGGGCTATTGGGGTTTGGGGTTATTGGGGTTTGGGGTTATTGGGGTTTGGGGTTATTGGGGTTTGGGGCTATTGGGGTTTGGGGTTATTGGGGTTTGGGGCTATTGGGGTGGGGGTTATTTGGGGTTATTGGGGTTATTGAGGTGGGGGTTATTGGGGTTTGGGGTTATTGGGATGAGGGGTTATTGGGGTGGGGTTATTGGGGTTTGGGGTTGTCTGGGGTTGGGATTGTTTGGGGTGCGGGGTTATTGGGGTTGGGGTTATTGGGGTTGGGGCTATTGGGGTTTGGGGCTATTGGGGTTTGGGGCTGTCTGGGGTTTGGGACTGTTGGGGTTTGGGGTTATTGGGGTTTGGGGCTATTGGGGTTTTGGGGTTATTGGGGTTTGGGGCTATTGGGGTTGGGGGTTATTGGGGTTGGGGTTATTTGGGGTTTGGGGTCATTGGGGTTTGGGGTTGTTGGGGTTTGGGGGCTATTGGGGTCTGAGGGTTATTGGGGTTGGAGTTATTGGGGTTTGAGGGTTATTGGGGTTGGGGTTATTGGGGTTTGGGGTTATTGGGGTTTGGGGGCTATTAGTGGGGTTTGGGGTTATGTGGGGTTTGAGGACTATTGGGGTTTGGGGTTATTGGGGTGGAGGAGTTATTGGGGTTTGGGGTTGTTGGGGTTTGGGGGTTATTGGGGTGGGATTATTGGGGTTTGGGGTTATTGGGGTTTGGGTTATTGGGGTTTGGGGTTATTGGGGTTTGACGTTATTGGGGTTTGGGGTTATTGGGGTTTGGGGTTATTGGGGTTTGGGATTGTCTGGGGTTTGGGGCTATTTGGGGTGGATGAGTTATTGGGGTTTGGGGTTGTTGGATGGGGTTTTGGGGTTATTGGGATTTGGGGTTATTGGGGTTTGGGGGTCATGTGGGGTGGGGGTTATTGGGGTTTGGGGGTTGTTTGGGATTTGGGGATTATTTGGGGTTTGGGATTGTTTGGGGTTTGGGGTTATCTGGGATTTGGGGTTATCTGGGATTTGGGACTGTTTGGGGTTTGGGATTGTTTGGGGTTTGGGGTTATCTGGGATTTGGGGTTATTGGGGTTTGGGATTGTTTGGGGTTTGGGGTTATCTGGGATTTGGGGTTATCTGGGATTTGGGATTGTTTAGGGTTTGAGATTGCTTGGGATTTGGGATTGTTTAGGGTTTGGGATTGTTTGGGGTTTGGGATTTTGGGATTTTTTTGAGTTTGGGGATTGGGAATATTTTCTGATTTGGGATTTGGGGTTTGGGAAGGGCTGAGGGGAGGGGACAGCGCCCAAGGGTGGCCGGGAGGTGACAGCAGTGAGGGCTGGGTGACCCTGGTGACCGTCCCTGCTGTCCCTGCTGTGCTTCCTCTCCCTGTCCCCTCGGGGTGGGAGGTGCCAGCAGAGGTGACCCTGTCCCTGTGTGCCCAGGGTGGGAGGTGCCAGCAGGTGCCAGGGTGCCCGCAGTGACCTGTCCGTGTCCCTGTCCCCAGGGTGGGAGGTGCCAGCAGGTGCCAGCAGGTCACAGGGGTGCCCGCAGTGACCTGTCCGTGTCCCTGTCCCCAGGGTGGGAGGTGCCAGCAGGTCACAGGGGTGCCAGCAGGTCACAGGGTGCCTGCAGTGACCTGTCCGTGTCCCTGTCCCCAGGGTGGGAGGTGCCAGCAGGTGCCAGGGTGCCCGCAGTGACCTGTCCGTGCCCCTGTCCCCAGGGTGGGAGGTGCCAGCAGGTCACAGGGTGCCCGCAGTGACCTGTCCGTGTCCCTGTCCCCAGGGTGGTGCAGAGCGCCGTGCTGCTCTCCGACAGCCGCCTGCACCTGTTCCTGCAGAGCCAGCTGCCCGTGGCCGCCATCGAGGCGTGCGTGCAGGGCCGGGGCCCGCACTCGGTCACCGAGGCCATCCTGCACTACGCCATGGCGGGCTGCGCCTGGGGACAGCGCGGGGACAGCGCGGGCTGCGCCTGGGGACAGCGCGGGGACAGCGCGGCCCCGCCCGCCGCCAGGTGACGCCGCAGGGAGGGGAGAGGAGCGGGCGGGGAAAGGGCGAAGGGGAAAGGGCGGGAGCAGCCTGGGGTGTCCTGATCGTCCCTGCACTGCCCCTTTTTGGGGGTACCAGGGCAGGCCCAGCTCCTCGCTGCAGATCCCAGGGCACTCCCAGCTCCTTTTTGGGGATCCCAGAGCAGCCCCAGCTCCTTTTTGGGGATCCCAGGGCAGTCCCAGGTCCCTCCTTGTGCATCCTGAGCAGCAGGAAATGGGCAGGGAAAGGGCAGGAGAAGCCTGGGGCATTCGCAGGACCTCGGTGTGGATCCCAAGCACCCCAGCTGCTTTTTGGGTATCCCAGGGACTCCCAGCTCCTTTTTAGGGATCCTGGGGCATCCCCAGCTCCTTTTTGGGGATCTCAGGGCATTCCAAGCCCCTCCCTGTGGATCCCAGGACATTCCCATCTCCTTTTTGGGGATCCCAGGACATTCCCAGCTCCTTTTTTGGGGATCCCAGGGCATTTCCAGTTCTTCTCTGGATCCCAGGCAGGGGGGCTGGGATGTCCCTGGCAATGATGGGAATGTTCCCCCTGTTCCAGCTCGGTGCTTCCACAAAATCCTGACATTCCCTGGATCCCTTTTCCTGCTCTTTTCCAGCTGTGCTGGCCTGGAGAGCTTCCCCTACTGGAGTGACTTCGGCATGGAGGAGGCACGGCCAGAGAGCCCAGCTGGACACAGAGTGACCCCTCTGGGCAGCCCAGAGAGCCCAGCTGGACACAGAGTGACCCCTCTGGAGAGCCCAGAGTGTCCAGCTGGACACAGAGTGACCCCTCTGGATAGTCCAGAATGTCCAGCTGGACACAGAGTGACCCCTCTGGAGAGCCCAGAGAGCCCAGCTGGACACAGAGTGACCCCTCTGGACAGCCCAGAGTGTCCAGCTGGACACAGAGTGACCCCTCTGGAGATCCCAGAATGTCCAGCTGGACACAGAGTGACCCCTCTGGATAGTCCAGAATGTCCAGCTGGACACTGAGTGACCCCTCTGGAGAGCCCAGAATGTCCAGCTGGACACTGAGTGACCCCTCTGGACAGTCCAGAGTGTCCAGCTGGACACAGAGTGACCCCTCTGGACAGTCCAGAGTGTCCAGCTGGACACAGAGTGACCCCTCTGGACAGCCCAGAGAGCCCAGCTGGACACTGAGTGACCCCTCTGGATAGTCCAGAATGTCCAGCTGGACACAGAGTGACCCCTCTGGACAGTCCAGAGAGCCCAGCTGGACACAGAGTGACCCCTCTGGACGGCCCAGAGTGTCCAGCTGGACACAGAGTGACCCCTCTGGACACCCCCAGGCCCCACTGCCCTCGCTGGGAGAGGGATCAGTGTGGAGCCACTGGGATGGACTGGGAGCACTGGGAATTCGGCCCCAGCCGTGCCCGAGCTCTTTCCCAGCAGATTCCCGATATTCTGATATTCCCTGATATTCCAGCAATGTTTTCCTCACTCTGCTCCTGCCTCAAATCCCTCTGGAATTCCCAAACTGGGCCAATTAGAGCCGAGCTTCCCACTGGGAAAAGGAAGAGATGGGGCTGGAATTTGTGTCCCCTTCCCACCAGGGCTGTTCCAGGGAATTTTTGGGAAAGCAGGAGCAGCTCAGGGGGGTTTTGGGGTTCTCCCCTCCCTCAGCACTTGGTGTGGGAAATAAATAAAAATAAAAATAAAAATGAAAATAAAAATAAAAATAAAATTAAAGCGGAAGTGGAGGAGACTTTTCTGTGTTCCGCCAGGCTTAGGGGTGGGAGAAGCACTGGGAATTTTGGGATTTTGGGAATTTGGGAATTGGCAGAGTTTGGGGCGGGGTTTGGGGCGGGGTTTGGGGCGGTTTTGGCTGGTTTGGAGGTTTTGGGGGCTTTTGGGAATGTTGGGAATCCCTGTTGGGAATCCCTTGGAGGCGCAGGGGAATGGCAGGAGGAGTTCAGGGCTGTGATTGGCTGAGCCCCTCATTAATATTCATAATTACTCATTAATATTCATGAGCGCGCCGCTGGGAATGGCGCAGCTGTGCCTGGGATGGGATCGGAATCCAGGATCCACCCAGAATCGATAGATCCCCTCTGAATCCAGGGATCCGATCCAAATCTATGGATCTGCTCTGAATCCAGGGATCCCATCCATGCCCAGGGATCTGATCCAAATCCAGGGGTCCCCTCTGAATCCAGGGATCCACCCAGAATCGACGGATCCACTCTGAATCCAAGGATCTGATCCAAATCTATGGATCCAGCCCGAATCCAGGGATGCACCCAGAATCTATGGATCTGCTCTGAATCCAGGGATCCCATCCATGCCCAGGGATCTGATCCAAATCCAGGGATCCACCCAGAATCCATGGATCTACTCTGAATACAGGGATTCAATCTGAATCCACGGATCTGCTCCAAATCCAGAGATCTGTTCCAAACTCAGGGATCCACTCTGAATCCAGGGATCTAATGCAAATTTATGGATCTGCTCTGAATCCAGGGATCTGACCCAAATCCAAGGATTCACTCTGAATCTCATGGATCAGGCCTGAATCAATGGATCCATTCTCAGAATCCAGGAATCCGATCCGAATTCAGGGATCCAATCTGATTCCATGGATCGGATCAAAATCCTGGGATCCAGCCAGAATCCAGGGATCCGATCTGAATCCATGGATCAGATCAGAATCCTGTGATCTGCGCTGAATCCATGGATCTGATCCCAGCCCAGGGATCTGCACTAGAGGAATCTGAGCCCAGTCTGGGAATTCCAGAAGGATCTGAGCCCAGTCTGGGAATTCCAGAGGGATCGGAGCCGGCAGGGCCCTACCACCATCTAGTGGCCCCGCAGCCAAACGCGGGAGGGCAGGAAAAGCAGGAAAAGCAGGAAAAGCAGGAGGAGGATGCGCTGGATTCACCCTCACAGCAAAGGGGCCATTCCCGGTAATTCCCGATCATTCCGGATCATTCCCGATCATTCTCTGCCATTCTCGATAATTCCCGATAATTCCCGATCATTCTCTGCCGTTCCCGATCATTCCCGATAATTCCCAATAATTCCTGACAATTCCCGATAATTCCCGATCATTCCCGATCATTCTCGATCATTCCCGATAATTCCCAATCATTCCTGACAATTCCCGATAATTCCCGATCATTCTCTGCCATTCCCGATCATTCCCGACAATTGCCGATAATTCCCGGCCGTTCCCGGCCATTCCCAGAACAACCAAACTTGGAGAGGAAAAAGGGATTTATTGAGAGAGAACACCTGGATTTGGGATGGGGGAACACCTAGATTTGGGATCTCCAGGGAATTTGGGATTGACTCAGGAAAAGTGGGATAACGAGAATGGGAGATCTCCAGGGAATTCGGGATTTTTGGGAAAAGTGGGATGCGTGCCTCAGTTTCCCCACGGAATGGCTCCAGGGGGGATTTTTGGGATAAATCCACTCGGTGCCAGCGCTGGGTCGTGCGGAGGAATCCCATGGGATTTGTGGGATTTGTGGGATTTATTTGTGGGATTTGGGATCCATTTCCGGGCCCAGCTGCTCCAGGGAAAACTGAGGATGGAGACAAGGACGGTACAGACCCGATCCCAAATCCCAAACCCCGCAGCCCAAACCCCAAATCCCAAACCCAAATTCCGCACCCCAAACCCAAAATGTGGCCCCAAACCTCAAACCCCAAACGTGACCCCAAACCCCGCACCCCAAACTCCAAATCCCTAACCCAAAATCTGACCCCACCCCCCAAACTCTGCACCCCAAACCTCAAACCCTGCACCCCACACTCCAAACCCCAAAACCTGACCCCAAACCCCAAATCCCTTCTTGGACCCCAAACCACAAACCCCAAACCCCAAATTCTGCACCCCAAATCCCACATCCCAAACCTCAAAATCCCGCACCCCACACCCCAAATCCCACACCCCAAACCCCAAATTCTGCACCCCGCACCCCACACCCCAAAACCTGACCCCAAACCCCAAATCCCAAATCCTGGACGCCAAACGACAAAACCCCACACCCCAAATTCTGCACCCCGCACCCCAAACCCGAAATTCTGCACCCCAAATTCTGCGCCCCGCCCCCCTCACCTGTCCGTCACGGCTCCAGCTCGAAGGCGGGCATCAGGAATTCCTTCGGGACGATCCCGATTTCCTGGCCGAGCTTCCCGACCCACCAACCGTACCCGGGGTACTCCTGTGGGGCCGGGATTGGGGTCAGGCCCTTCCTTTGGGGCTCCGACCCCAAATCCCGCAGAAATACCCCAAAACCCACAAGAAATACCCAAAATCCCACAAGAAATACTCAAATATCGCAGAAATACCCCCAAATGCACACAAAATACCCCAAATCCCACAAAAAATGCCCCAAATCCCACAAAAAAATGCCCCAAATCCCACAAAAAAAAATGCCCCAAATCCTCTGGGTCATGGTTTGGGGTTTGCTCGGGAATTTAAGGTTTAATTCACACCCTGATTTTTTGGGAGGGTTTAATCTCAAATTCCAGCTCCAAGCCTGGAGTTCTGGAAGCGTCTCCAGCTGGATTTTCCTGGAAAATTTCCCCTTTTCCCGGAAAATTTCCCCTTTTCCCAGATTTCTGTGGGATTTAAGGAAAAACCCGAATTTATCCCCAAACTCCCGTGGGCTGAGCCGCTCATCGGCCACTCCACAACACCAACCCCACTTTTGCAATCCCAATTTAAAAAAATAAAATTTCTTCTCTGCTGAATCTTGGGCTAATTTTGGGGATATTTCAGCATCCAGAGGGATGAGAAAAAAAAAAATCCCTAAAATCCGAATTTATCCCTAAAACCCCGCGGGCTGAGCCACTCTGCAACCCCAACCCCACTTTTGCAACCCCAATGTTTTAAAAATTTCTTTTTTTACTGAATCTCGGGATAAATCTCTGGATTTTGCAGCATCCAAAGGGATGGAAAAAAACCCCGAATTTATCCCTAAACCCCGAATTTATCCCTAAAACCCCGCGGGCTGAGCTGCTCCTCGCTCACTCCACAACCCCAATCGCACTTCTGCAGTTCCAATTTTTAAAACCATTTCTGCTGGAATGAGTGCCGGGATAAATCCCGGGATTTTTCATCCTCCGAAGGGATGGAATAAAACCCCAAACTCTCGGCAGCCCAGCCGTCGTTTCCTCCCCCCGCACGGGGCCAGGACGAATTAAAAGCGCATTAAACTCGCGGCAATAACGCTCGAGTCCTCGTCTCGCGCTGCCAAATTGCCCCGCGCTGCCTCGTGCAGATGTTCGTTAATTATGCTAATTTTTATTAAATCATTAGCGCCGAGCCCTGGCACGGCTGAGCTGCGTGAACTCTGCTCCGCTCCTTCCCAGCTCGCTGGAATTCCTGGGTTTTGTTTTTTGGTGGTTTTTGTGGTTTTTTTTTTTTGGAAGCGGGAGAGGAGGAGGAGGAGGAGGAGGAGGATGCGGTTTTGTTGGAATTTGGTTAATTAGGCGTTAATTAGGCTGGGGAGGGAGGGAATTTCGAGGGGGTTGATGGAAAGGGCTGGAAAGGAGCGGATGGGAGGGGAAAGAGATTCCCGGGAGGAAAAGGGGATGGGAGGGGGAGAGGAGGGCACTGGGAGCACTGGGAAGCGGAGCAGCGTCATCCCCATTCCCGGGAATCGGCAGGAATCGGGAAATTGGGAATCTGACTCCTTTCCAAGGCTGGGAATGGATTTGTGGTTGCTGGGAATTTGATTTGGGGTCACCCCAACTCCATTTCCCCATTCCTGGGAATCAGCAGGAATCGGGAAACTGGGAATCTGGCGCCACTTCCAGGCTGGGGATTGGATTTGGGGTTGCCCCAAGCCCATTTCCTCCATCCCCAGGAATCCCCAAATTGGGATTCCCATCCCACCAGGATCTGTCCCATCTTATTGGGGCATCCACGTCCCATCCCAGGCGGGACCATGTATCCCATCTCAACAGGACAAAAGTGTCCCATCCCACTGGGGTCTCCAGGTCTCCCAGGAGGGTCCACGTGTCCCATCCCACCCAGATCTGTCCCATCCCACAAGGATCTGGGCAGGATCTGTCCCATCTCCTTGGGATCTCCATGTCCCATCCCACCAGGATCCATCCCATCCTACCAGGATCCCCATTTCCCATCCCATTGGGGTGTCCATGTCCCACCCCAGGCGGATCCAGGTGTCCCATGGGAACAAGATCTGTCCCATCCCACTGGGATCTCCATGTCCCATGCCAGGAGGGTCCAGGTGTCCCATCCCACCCAGATCTGTCCCATCCCACAAGGATCTGAACATCTCATCCCATTTGGATCCCTATGTCCCATCCCATGGGGATTTCCATGTCCCATCCCAGCAGGATCCATCCCATCCTATCAGAATCTCCATGTCCCATCCTAGGAGGGTCCAGGTGTCCTATCCCACCCAGATCTGTCCCATCCTATCAGGATCCATCCCATCCCACCAGGATCCATCCCATCCTATCAGAATCTCCATATCCCATCCCACTGGGGTCTCCATGTCCCATCCTAGGAGGGTCCAGGTGTCCCATCCCACCCAGATCTGTCCCATCCCACCAGGATCCGTCCCATCCTATCAGAATCCCCACGTCCCATCCCACGGGGGTCTCCACACCCCATCCCATCACAACCCACACATCCCAAGCACCGTGACACCGAGGTGACAGCGAGGTGACACCGAGGTGACACCGCGGTGACACCGGGGCCCAGCCCAAGCCCCCGCCAAGCCCCGGCGAGCGCCGGCTCCGTCTTTATTCCATCCCCGAGGCGGCGAGCGCGGCTGGGGGACGATGTGACGGAAATGTTTCATCTGCCGGGCCCATCTGCGCCGCCGCCGGTGCCGCTCGCCCCGAGAGAGGCGCCGCCGCAGCTCCGCAGCGCCTTTAATATTCTCCTAAATCACCGCGGCGGCGCTTCAAGGGCCACCGCCGCCCCCGCGCCGGTTCATCCCGAGTGCACGGGGAACGCGGCGCGGCGAGGGCACGGCGAGGGCACGGCGGCAGCTCCCGGGGACGCGGGGCTCTGAGATACTCGGGATTCAGGGGGAGAGAGGAGGTGAAAAAAAAAAAAAGAATAAAAAAGAGAATAAAAAATAAGAATTAAAAAAAGAATAAAAAAAAGAATAAGAATAAGAATAAAAATTTAAAATAAAAATAAAAATTAATAAGAATAAGAATAAGAATAAGAATAAGAATAAGAATAAGAATAAGAATAAGAATATAAATATATAAGAATAAGAATAAGAATAAGAATAAGAATAAGAATAAGAATAAGAATAAGAATAAGAATATAAATATATAAGGATAAGAATAAGAATAAGAATATAAAATATATAAGAATAAGAATAAGAGTAAGAATATAAATATATAAGAATAAGAGTAAGAATAAGAATATAAATATATAAGAATAAGAATAAGAATAAGAATAAGAATAAGAATAAGAATAAGAATATAAATATATAAGAGTAAGAATAAGAATAAGAATAAGAATAAGAATAAGAATAAGAATAAGAATAAGAATGAATAAGAATATAAATATAAATATGTAAGAATAAGAGTAAGAATAAGAATATAAAAATAAATCTGTGGGAAGCTGTGGGAGGGTTTAGGGGGCAGGTTTGGAGGTTCAGGAGTGCAGGGTTTAGGAGAGGATGCTTGGGATGCTGGAATATTTGGGGTTCAGCAGGAATTCCCGGGATTCGGGGTCCTGAGCTACTCGGATTCAGGAGGAGAGAGGAGGTGCAAAAAAAAAGAAAATCAGTGTAAAAATTGGAATAAAAATAAGAATTAAAATTAAATTAATAAGAAAAAGAATAAGAATAATAGCATAAATATAAATATATAAAAATAAGAATATAAAAATAAATCTGTGGGAAGTTGTGGGAGAGTTTGGGGGTGCAGGGATGAGTGGGGAGCAGGGGGATGTGTGAGAACCAGCGAGTTTGGAGTTTCAGGGATGCAGGAATTGGGGCAGAACGTGCCAGAATTGGGGGGTAAATGTGCAGGAATTAGGGGAGAACATTCAGGAATTGAGGGGGGAAATGTGCCGGAATTTGGGACAGGGTGGGGTAAATTGCCGGAATTGGGAGGTAAATATTCCAGAATTGGGAGGGGTTAATTACCAGAATTGGGGGTTTCACCCCTCCAGAACTCCCCAAGACCACTGGGATGAACTCGGGAATTTGGAGTTTGGGGGGTGCCGGAACTGGAGCGGGAAATATTCCGGAATTTGGGGGAAATATTCCGGAATTTGGGGGGGAAGGGGTGGGGTCGGGAATGGGAATATACCGGAATTGGGGGGATAAATATTCGCGGAATTGAGGGGGAGCATTCAGGAACTGGGGAGTAAATTGCCAGATTTGGGGGTTCACACCTCCAGAACTCCCCAAGATCACCGGGAATGGACTCGGGGGGAAATATTCTGGAATTGGGGAGGTCAATTGCCAGAATTGGGGGTAAATCACCAGAATTAGGGGTTTCGCTCCTCCAGAACTCCACGAGACCACCAGGGATGAACTCGGGGGAAATATTCCGAATTGGGGGTAAATTGCCAGAATCGGGGATAAATACACCAGAATTAGGGGGTAAATTGCCAGAATTGGAGGTGAATATACCAGAATTGGGGTTTACACCCCAGCACTCCCCGACCACCGGCGATGCACTCGGGGGCCATTCCAGAACTGGGGGTAAATATGCCAGAACCGGCGGGTTAAATTCCCATAATTGGGGTGAATACACCCGAATTAGGGGGTGAATATACCCGAATTAGGGGGTGAATGCACCCGAATTAGGGGGTGAATACACCAGAATTGGGGGGTGAATACACCTGAATTAGGGGGTGAATACACCCGAATTGGGGGTTTCACACCTCCAGCACTCCCCCCCGACCACCGGCGATGCACTCGGGGGAAAATATTCCGGAATTGGAGGGTAAATATGCAAGAACCGAGGGGTTAAATTCCCATAACTGGGGTGAATACACCCGAATTAGGGGTAAATATACCCGAATTAGGGGGTAAATATACCGAATTGGGGGTGAATACGCCAGAATTAGGGGTGAATACACCCAGCACTGGGGTGACAATACAACAGAACTGGGGGTAAATATATACCAGAATTAGGGGGTGAATAGAACCGAATTGGGGGTGAATACGCCCGAATTAGGGGTGAATACACCCGAATTAGGGGGTGAATACACCAGAATTGGGGGTGAATACACCAGAATTGGGGGGTGAATACACCCGAATTAGGGGGTGAATACACCAGAATTGGGGGTGAATACACCAGAATTGGGGGTGAATACACCAGAATTAGGGGGTGAATACACCCGAATTAGGGGGTGAATACACCAGAATTGGGGGGTGAATACACCAGAACTGGGGGTGAATACACCAGAATTAGGGGGTGAATACACCCGAATTAGGGGGGTGAATACACCAGAATTGGGGGGTGAATACACCAGAACTGGGGGGTGAATACACCGAATTGGGGGTAGATATACCCGAATTGGGGGGTGAATACACCAGAATTGCAGGGTGAATACACCCGAATTAGGGGTAAATATACCCGAATTGTGGGGTGAATACACCGAATTACGGGGTGAATACACCCGAATTGGGGGTTCCACACCCCAGCACCCCCGACCACCGGCGATGCACTCGGGGAAAATATTCCAAAATTGGGGGTAAATATGCAAGAACCGGGGGATTAAATTGCCATAATTTGGGGTAAATTGCCAGAATTGGGGGTAAATATACCAGAATTTGGGGTAAATACACCCGAATTAGGGGGTGAATACACCAGAATTACGGGGTGAATACACCCGAATTGGGGGTTCCACACCCCCAGCACCCCCCGACCACCGGCGATGCACTCGGGGCTCTCGGTCGCAGCTCGGGGACCCCCGAGGAGCCGCCCGGGCTCTGCCGCATCCCGCGCGTTGCCGCGGCAACCGGAGCCGGGCCCGCCGCCGCCTCCCCGGGGCCGCCCGGGCTCCACCTACGCCCCCGCGGCCCCGCCGGGGGTCAGCGCGGGGCCGGCAGAATTAATGAAGGCGGCCGCTAATGAGGTGTCGGCGGCTGTTGATGCTCTCCGTGTGTCGGGGGCACTCGCATTTCCAGAGCTCATTATGGGCTGCAATTAGGCACCGCCAGATATTTAACTCTCTTTTTTTTTTTCTTTTTTT
Source organism: Luscinia luscinia (assembly GCA_034336685.1). Taxonomy (NCBI): domain Eukaryota; kingdom Metazoa; phylum Chordata; class Aves; order Passeriformes; family Muscicapidae; genus Luscinia; species Luscinia luscinia. Next base: position 6,398,038 of record CM067633.1, on the reverse strand, counting down.
TTTTTTTTTTTTTGGTGTTTAAATTAGCATTTTAATAACGCCGCTGCCGAGCGGGGGAGAAGAACAACAACAACAAAAAATAAAAAAAAAAATTGGCCGTTTTTCACCGGTAAAACTTCCCGGCTCGAGTTAATGGTAAAATTGTGAGGGAGAGAGGAAAAAAAAATAAAAATAATGAACCTTTCCCACCTATCCCAGCGGGGGGAAGAGAAAATGAAATAAAATAAAAAAGCGGGGGTGATTTTTTATTTGGTTTATCGCATGCTCCGTTTTCCGAAATTTGCTCTGAGGCCGAATATTTTTGTGTCATGGAGAGGAGAGGCTGGAGGAGTTGGGAGCTGCGGGGAGGGTTTGGGATAATTCCATCCCAAATCCCAAATCCTGAATCACGAATCATGGAGAAGGGAGTGGGGTGAGGAATTAGGAGCAGCAAGTGTCGGTTCTGGGATGGATCGGATCAAAAATCCAATAAAAAATCAGGTTAAAAATCCAATAAAAAATCACGTTAAAAATCCAATTTAAAAAATCCCATTAAAAAATCTGATCCCAAATCCGATCAAAAATCCGACAAAAAAAAATCCCTTTCCAGAGAAATCCCGAAGTTGCTTCCATCCCAAAATCGGAGATTCTCGGGATTTGGGGCTGGGAAAGGGGACGAGGGGACACCCCAGGGATGGGGATTGGGAAAGGGGACACGGCCACGTCACAACTTCATAGGGGATTGCCAGAAGCGCCCCTTTTCTTCCCAGATTTTCGGCCAAATTCAAATTCCAATCCCAACCACTTCCTTTTCCAGCAGGATTCCAGATCCCGAATATTTGGTGATCCCAAATCCCCCCGGACTGGGAATTTTGGGGAATCACCCCGTTTTCTTCTCAGATTTTTGGCCAAATCCCAAATTCCAAATCCCGAATCCCAAATTCCAAATCCCGAATCCCAAACCCCAAAATCCCGAATCCCGAGTCCCAAATCTCGAATCCCGAATCCCGAATCCCAAACCCCAAACCCCAAATCCCGAACCCCGAATCCCAAATCCCAAACCCCAAATCCCAAATCCAAATCCCGAATCCCAATGCTTCCTTTTCCAGCAGGATTCCAGATCCTGAATATTTGGTGATCCCAAATCTCCCGGGTTGGGAATTTTGGGTTTTTCCCTCGGGATTGGGAATTTTTGGGTTTTTCCCTTGGGATTGCTGTCGGGAATGTGGGGAAAGGGGGAGGGACTCCGGGGGGGCCTGGACTGGGATTGTGGAACTGGGAGAACTGGGAGTTACTGGGATTGGATTTTCCTCTCTGATCCCAAACTGGGAGGTTACTGGGATCGGGTTTTCCCTTTTTCTGGGATTGGGATCACCGGGAATCTTTCCCCTCATCCCTTGAACAGGGAATCCCAAGGATCCCATTCCCAAATCCCAACCCAGAGCTGCCCCCCCATCCCACATCCCAGAATCCCAAATCCGGCGGGAAAAGCAGGAAACGGGCGGGAATCTCATCCTTGAATTCCCGGGAATTCCTCGGGATGAATCCCCGTGGTTTTAATTAAATCCCGCATTAATTTGGGATAATTCCCGGGACGATTTGGGAATTCCAGCCTCATTTAGGGATTCCCAATTCTCTTTTCCCTTTCCATAAATTCGGGATCTTCCTTCCTTTACACCTTGGAAAGGGATTTGGAAAAAAAATGGGAATAAAGGACGGGATCAGAGGGATTTGGGCCTGGAGAATTCCCATTTTCCCCCCAAATCCAGGCTCGTCCCAGCTCCTCCCATCCCGGATTTTCGAGTTTTTGGGATCGTTTTAAACTCAGGATTTGTTTGGGATCTGCGGGAAGGGGTTGGGAATTCCATGGATTCCCAAGGAGAAGAATTTCCCCTGGGATTTGGGATCAGCACCGGGAAAAGGAGACCCGGGACTTCTGGGAATTCCAGGAATTCCAGGATTTCTGGGATTTTCGGGATTTCAGGGATTTCAGGGATTTCCGCGATTTCCGGGATTTACAGGATTTCGGGGATTTCAGGGATTTCTGGGATTTTTGGGATTTCAGGGATTTTTGGGATTTCTGGGATTTCAGCCTTTCCTGGGATGTTTTGGATAAGCAGGATTTGTTTTTTCCCTGCAGTTTCTCTGTTTTTCCCACTGTTTTCCATGGAAAAATTCCCGAATCTGCCGGCAGGGGTGGGTGTGGATGGATGGAGTCGAGGTGGGATAGAGAATAAAAAAATAAAAATGTAAAATGTAAAAAAACCTAAAATATAAATTAAAAAATGTAAAAAATAAAATATGAAGTATAAAATAAAAATATTAAAATTAAAATGTAAAATGCAAAGTATAAAATAAAAACATTAAAATATAAAATAGAAAGTAAAAAATATAAAATGTAAAGTGCAAAATGTAAAATGCAAAATTTAAATATTAAAATATAAAAATACAAAAAATAAAATATAAAATAGGAAGTAAAGAGTAAAATTTGAAATGCAAAATGCAAAATGCAAAATGTAAAATATAAAAATTAAAACACAGAATACCAAAATTTGAATTTATATTTCAAAATATAAAGTAGAAATTATAATGTATAAAATATAAAGTACTAAAAATAAAATATAAAAATAAAAAATTAAAATAGAAAATTTTAAAATTAAATTTTATAATACAAAATATGAAATACAAAGTGCACAATACAAAGTATTAGATACAAAATGAAAAGCAAAAAATTTAAAATATAAAAATAAAGAATTAAAATATGAAAATTTAAAAATTATATTAAAAATACTAACTATAAATACAAAGTATTAAATATAGAATATAAGATATGAAAATTGAAAACAGAAAAGAAATCAAAACTCTCCAAAAGCTCCACAGAAACATCCCATCATCCATGGAATTCCCTAGATCCCAGAAAATCCTGGAATTTCCTGGCCTGAATTCCTGAATCCTGAATTTCTCCTCAGCACCAGAACAAATCCTGACCAAAAATTCATTTATTTTATTTTATTTTATTTTATTTTATTTTATTTTATTTTATTTTATTTTATTTTATTTTATTTTACTTTCCTATTTGTTAATTAATTGATAATGGATTAATTAACATTTATTTACCTGTTTGTTTACCAGTTTATTAATTAATTTATTATGGATTAATTATATGGGTTAATTTATATATTATATAATTTGTATATAATATATAATGGATGAATTAATGAGCTCATTTATCTGTTTGTTTACCTGTTCATTTATTAATTTATAATAAATTAATTAACATTTATTTACCTGTTTGCTTATTTGTTAATTTATTAATTTATGATGTATTTATTTCCCTGTGTATTTATTAATCAATTAACGTTAGTTTACCTTTTATTTTTTAATTGATTAGCATTAATGTATCTGCTTATTTAATAATTTATCATTAATTCCCTTCCTTGGTTATTTATTAATTTATCATTAATCCACCTCTTGATTTAATAATTTAGAATTAATTTGCAATTAATTTAGAATTGAGTCATTTCCCTATTTATTAATTATTTTATTCCATTAAATAATTAATTCAATTTGGTGGCAAATTCCAAAGGAAACCTGGGAATATCCCAGAAATCCTGGGAATTCCAGCCCCGCCAGGCTCTGCATTCCTGGGATTTACGGGATAAGGCACGGACGGGGTTTATCCCTGGAATTCCTGGAAGTGGAGAAGGAATTCCAGCTTTTCCCAGGTGAGGTTTGTCCCAGGAATGTGCAGGTGAATCCCTGTGGATGGAGGGAAATTCGGGATGAAGCACCAAAATGAATTTGGGATGGAGCACCAAAATTTGGGATGGAGCAGCAGGGATGGGCAGGTGAGGGTGGATGGGCCAAAATTTGGGATTCAGGATTAGGGCTCGGTACTTGAGGCCTCGTAGATGGGGAAAATTTGGAATTTGGGATCGGGAATGTGCAGGTGAGTCCCTGTGGATGGGGAAAAGTTGGGATCAGCTTCGACCCTGTCCCTGTTCCTGTCATGGGGGGTGACCAGGAGTGACCAGGGGTGACCAGGAGTGATCGAGGGGTGACCAGGAGTGACCAGGAGTGACCAGGAGTGACCAGGAATGACCAAGAGTGACCAGGGAATGACCAGGAGTGACCAGGAGTGACCAGGGGTGACCAAGAGTGACCAGGGGTGACCAGAGGATGATCGAGGGGTGACCAGGAGTGACCAGGGGATGACCACGCAATGACCAGAGGGTGACTAGGCAATGAGCAGGAGTGACCAAGCAATGACCAGGCAGTGACCAGGCAATGACCAGGCAATGACCAGGCAGTGACCAGGGGGTGACCAAGCAGTGACCAGGGGGTGACCAGGCAGTGACCAGGCAGTGACCGGGGGTGACCGGGGGCTGGCCGCTGCCTTCCAGCTGCCCCCATCCCGGCGCTGCCGACATTCCCAGTGGGATCATTCCCGGGATCCGAGCACAGCTGAGCCCGGCCCGGACTCATCCCGCGCCGCCTCCGGGGATGGAGGGGACAGGAGGGGACGGGAGGGGACGGGAGGGGACGGGAGGGGGGGACAGGGCTGGTCCCAGTCCCCAAATCCACGGAAAATGCCGCTAGATGTCACCCCGCGCCTTCGGCTGCGACGCGGGATGTGGGAATCCTGTCCCGCCCCTTCCCTCCCCCGGTTCTATGGGAAGGGATTGAGAAAATGAACGGATCCTGGTTTTATGGGATGTGGGAATGAACAGAGCCCGGTTTTATGGGATGCAGGAATGAGCAGATCCCGGTTTTATTGGGAAAGAATTGAGAGAATGAGTGGATCCCCAGTTTTATGGGATGCGAGAATGAACTGATCCCGGTTTTGTTGGGAAAGGATTGAGGGAATTAACGGATCTCGGTTTTATGGGAAGGGATTGAGGGAATGAACGGATCCCAGTTATCTGGGATGCGGGAACGAATGGATCCTGGTTTTAGGGGATGCGGGAATTAACGGATCCTGGTTTTATGGGATGCAGGAATGAGCGGATCCCGGTTTTATGGCATTGAGGGAATGAGTGGATCCCGATTATACGGGAAGAGATTGAGAGAATGAACAGACCCCTGTTTCACGGGATGCAGGAATGAATGGATCCTGGTTTTATGGGATTGAGAGAATGAACAGATCCTGGTTTTATGGGATGCAGGAATGAACGGATCCTGGTTTTCTGGGCATGGCGTCACATCCAAGTGGGAAGTGGCACCCATTCCGACAATTATCCTGGAGAAGGAATCGCTCAGATGGGAAAACGGGAGGGAGGACGGGAACACGGATATGGGAACGGAGTTTTGTTGGGATTATGTCGGATTATGGAATTCCAGCTGAGCGGGAAGGAGCTCAAATCCCATCCCGTTCCCACACCTGCCATCCCAGCCCAGCTGGCCTTGGACACTTCCAGAGATGGGAATCAAGGATGGGAATTAGGGGTGGGAATTACAGACGGGAATTAGGGGTGGGAATGACTCTTCCCTTTTCCCAAATGAATTCCCAGTGTTTTCTCCTGGTGGGAATGGGCCGTTGGCACCCCTGGGGTTGTCACCTCCCACATCCAGGAGGGCCAAGATCCCTTGGGAGCCGCATTCCCGGGTTTCCTGGGATAAAACAAGGCCCCATTTCCCTGAAGAGCCCAAGGAAGGCCGGGACAGGATTGGTTTCCAGCCGTGACAATTCCGTGATTCCCTGAGCCCGTTCCGCTCCCGGTGTCCAGTTTTCCCGGGAATGTGAGGCCGGGAAGGCGCCAGATGGGATTTTATAGGAGCTGCTACTCCGCGGCCGGAGCCAGCGGCCGCCGCGAGATTAATTCCGCGAAATTAATTGGGACAAGATTGAAAAGGGAATTAAGGCGCAGCTGAGTGAACATTCCCAACCTTTTCCCTCCTCCTCCTCCTCCTCCTCCTCTTCCCATCGCTGCCTCTCACTCCCTCCAATTCCTGCATCCCGAATTTATGGGGGAAAAGCCGGCAGGAGCACTGGAATTCCTACTGGGATCCCGGGGTGTGGAACCCCTCTGGATAAACACGGACTGGGGGGATCCCAGGGCAGGGGATGGGGCCTGAAATTCCTAAATCGGACCCCCAAAAATTGGGGAATTCACAGGTTTCCAAAGCAGGATGCAGGACTAGGAGTGGGAGCTGCTCCCTGGCTCCAAATCATGACCTCAAAGTGGCCCCAAATGCAGGAAAAACCAGTAAAAACCAGTAAAAACTGGTGAAACCCAATAACAACCAGTAAAGACTAGCAAAATCCAGTAAAAATCAGCAAAACCTGGTGAAACCTGGTAAAAACCAGTAAAGGCCAGTAAAAAACAATAAAAACCAGTAAAGGCCAGTAAAAACCAGCAAAAACCAGTGAAAACCCAATAAAAGACAAGTAAAAGACCAGTAAAAGCAGTAAAAACCAGTAAAACCCCCTCCCAACATCATCAATTTTATTTTAAATTTAAATTTTGAGCGATTTTAGCACCTTTTGGCTTTGAAAAATGAGGAAAAATTCCCACTCCTACCTCATCGGGGACACGAATGAGGTCATCCCGTTGAAAATGGGAAATAAAATAAAATTCCCGAAAAATTCCGGCTCCTACCTTGCTGAGGATGCGGATGAGGTCGCCCCGCTGGAAGGAGAGCTCGTCGGGATTGTCCCCGCGGCAATCCCACAATCCCTGGTAATAACTGGAATAATCCTCGTCGGAATTTTCTGGGAAAAACGGAAAGAAAGGGTCAGGGGGGTGAGGGATTCACAGGGACAGGATCACCAGAGCTGGAAGTTCTCCTGGAGCTCCTCTGAGATGGGAAAGGCTCCAAATCTATTGGGAATGTTGAATATTGAGGTTGGAAAATTCCAGAAATTCCATGGGACACCACCATGGCCAAGGGAATTCAAGGAAATCATGGAAAATCTGCAGGGAAATGGAAAAATCTTCCTGGAGGTGATTCTGGAGCTGGAAGTTCTCCTGGAGCTCCTCTGGGATGGGAGTGGCTCCAAATCCATTGGGAATGTTGAATATTGAGGTTGGAAAGTGCCAGGAATTCCATGGAATTCCATCATGGACTCGCTGGCTGAGGCATTGGTGCACCCCAAAGAGTTTTGTCCCAGTTTTCCCTCCTTTCCCAGGAATTCTCCCTCCAGAGGGACAGGAGGGCATTTTTTTGGAGGCATCCTGGAAATATCCAGTGGGATCCAGAGGAGTCATCCCAAAATTCCTGCTGGATCTCTCCCTGGCCTTTTAGGGATAAAAATCCCATTTCAAAATCCCAAACTCCTCCTTTATCCCAGGAATTTTGGGAGATGCCTTCTTATCCCAACTGGAATTCCATGATTGCCAAGAGTCTCACTCATCAAATCCTGGGAATTCTCATGCTCTCCACATTTTCCACAGCCCAGGATGCTCCAAAGTGGCCAAAATCCCAAAATATTCCACCCCCATTCATATCCTGGAAATCCTTTGGATTGGGATCTTACCCTCCCCGCTTCCAAAATCCTCCTCGTCCTCTGGGAAAGGCGGCTCCATCTCCTCATCTGGGGAGGGAAAAAACAGGGGAAAATGGAAAATCAGAAGGAAAATAGCGGGAAAAATCAGGGAAAAACAGCAGGAAAATCTGGGAAAATCCAGGAATGTCACAGCTCTTGCAGGCCCAGGGCTCCAAGAGAATCCTGGGAATAAAAAATTCCCGGATTGATTGTGGAGAGTGGAAGTATCAGAGAAGATTTTCGTGGAAAATGGGAATTGTTGTGGACACTGGGAAAAAACCAAATTAATGAATTCTGGATGTTCCCATGGGAAGAGAGGTGCTTTGGGAAAAGGAGATTCAAGAGGGGAAATTCCAGGCTGGGAATGTGAGGAAGAAAGGAAGAATTTTGGGAGAAAGAGGATTTGGGAAGAGGAGGAGGAGGAGAGAGAAGGAATGATCCTGGGAAAAAGTGGATTCGAGAGGGACTAGGAATGCTTGGAAAAATGGGAAGGGGATGGAGCTGGGAGTGGTCACATCCCAAATTTCCATCCTCGTCCATGGAAAACTCATTTCCCATACAAGGAAAACCCCTTCCTATCCCTGCCCACTCCTGGGCACATTCCCAGTAAATTTGGAGCTGGAAAATGCTGGAATGGGATCCATGGGGACAGGACCAGCCCCTCTCCACTATCCAGAGGTTTTCCTGGGATCAAATCTGATGGATCCAGGGATTTTCCTGGAATCAGGCCTGCAAGTGAAGCTCTGCCTTCCCAATCCCACCCAACACTTGGATTTTCCAGGATTGAATCCGAGGAAAAGGCTGGAAAGCTTCAGAAAACTTTGGAAAATTCAGCTTCTCCCTCCCACCCCTTTTGGGATCCTCATCCCGGGGGTTCCGGAGCCGCCGGCGCATCCCGGGAAGCTTCGGAATCTCTGAGGAGCCAAGTTTTTAATGGAGCAATTTGATTCAATTTTCCAGTCGATAAAATTCCCCGGCAGAGCTCGGCGCTTCCGAACGGACACCTTCACTCCTGATTTAACATTCCCATCGAATCCTTCCCGGGAAATTGGAAAAATTTATCACCTGTGAAATTTTATTTGGCCTCGGCCGCGTCTGTTTTTGTAAAACTTCATTAACGCCGAGGAAATTATCTCTCCGTGGCTTTTCCCGGTTTTTTTATTCCCGTCTCCTGGGTTTTTTTCCGTGATTTTTGGTCAGGAGGTAAAGGGAGAGAGAGGGGAGAGGAGAGAAGGAGGGTTGGGATTTTTCCTGGGGTTTTTGGGGGTTTGGGATGAAGGAACACCCATGAGTTGGGTTATCCCAGGAAAGCTGGGAAGATTAATACATGAAAATCCATGGAAATCCATGAAAACGCACAAAATCCCCCATGGAAATCCATGGAAATGCACAGAAATCCATGGAAACCTATGGAAAATCTATGGAAATTCAATAAAACCTGTGAAAACTCATGGAAATCCACAGAAATCCATGGAAACCTGTGGAAATCCATGGAATTCCATGGAAATCTATGAAAATCCATGACAGTCCATGAGAATCCATAAAAACCCATGAAAATCCATTAAAACCAATGGAAATCCATGAAACCCATGGAAACCTATGAAAACTCTGAGAGCTGCTCCAGCAGAATTCCCAGATCCGAAATTTCCAGAAAAACAAGGTTTGGATTTGGGAGGTCCATCAAACACTTGGGATAAAGGAATGGGATAAAACCTTGAAATTTTGGGTGGGTTAAAAGTGGGAGATGTGGGAACGGCTGAGGTTTCTTCCATTTTTCCAAGGAGAAGTTTGGAATTCAGGAGCTCACCTGGCAGCACCTCGTAGATGTCGTCACTTTCCAGCTCCAGCTCTTCCAGATTCAGGGTGGAATTTTGGGAATTGTTCATGGAATCGGAGCTGTCCCGGTCCTTGGAGAGCTCCTCCTCCTCCTCCTCCTCCTCCTCCTCATCCTCATCGCAGGGAATGGTCAGGGAGCTCAGGTCTGCCGGGAAAACGGGATGGGAAAGTGGGAATTGCTTCGATTCCAGAGGAGTGGGATTGAGATCCAAATCCTGAGCCTGAGAACGGGCAAAAATCCAAGGAAAAACCCAAGAAAAAATGGAAAAGCCCAGGGAACAACTCCGAACAGGTAAAAAATCCAAGGAAAAATCCAACAAAAGACGGGAAAAACCCAAGGAAAGATGGGAAAATCCCAGGAAATAACTCCAAATTCCAGGATGAATCCTGAAGGGAAGGAGCCAGGGTGTTCCAGAAATTCTGGGAAGTTCCAAAGGGTTCCAGAGGGTTTCTGGAATTTTCTCTGTCTCCAACTGGAGCAACTCCACACAAACCCAGCTTGGAGTCAGGGAAAACAGGATGAAAACTGGGAATTCTCCCAATTCCAGAGGGATGGGATCGAGCCTCTAACCTAACACCAGAGAAATAGAAAAAAAAAAAATGGAAAAACCCAAGGAAAGATGGAAAATCCCAGGGAATGATCCCAAATTCCATGTGGGTGGATGGAAAGCCCAGATCCAGGTGGGAAAACTCTTCCCAAAGATCCCAAGAAAGTGGGAGCTGCTCCAGACTCACCCTTGAGGAGGAACTGGATCTGCTCCACCCAATCCTGGGCCTCGGCCGGGCTCGGAGCTGTGAACTGACGGGAGAATCCGTTATCCGGGATTTGGGATTTGGGATTTGGGATTTGGGAACAGGGATCCACCATGCCCAACCCCAGGGCACTGGGAAAAGCCATTTCAGGGATTTATCTCCTGGCTCCAAGTGGGAGCAGAGCACAGTCAGGATATCCGGGAAACTCCAGAAAAATCAATGGAACTCCATGAAAATCCATGAAAATTCGTGAAAATCCATGAAAATCCATGAAAATCCATGAAAATCCATGAAAATCCATGAAAATCCATGGAAACCAATGGAAATCTATGGAAATCAGTGGAAACACTACCCCAGGAAAGCTGTAAGGCCTGATCCATGGAAATCCATGGAAATCCATTTCCATTTCCTCCCAAAATTCCCATTTCCACCCCAAATTCCCATTTCTCCCCCGAAATTCCCATTTCCCCCCCAGATTCCCATTTCCCCCCCATTTCCCACCTCATAGGAGCGTTTTCCCGGGCAGAGCAGGTGGAAGCAGCATTTTTCCGGGAATCTTTCCGGAGCTGGGAATCCAGGTAGGCTTGGTAGTGCTCGATGGGAAAGGAGCCTTTGGGCTGCTTGCCTGGGAAAAGGGAATTGGGCAGAATTTGGGATTTTCCAGCTTTTTTTCCACCCCTGGATGTGGTGCAGGGGGTTTTATCCACAGAGGGAAACTGAGGCACAATGCTGGAAAAATCTGGGAACGGGGAATGTCCAGAAAACTCTGGGAAATTGAAATGGACAGAAAATTCTGGGAAAGAAAAAATGGCTGGAAAATTCTGAGAAAGGGGAATGTCCAGAGAATTCTGGGAAAGAGAAATGGTTGGAAAATTCCGGGAAAAGGAAATGGCTGAAAAATTCTGGGAAAGGAAAAACAGCTGCAAATTCTAGGAAAGGGAAATGGTCAGAAAAATCCGGGAAAGAGCAATGGTCTGAAAATTCCCTTTGCCTTAACGGAAAAAAATCCAGATCCATCTGGGATTTCCTTTTCCAGCAGCTGGGAATTGCAGTTTTCCATGGTCAGATCCCTCTTTTCCACGTGGAATTTAGGAATTCTTTCCCCACTCACTTTTCTCGTTGCTGTAGTAGAGGAAATTCCGTTGGGTGAGGACGCACCAGCGCTTGTGCCAGTCGGAGCCGAAAAAACTGGGCTCTGGAAAACGGGGAAAAAAATGGGAAAAATCTGTAAAAATACCTAAAAATCAGGAAAAGCAGAAAATTCTTCTTTTTACTCCTTTGGGATGTGTTTCTCATGGATTCGATGCGGCCAGGGAACGTGTTTGGGGTTAAATCTCAGGAAAATGTCGTTAGAGCGGAGATTAGCGGGAGTTAAGCCAGGCCTAACTCCGAGCTCGGCTCAGGGAAAAGCCAGGAGCCGTTTCAGGCTCTTCCCATAAATAATTCCCTAGAAAATCCCATTAGGGAAGGGAATAATTTGTGGCCTTCACGGGAAAAGAGAGATAAGGCTGAGGCTGATTCCGAGCCCGGCTCTTATCTCCACATTAAATGTGGGATGATCCCGAATCCCTGGAGCTTTTCCCAGCTTTTTCTCCTCATTAGTTTTGCCCTCCAGGCCTGGGCTGGACTTAATTTAATTCCAAGATTTAATTTGGATGCTCTGGAAAAGGGAATGAGCCCAGCAAGGCGTTGGAAAAACCTGGAAAGTCCTGCTGGTGGAAATCCGTGGATTTCCTGTTTTCCGGGGCTTTTTTGGCTGGAAATTTGGGATTTTCCCAAATTCTGAGGTGGCAGTCCCGCATCTTCTCCTGGAATTCCAGGTTTTACCTCGAGATCTCTTCTCCAGGTATCCTTGCTTCAGAATATTCCCGGAATCCTGGATGGGCCGTGGGAGCTCCTCCAGGCCTGTGGGGAGCAAAGCAAAGGAAAATCTTGGAATTTGCCATTTCCATTCCCAGCCCTTTTCTTTGGGGAAGCAGCCCCAGGGGTAGAAATCCAGATTTATCCCTATCTTGCTGATATTCCCAGCACTGGGAATAGGGAAGAGGGTCTTGGAATTCCAGGATTCAGTGGGATGAGGCTGGAGCTGCCTTTTTCCCTGGAATCTTCTTGGGTTATTGACATGGAAACCCCAATTTCAATGGAAAACTCAATTCCCACAGAAAACCCAATTCCCATGATTCCATGTCTGACCTGGATCATGGCTCTTCCCATGGAATCTCATCCCAGAGCCTGGAAGGGCTCTGCCATTCCCAGCTCATCCCAAAAACCTGGGAATCCTGGGATAGCGGGAGGCGAGCCTGGATGAGCTTTAGGATCCCTTCCATCCCAAATTATCCCATAAGAAATCCATATAAAAATGAAAAATACAGAAATAAAAATATAAAAATATGGATCCATAACTTGAAAATCCCTGGAACTCCTTCCCTGTTCCCTCTCTTCTCCAATCCCAACATTCCAACCCCGATCCTGCCCAGCCGAGCCCTCCCTGATCCACAATGAGCTGGAAAATCCTAAATCATTCCCTAATGGAGCGTCCATCCCATCCATCAGCGGGCGGGAATTCATCCCCATTAATTCCCTAATCCATGATAAACTTCCCGTCCTTTCCTGTCTCGCGCGGGGACTCCGTAAATCCCGACATTTGCTCCGGCTCCAGCGGAGCGTTCAGGTGTGCTCCGACCATTCCTCGTTAGCCCGACGGTCTCATTTTCCTGGGAATGGCCTTGGAGGCCTCGTTTTCTGGGAATGGTGAGGCCTTGGAGGCCCCATTTTCCTGGGAATGGCCTTGGAGGCCTTGTTTTCTGGGAATGGCCTTGGAGGCCTTGTATTCTGGGAATGGTGAGGCCTTGGAGGTCTTGTTTTCCTGGGAATGGCCTTGGAGGTCTCGTTTTCTGGGAATGGTGAGGCCTTGGAGGCCCCATTTTCCTGGGAATGGCCTTGGAGGCCTCGTTTTCCTGGGAATGGCCTTGGAGGCCTCATTTTCTGGGAATGGTGAGGCCTTGGAGGCCCCATTTCCTGGGAATGGCCTTGGAGGCCCCACTCCTGAGGCAGCAAACTCGGGAATTCCTCAGGTGGCAAATTTGGGGAATTTCTGAGGTGACAAACTCAGGAATTCCTGAGGCAACACACTTGGGAATTCTGGAGGCAGAAAAATTGGTAATTCCAGAGGTAACAAATCTGGGAATTCTGGAGGCAACAAACCCAGGAATTCCAGAGACAGAAAATTTGGGACTTCTGGAGGTGGCAAACTCGGGAATTCCAGAGGCAACAAATTTGGGAAAATACCAGAGGCAACAAGCTGGGGAATTTGGGAGGCAGACAAATCGGGAATTCCAGAATCAACAAATCTGGGAATTCTGGAGGCAGAAAAATCGGGAATCCCAGAGGCGACAAATTTGGGAATTCCAGAGGTGACAAATTTAGGAATTCTGGAGGTGACAAATTTGGGAATTCCAGAATCAACGAATTTGGGAATTCTGAAGGCAGCAAATTTGGGAATTCTGGAGGCAGCAAACTCAGGAATTCCAGAGGCAAGCAAAATTGGGAATTCTGGAGGTGGCAAACTTGGGGTAACTCCCCACAGTGAGGCAAATCCAAGGGGGATCCAGCATTTGTTGGAATTTTATCCAAGATGAGTTTTGGCCAAGCTGGGGAACAACTTCCATAAATCCCGGCTGGTCCCGCAGGAGGCCGGGATCACCCTCTGCCCCCGCATCCGGCTGGGAAGTGCGGCCGGAGCTCGCCCACGGCTTTTCCATGTTCCTGATAAGGAACTCCATCCATCAGGGCCGGGGGAAGGCAGAAGGGCGGGGTCGGGGTTGGATTTATCGGGAATGTGTCATTCCCTCCACACGCCCCGCGGGATAAATGGATCCTCCATCACTGCCGGCCGCTCCGCACCTGCGGCCGCGCGCGCTCCGGGATAACCGGAGCCAAGGATTTGATGGATTCTCCAGACTTTAATGAACGTAAACAAACAAAGGAGAGAGGGAAACATCAAATAATTCCCGTGACAGCTCCCAAAAGGAGCCGGGAGAGCGGGAAGCGCTTCCCAAAGGGAGCCGCGTTTGATGTGGGATCGGGATTTGTAAACAGCGGCAGCTCCGGATCGCGCCTTATCCAAATATTTCCCTTTCCCAGCGCCGGCTGAAAGTCGGGATTGACGGCTTTGGACTCTTCAACTTTCAGCTTTCACCCCGTGGCTCCAGAGGGAGGGAGAGAGGGAGAGACCCCCCTCATTCCGGCCGGAATTCGTTCCCTAGTTTCTCCTTGGAAAAGCTGATATGGGGCACCTGGAGATCAAAGTCCCAGAGCTGCTTTCCCCCCGGCATTCCTGGTTTTCCAGAGGGTTCCAAGGCCCCCCAAGAACCTCTCAGCCCCAAAGGAGGAGGGAGAGGGGAGTGACCCAAATTCCTGCAGGGATTTTTTCCCGAATTTCCCCTTGGAAAAGCTGCTATGGGGCACCTGGAGACCAAACTAGTCCCACTCATTCCCAGTTTTCCAGAGGGTCCCGAGCCTCTCCAAGGACCCAAAAGGAGTGAGTGGAGGGGGAGAGAGGGAATGGGAGTGATGAGCCCCATTCCTGCTGGGATTTATTCCCAATCTCCCCATGGAAAAGCTGACGTGGGACACCTGGAGATCAAACTGCAGCTGCTCATTCCTGTTTTTCCAGAGGGTCCTGAGCCCCTCTGGGCACCTCTCACCCCATCCCATCCCTTTTTTCCCTCCAGGAACGGCTCCAGGGTCAGGAATCAATCCCAGAGGGTTGAAGCTCCCCCAGCCATGGATAACCAGGATTTGGGATGCTGAGCCACAGGAGCAAATCCCAAATCTTGGTGGGACCCTCATACCCCTTCTCCTTATTCCCAAGAGGCACAGCAATCCCAGCAAAAATCCCAAATTTTGGGAGCTGAGGGAATTCCACGTTTAATCCCGAGTGGCAACAGCGCTGAAATTGAGGAATAAAAGGAAAGGCATTAAAGAACCTTCTTGCCATAAATATCCCGGGAATTCCCACCCAGGCTCTGGGGTTACATCCCGGCTCTTTAAAAACACATCCCAAGAAAATCAAGCACTTCCATCACCTTCCTGGGAATATTTACGGCTCCGGGAAGGGCTCGCGAGCAGAATTCCCACTTGGAATTATCAAGGAGCCGGCAAAGGTCAGCACAGGGATGGACGCGGCTGAAGGATTTCCCTCCCGAGATTCCAAGGCCGGGAGATCCCAACCCTGGAGCTGCTCCCGAGGGATTCTCCCGGGGTTTGGGGTCGCATCCCGGGGCAGGAATTCAGGGAAAGGCCGTGTCATTCCAAGGTTTTGCCACAAGGAAGCAGCAGAAGCTCAGGATTGGAGCCGGGAGCCGGAGCAGCCCTGGTGGGAGCGTAACAGGGGGCTGGGATCCCAAATCCCGAATTTCCCATCCCAAAAAGGGACTGGGAATGCCAGCTGGGAGCCTAATTCCCAAATTTGCCATCCCAAAAAGGGACTGAGAACACTAGCTGGGATCCCAGTTCCCAAACTTCCCATCCCAAAAAGGGACTGAGAACCCCAGCTGGGATCCTAATTCTCAAATTTCCCATCCCAAAAAGGGGCTGTGCTGATCCCTAAAATTCCCCGTCCCAGGGAGCTCCAGAATCTCATTTTCCCAGATTTTGGGTTCACAGCTCCGTGTCTCCATTTGGGAATTCCAAGGGAAGCAGAGAGGGGGTTGGCAGGTCCCTGTCCCCATCCCTCATCCCCGTCCCTCCAAATCCTTTCCCCCCTTTTTGGGGGTCCCAGCTCCATGCCCCATTCCCACTGGGAATTCCAACAGCAGCCCCAGCTCCCCTCCCTCCCTTCCCCTCTCCTGACCTCATCACTTTTTCCCCCCTCTCCAAAACTGCTGACTGCGCCTTTCCCGGGAATTATTTATCCGCGGGAGAAATGATTAAAAAAATTATTGGGAAAAAAAGGGAGATAAAACAAAACATCGATCGCTGGGGCCGCATCCGCCTCTGGAAACGCTGGGAAGTGACAGCGGATAAAGGATGGCGGGGCCGGAAAAACAGGGAGCAGCTTTTTATGGCAGCTCGGATTCCCACCAAGTCATAAATCCAGGATGTTATGGATCCGGAGCTGGTCGGGAAACGCTCCAAGTGGGGTTTGGGGGAGCTTTGGATAGAAATCCAGGTGGGATCAGAGCTCTGGGAGCCCCAAATCCAGGTGGGATCAGTGCTCCAGGATCCAAATCCAGGTGGGATCAGGGCTCGGGATCTAGGGGGAATATTCTGCCCCCATCCCAAACTCCAGGTGGAATCAGAGCTCCAGGAGCCTGAAATCCAGGTGGGATCAGAGCTCTGGGATCCCCAAATCCAGGTGGGACCAGGACTCCAGGAGCCCCAAATCCAGGTGGGATCAGGGCTTGGGATCCAGAGGGAACATTCTGCCCCCATCCCAAAATCCAGGTTAAATCAGAGCTCCAGGATCCAAAATCCAGGTGGGATGAGAGTTCCACCATCCAGGGGGTACACTGGGCCCTTATCCCTAAATCCAGGGATTTGGGATTAAACAGAACCCCAGGACTGTTCTCCCAGGAGAATGCAGCCTCTTCCCAGCCTGGATCTGAGCTGGGACGATCCCAAATTTTCCCCTCGGGGCTGTTCCCTCATTCCCTCATTCCTGGGAAGGGAGGGGTGGGAACATCACCGGGAATTTGTAACCTTGCGTGCAGAGCTGACATTTATGGGAAATTGGGAAAGTGAGGATTTTATTGCTCTCTCTGTCAAAAACTGCAGCTCCATGCGAGGCCCGGGAACGGTGGGATCGATATCCCGGCCTTTAATATCATCCCAGAAAACAAAAAAAAATCATTATCCCGTTATTTTTATTATGGAGTTACGGCTGAAAAATGGGAGCTGGGGGCGGTTTCCATTTGCTCCCCTGCTGCCTCGGGATCAAATCCCAACGGGATGGGAAGCAGGATTTGGGTGGGGATGGGAAGGGGCTGGTTCTGCTCCGGGATGGGATTTTGGGAGCCCAATGTGTTCAGGATGGGGATTTTGGGAGCCCTAAAGTTCTGGGATGGGATTTTGGGAGCCCCAAAATTAGCTCCAAGATGGGAATTTTAGGAGCCTCAAAGCTCCAGGATGGGATTTTGGGAGCCCCAAGCCTCTGGGATGGGATTTTGGGAGCCCCACAATTCCAGGATGGGATTTTGGTTTCTGGGATCCATCCCACTATCCCACCTCCCATTCCAGCTGCTGGGGCGCCCAGATTGGGACAGGAAATCCCAGCCTGGAGCACACCAGCACATCTGGGACATCTGGATTTCCAGGATTTATGGAATGGGGGAACACAAGGAGAGCCAAATCCTCAGCCTCGCTTCGGAAGCAGGAATGAGATGGAGCAGGGATGGTTCCTGGGATCCATCCCATTATCCCAATTCCCATTCCAGCTCTGTGGCCTCCTTCCCAATCCCAGGGACATCCCAGCACTTTGAATTCCCAGGATTTATGGAATGGGGGAACATGGAGCCAACACCTCCACCTCGCTCCGGAACCAGGTTCCTTGGGATCCATCCCATTATCCCACCTTTTCCAGCCTCCGTGGGGGTCACTGCAGTGCCTGGAACGCCGGGATCAGGGAGGTAAATCCCAGCCTGGAGCAGCATCCCGGCAATCCCCGGGAATCCTCTCCCTGCCCTCTTCATTACCCCATTCCCAGCGGGAAGTTCTGAGCTCCTTCCCGGCTCTCGCCATAAAAACGTGATGGATGGCCGGGAAAGCTCCGGGAGTTCATCCATTCTCCCATTAAATTTTCCTTTAATTGGTCTCGGAGTCAATCAGGAACTCACCGGGCAGTGAATTAAGGAAAAGAAGAAGAGGGAAAAATCCACGGAGCTGGGGGAGCCGGAGGGAGGGGTCTTTGTGCTGCTCAGGGATTGAAAAATGCTGGATTTGCCTCCAGAGGGGCTGGAATTCCACACCGGGAGAGTCCTGCATGGATTGGGGGATCTCTGGGAGCGGGGAATCAGCCAAGAACTGCCAAATATCCAAAACTTCCTTGGAAAACACGAGGAGATCTGGGTGGGAGCGACAATAAAGCGATGGGAGAGTGGGAATGAATCCATGATATTCCCTGGAATTGGGAGAGCATTCCCGAGGCATGGAGAGCTCTGGGAATTCCCAGCTGGAATTCCTGGATTGGTGGCCAAGAGCAGCACCTGGAAGCGCCTGCAGACCCATCCCGAGATTTCCGGGAATATTCCAGGACCAATTTACCACGGAGAATTCCTAAAATTCCATTGGAAACCTGGAGAGGAAAAAGCTGGGATGGTCACAGGGATGTGGGGTCAGCAGGGACATTCTCAGGATATTCCAGGGATATTCCAGGGATATTCCAGGGACATTCCAGGAATATTCCAAGGATATTCCAGAGACATTACAGGGATATTCCAGGGATATTTCAACGCCATTCCAAGGACATTCCAGGGATTTTCCAGGGCCATTCCAAGGACATTCCAGGGATATTTCAAGGACATTCCAGGGATAACTTCCCCACCTTCCTTATTTCTTACAGAATTTCAAGGAGCAGAATGAATCCATGTTCTTCTCTTCCTCATTTTCCTCCTTTTTCATGGAATTTCAAGGAACGGAATTAAACAGTGTTTTCTTCCCCATTTCCCCCCTTTTTTTAACGGTATTTCAAAGAGCTGAACTAATCCGTGTTTTTCTCTTCCCCATTTCCCTCATTTTTCACGGAATTTCAAGGAACGGAATTAAACCATGTTCTCTTCCCCATTTCCCCCTTTTTATGGAATTTCAAGGAGCAGAATTAATCCATGTTTTTCTCTTCCCCATTTCCCCTTTTTTAAATGGAATTTCATGAGCAGAACTAATCCATGTTTTTCTCTTCCCCATTTTCCCCATTTTTGACGGAATTTCAAGGAACAGAATTAAACCATGTTCTCTTCCCCATTTCCCCCCTTTTTTATGGAATTTCAAGGAGTGGGATCAAACCTCCCCCTGCCCTCCACCCACCTCCCACCCCTTCCCAGCGCTGGGGCTCGGCTCCATCCCTCGGGAACACCGGGAACAGCTCCATCCCTCCTCCCAGGAGCGCCGGGAGCGGCTCCATTCCTCCTTCCAGCAGCCCTAAATCTCCCGGCGGGAGATTTACGATTCCCATTCCCGTTCTTTACTGCAAATCCAATCGGGCAGTAATGGTGGAACACGGGAACGCCGTCACCCAGGGCTGATGGCTCCCATAAAACCGATGTCATTCCAAACGGATGAGTTTATAAACGGGAACAAACCCTCGGCGCTGACAGGAACATGAAACCCATTCACCATTTAAACACTTCCCATTTTTTATTCCCGTGCCTCCGAGTTGTTCCGAGGATTTGCGGCTGCCGGGGAGTGCAGAGGGCGCGGCCGGGTGGAGGGGATGGGGCTGGGAGCCTAAAACCAGGCTTAAAATCACCCTGGGCCTGCTCAGCATCCAGCAGGATTTATCCACTCTCCTTTGGAAAAGTTCTCACAGACCCCAGTGTGTCAAAATCCCCAAAATCAGCCCTAAAACCAGCCCTAAAAACCAGGCCTAAAATCACCCTGGGCCTGCTCAGTATCCAGCAGGATTTATCCACTTCCCTTTGGAAAAGTTCTCAGAGACCCCAGTGTGTCAAAAACCCCAAAATCAGCCCTAAAACCAGCCCTAAAAACCAGGCTTAAAATCACCCTGGGCCTGCTCAGCATCCAGCAGGATTTATCCACTTCCCTTTGGAAAAGTTCCCAGAGACCCTCATGTGTCAAAAACCCCAAAATCAGCCCTAAAAACAGCCCTAAAAACCAGGCCTAAAATCACCCTGGGCCTGCTCAGTATCCAGCAGGATTTATCCCTTTCCCACTTTGGAACAGCTCCCCATGATCCCAAATTATTCCAAGATTCTCAAAATCCTAAAACCAGCCTGGATCTCAGCATCCAGCAGGATCTATCTCTTTTCCCACTCTGGAACAGCTCCCAGCAATCCCAAATTATTCCAAGATTCCCAAAATCCTAAAACCAGCCTGGATCGCAGCATCCATCAGGATTTATCCCTTTTTCCACTTTGGAAAAGCTCCCGGCCATCCCAAATTATCCCGTGATTATCTCCATGGCGACGGGCGGGAACAAAACCCCGTTCCAGGTGTGTTTGGATTGTTCCTCCCGGAGATTTTCCGCCCTCTCCGGGGCTCTTTCGGCACCTCCTCATTTCCCGGAGCAAATATTGATGGAATATTGTCCTGGAGCTGAGGGGGGGAAAGGGGGAGAGCTCCACCTGCTCCCAGAAATCCGTGGTGTTTTCTTCCGGGAGTTTTTTGCTGGAAAAACTGGGAAAAAACCCAAATAATGAATCCTGGAATGGTTTGGGATGGAAGGGCCTTAAATTCCATCCCATTCCAATCCCATGGGCAGGAAAAATTCCTGTTAAACCAGGGTGCTCCAATGGGGCCTGGGAGAATTCCAGGGATTCAGGAAATCTGGGAATTTCCAGTTTCTCTAGGAATTCCTTCCCAAAATCCCACCTGAATTTCCCCTTTTCCACTTAGAACGCATTCCCTGTGTCCTGTCATCTTAATTCCCAATGAAAATATTCGGGATATCACCCCAAAGGATTGGGAATGAATGTCCCTGCCTGGTGCCAGACCCCAGGAAAAGCCGGAAAATCCCATTTTTCTTCGCCAATGATCCATTTTCTCCTTCTGGAAAACCGAGATAACACTGGAATTAAAATGGGAATGAAAGTGGCTGGAATTTTCCCCTGTTATTCCAGGAATTGGGATGGGAATGATCCTCAATCAGCTGGATCCAACTCTTTTTCTTGGGAAAAAGGAGCCGGAATATTTTTGGCTCCTCCAGCAGCAGCTCCATGGGAGGATTCCTTTGGAGAGATCCCTGAGGATCCATGGAATCACAGAATGGGATCGGGATGGGAGAGACCTCAAAGCCCAGAACTCCAGGAATTGCGGATCCTCAGGGATCTCATCCAAGCCTCTCCCACCAGACCAGGCTGGGATCATTGACAAAACCATGGAAAACTGGGAAAAAGAGAGGGGAAAACGATTCCCGCACAAATATCCCGGAGCCGATTTCTCCAGAGCTCGCCATCCCGGATCCAGGGGCGTTGCCGGTGCCCACGGATCCCAGCGGGGTCCCCACCCTTCCTTCCTGCCCTGCAGTCCCATCCCGAAGGGAAGGAAGCGGCACCGGAGGCTCCGGCCGTAAATCCAAGCCCATCCCATGGAAATTCCGGAGCCGGGAACGTTTCCTCCTTCCCTGAGCAAATTCCGACAGAGCTTTGGCTCCATCCTTGTTTTTATCAGGAATGGGAGCACCCCTTCCCTAAAAATGGTATTCCTGCCCCCAAAAAATCCAGGAAAAGCTGGAGCAGGCCCTGGATCCATCCGAGAAAAACCCTTGGAATATTTTTAGCAGGGATCCCAAAATCCTGGGACTAATTAAGCCCCCTAAATAATAGCAATTAATAAATGTTATGCTGGCATTAATTAGGACAAGCAGCCTCCACCTTCAACAGTTTTCCAAAGGTTTTTCCCGTCCTGCTCAGGGAATGGATAACCTGGAATGTTTTCAGCTGGGATTTGGATGGATCTGGGATAAAAATGGGATATTTTGAGGAGGGATTGAGCTGAAATCCAGGATTTGGAATGCTCCAGCTCCTTCCTGGATTTCAGGAACACAGGAACTTGGGAATCATCCCTAAATCCTTGTTTTTGGGGGGATTGAGACCCAGTTTTCCCACCACAATCAGGAAACACAATGAAAAACTTGGGAATTATCCCTAAATCTCTTTTTTTCCGGGACTGAGGCACAGCTCTCCCACCAGAAGCTGAGAACACCCCAAAAACTTGGGAATCTTCCCTAAATTCCTTTTGGGAATCATCCCTGATTCCCTTTTTTTTAAAAGGGACTGAGGCCCAGTTTTCCCACCACAAACCAAGAATACCCCAAAAAAAAACTCGGGAATTTTTCCAAAACTCATCCCTCGATTATTTTCCCGAGCCATTTTTTAAGGAAAAGCTCCAATCCCGAGGGATGGATTTTTATCCTTCTCCACGCGGGAGCCGATGTTTTCCAGGATGAACGGCCCGAGCTGGAGCTCTCTGTTTTCCCAAGCCTTCAAATTCCACTAAATTTCCGTTTCCCTGGAAGAACTCCGCAGAATCCCATAAAAGATGATTTATCCGCCTGCGTGAGCCGCACGGAACCGCAATTTCCAGGATAAATGCCGGGTGTAAATTGTTGTTTATGTCGGATTCCGACTGTCTTTACGAGTTTTCCCGAGAAAACGGGATCTTCCTGGCTTTATTTCTTCCGTCAGAGCCTCCCCTGCCCACGGGAGAGATGCTCCGGATTGGGGGCTTGGATGGGAATCACCTTTTTCCCACTTTTTTTTCTGGTGGGAATTGTCAGAGTTCCGGGATTTGGGATTGGTTTAAATGGGGAGAATTTAAGGGAATGCAGCGCCATTCCCGGGTTTTAATTTGAGGATCAGCCTCTGGAAAATCCGGGTTGGGAAAAACGCTCGTTCCCATCCAAAATTTGGATACAGGAGGGGAGAGTTCCTGGGGAATCTGGATGGGAAAAATGTCTCATTCCCACCGTCATTCCCACTGGGAATCCGGCCTCAGCCAGTGGAGAATCCCTCGGGAATCTCCTGGGAAAAAAATCTCCATTCCCACCCAAAATCCGGCCCCAGAGACTGGAAAATCCCTCAGGAATCTGCACCTGGATACCCATGGGGATGCTCTGAGGCACCTCCCGAATTCCAGTCCCAGTCAGTGAAGAATCCTTTTGGAATTTCCCTGGGAAAACGTCTCATTCCCATCCTCATTCCCACCCAAAATCCTGTCACAGCCAGTGGAGAATCCTTCAGGAATCAGGCTGGGGAAATCCCCTCATTCCCACCCAAAATCCGGCCCCAAAGAGCGAGAATCCCTTGGGAATCTTCCTGGAATGCCGGGATGCAGGGATGGGAAATGAAACGGGACAAACCCTGAGAAATCCTGGGAAAAGCAAATCCCAAATCCTCCACACCATGGGAATGACGTCCAGGGATGGGAAATTAAATAGGACAAACTCTGAGAAATCCTGGGAAAACCAAATCCCAAATCCTCCACACCATGGGAATGATGTCCAGGGATGGGGAATGAAACGGGACAAACCCTGAGAAATCCTGGGAAAACCAAATCCCAATTTTTCCCACACCATGGGAATCACCCAAACCCCAAAATACCCTTTCCATGGGGACACCAATCCATCCTTTCCCTGCTTCCAGAGGGAAGGGACCCAACCCATTCCCTGGATTCTCCCAAAAAAACCTCAGCACCAGCACAAACCCCCAGATCCAAGGCAACTTTTCCTCCAGCGGAAAGCCGGGAAAAGGTCAGGGAGCGGGAAAAATAATAAGATTTTCTAACGGCTTCCTTCGGAGCAAAATATTATCCGTTCTCCCGCTTTTTTTCCGGCTTTTATGGAAGGAGATTCTGCCAATTCCAAAGAAAAAGGAGGATTAAAATGAGCTTCTGCACCTTCGGGGGCCCATTTGGAAGTTTTACTGTACGGAGCTGACAGGAAAAATCGGGAATTAATATCCCGGAGCCGCTTCCGAGCTGCAATAGCAATTATTGGACTCCGTGTCCCTGGATAAATAATGGGGCCATTCCGCTAATTAGCTCCGACGATCCCGGCTCCGTGGAAATCCTCCCCCGCCCGGAAAAACAACGCCGGATTTTTGGGAACGGCGGCTTTTCCCCACCTGGAAAAAATGTGGGAAAAAATCGTGGAAAAATCCAGGAGTTGCTGCCGTGTTTGGGTGTAGAATGGGAGGTGTTGTCAAAAAAGAAATTTGGGAATTAAAAATGTTAAGGAGTGGGAATTGCGGATGAAAAAAATCGGGAATTAAAAATGTTATGGGTTGCCCCTTATTCCTGATAAAATTATCCCGGTGATTCCTGCTCCATGGAAACCCTCCCCTGACTGGAAAAACAACACCAGAATTTCAGGAATAACACCTTTTTCCACCTGGAAAAATGGTGGAAAAATCGTGGAAAAATCATGGAAAAACCCGGGAGTTGTTGCCATGTTTGCGTGCAGAACGGGAGGTGTTCTCAGGAAATTCGGGAATGTTGATAGGGAATTTAAAATGTTATGGATTGCTGGTTATTCTTAATAAAATTATCCCGGTGATTCCGCTCCCGTGCGACTCCATTAATTCCAGAGGTGTTAACTGGAAGCAGAGCTTGTAATTAATTAATTAATTAATCAATCAATCAACGTTCCAGGGTGGTTTTCCCATTTCAAATCCTGGTGTTTTTTTCATTATTCCCTAATTATTTTCCGGCCTTGGGATTGCAACAGGAGCTGCTGTTCTCTGGCACATCCCGATTTATTCCAAGGAAAAACGGGATCTCCACCTCCAGCCCATCCTCAGCCCCCAAATTCCCGGGATCTGACACTCCCAGGGATTGCAGGCTTGATCCCGAATATTCCAAAATGAAAATATTGATCCTGCATCCCAGATTTCTAATCCCAAACCCAAACCTCAAACTCCAAAACCCGAATCCCAAATCTCACATCCCTTATCTAAAATCCTGCATCCCAAATACCAAATCCCACATCCCTTATCAGAAATCTCAAACCCCAAATCTCAAATCCCAAATAGCAGATCCTGCATCTCAAATCCCAAATCCAACATCCCAAATCCTAAATCCCTCATGGTGTATCCCTGACCCCAAACCCCAAACAGCTCAGCCCACATCCCAAATCCTAAATCTCACATCCAAATCCCTCATCCCAAACCCCAAATCCCTCAGCCCATATCCCAAATCTCACATCCCTTATTGCAAATCCCGAATCCCGCATCCTGAATCCTGCCCGAATCCTGAATCCCAAATCCCTTATCCCAATCCCAAATTCCTTATCCTGAATCCTGAATCCCGTATCCCAAATCTCGAATCCCCAATCCCAAACCCTGCATCCCGTATCCTGTATCCCAAATCCCTTATCCCGAATCCCGAATCCCAAATCCCAAATCCCGAATCCTGAATCCCAAATCCCGTATCCCAAATCCCAAACCTTGCATCCCAAACTCTGCATCCCGAATCCCGAATCCTGAATCCCGTATCCCAAACCCCGTATCCCATATCCCGTATCCCGAATCCCAAATCCCGTATCCCAAATCCCAAACCTTGCATCCCAAACTCTGCATCCCGAATTCCGTATCCCGAATCCCGTATCCCGTATCCCGTGTCCCTCCCAGCTCCACAGGCAGGGGGCAGTGGCGCCATTTCCCGGCGAACATTCCCAGCTGGAAATCTCCAAAGCGGGAAGAGGAGGGGGGAAAAGGACCAGGAACGAACCCCCCAAGAAACACCGGGAATTCTCTCCCTCCATGGATCCACAGACCCCAAAAATTCCCTCTGTGGGGCAGGGATGGAGCCAATCCCTGATAAAATCTGGGAATGGGAAGTGGGTGTGCCGAGGTTATATCCCATTCCCAGAAAACGATGGATCAGGGGATGATGCCTCAAAAATTCCAAGTGGAGCCTCCAATTCCCTCCCATTCCAAGTATTCCTCAGTTTTTCCTGTTGGAAAATCCCACAAATCCAAGGATCCTCAGGGTGAAATCCCGTTGGAAAAGCCATTCCCACTCCGATATTCCAAGGAAATTATTCTCCTTTGGAACGACCCCGTTATCCCCCCTTGGACCCTCATTCCCTGGAATTGGAATTCCCAGGAATGTGGCATTCCCTGTTCCCACTGCGCTTTTGGGATCGATGATGCCTCTTCCCCCTTTCTGGGTTCTTGGGACTTTGAAAATCCCACATCCTGAAGGTTCAAAAATTCCTGAGGATCTTGGGAACTTTGGAAACCCAAATCCCAAAGGTCCAATAATCCCCAAGGACCCGGGCACCTTCAGAATCCCAAATCCTGAAGAATTCCCAGAAAACCCCACTCCAGCCCTTCCCAGAAAACAAAATCCAGGATTTTTCCCACCCCAAATCCACCTCCTTTCCCAAATCCAGGATGGGATTTTCTCTGCGTGTTCACCTATCCCACAAAACCCTTTCCCTTAAAACTTCCACTGGAAAAGGAGGGGAAAACCTGGATTTTCCTGATTTTTTTGTGGATTTATTCCTTTATTGTTTTTAACAGGAATGAATCATTCTGCAGGATCAGGGCTGGAAATTCCCTCTCCCTGTCCCAAACTGAGCACTTTTTTGTTGTTCCATTCCCATTTTCCACCAGAATCCCATGGATTTTAAGGACTTTCCCTTCAAACCCTTTCCAGCATTCCCGAATTCCCCTAAAACCGCGCTGGGAGCTCCAGCCCCGCGCAGTTGCCAAGGGAAAATTCCCAATCCTTCCTAGAATTCCCAAGAAACCCGAGGCCGTGAACTCCAGGCGGCCGCTCGGTGCCGAGAGGCGGGAGTGGCCTGGATTTGACCTCGGCATTCCCGGCCCGATGGACACCCCCATCATCCGTCCTCTTTAACAACATCCCCCTTTTTTTTTTTTTTTCCCCTCCCCTTGGAAAACAGATCCCTAAAACATCCCTGACCCTGCCCCGGGAACTCATCCCGGGAAAAAGGGACTGCTCCTCTTTCACAAAGCCCCCGAATCCCGGGAGAATCCAGGAGAATGCTGGAAAAAATACGGGAAAAGAAGATGAGGAGCTCGGAAAAAAAGGGAAGAGGAAAATCTCGGATCTGCTTGTGCTTCCCTCTGCTGGGATTTGGGGTTTTCCCAAATAAATGCTGGAAATCTCAATTTAAATATTCTTAAATATTCCCAAATATCCCTGTATAAATGTGCTTAAATATCCTTAAATATATATCCCCAAATATCCTGATTTAACTGTTCCTAAATATCCTGATTTAAATATTTCTATATATCCCTAAATATTCCC
Source organism: Luscinia luscinia (assembly GCA_034336685.1). Taxonomy (NCBI): domain Eukaryota; kingdom Metazoa; phylum Chordata; class Aves; order Passeriformes; family Muscicapidae; genus Luscinia; species Luscinia luscinia. The sequence goes on along the minus strand of CM067633.1, from coordinate 6,371,034 downwards.
AATTAAATATCCCTAAATATTCCTAAATATCCCAATTTAAATATTCATAAATATCCCAAATATCTCCAAATATCCCTATTTGCATATTCCTTAATATCCCTAAATATCCAATTTTAAATATTCTTAAATATTCCTAAACATTCCTAAATATCCCTAAATACCCCAATATAAATAACCCTAAATATCCCGATTTAAATAGTCCGATTTAAATACTCCTAAATATTCCCAAATATCCAAATTTAAATATCCCTAAATTTCCCTCCTGATCCCATCGGTTTCTCCACAGGTTTTTTTTTTCCCAGGGATGAAATCCTGGCTCCTTTTCCTCCCCTCTCCTCCCTCCCCTCCCTCCTTCCCTCCTTTCCCAGGCAAAATTCTGGATCCGATTATTCCAAGGAAAATGAGGTGGGAGCCGTAATGGAGCAGAACGATCCATTCATCCCGAGGAAAATTAGGGAGTGCAAAGGTTGGGAAAACTTGGGAGCTTCCCACTTTTCCACCTCAGCCTGAGCCTGAAATCGGAGTTTTCCGGCATTTTTATGGCATTTAGATCAGGAAATTCCAGCACAATCCAAACTCTGGAGTGATCCAGAGGTGTTTTTCTCTGGGAAAACTGGAATTTTGGGAATATCTCTCATTTCCCTGGTATTTTAGTGACCTGAACCCAAAACTGAGAGTTTTCTTGCTTTTCCTGCTTTTTTATGGAATTTAGATCGGGAAATTCCGGTGCAATCCGAACTCTGGAATAATCCAGAAGTGTTTTTCTCTGGGAAAATTGGAATTCTGGGAATACCTTCATTTTCCTGGCATTTTAGGGACTGCTGCCTCAGTTTCCCCAGATGAAAAACAGGAATAAGGATCCCCATTCCCTCCTTCGTCCTCTCCCGAAAAACATCCCCAGATGTTTTCCTTCCCAAAGGAATTCAACTCCAAATTATTCCTCAAAATGTCCCCACATTCCCAAAGAAATTTGGCTCCAAATATTCCCAGAATTTCCCCACATTCCCAGAGGAATTCCATTCCAAATATACCCAGAATTGCACCACATTTCCAGAGGAATTCAATTCCAAATATTCCCAGAATTCCCCCACATTCCCAGAGGGATTCAGCTCCAAGGAGTCTCCGAATCCAGAGGATTCCTCCTGGATCTGAGGGAGGAATTCCATTGCCAGAATTCCATTCCCAGAATTTCACGGGCTGGGTTTAAACCCCAATCTCTGAGATCTGAGGGAGGATCTGAATTCTCAAATTTTCCCTGACAACAATTCTGCAGGCTGGGTTTAAGCCAGGCCTACTCGATCCCAGCCCAACCAGGATGAGCTCATCCCAAAATTCCAATGGGGCCGTGGCTCCTCCGTCCCCTCCAACACCCAAACCACGGATAAACCATAAAAATCGGGGATTTTCGGGACAAGAATGCCCCTGGATGAGTTCTGTACCCAGCCCCATTTGGGAATTTTGGGAATTGCCGTTTCCAAGGATACCACGCCCCATTCCCTCCCCCAGGATTCCTGGGAATTGCTCCGTGGGGATTCTAATGACCCGGATCAGTGTGGATCCCACACTGGGGCTCTCCCCATGGTTTTTCTACTTCCTCCTGGAGACACCGGAGCACTTTGGGGTCATTAAACGTCTCCCATCCAGGTCCTGAGAAAATCTTGGAATATTCCATGGAAAAGCCTGAAATCTGGGAAGGGCTTCCTCAGATTCCTCCTCTTCCTTGGGAATGGGGGAAGAGCAGGAATTCTAAGGGATGGGGGAAGAGGGGAATTCATTTGGGATCTGGAAGCTGAGGAGGCACCGAACTGTCCTGGAGTTTTCCATGGAAAAGGCTCCAATCCCGTTCTCCCAACTCCAGGGAAGAGAACTGGGAAGTTTCAGGATCCTCCTGAAAAAGCTCCTCAGAAAACCCTGGAATGGTTTGGGATGAAGCTCATTCCGTCCCCAGCCCTTCCCATTATCCCAGATTGCTCCAACCCCAACTTGGACGTTTCCAGGGATGTGGAATCCCGGAATTTCACTGGGGAATCCATTCCAGCCCCTCCCCACCCTTCCAGCGAGGAATTCCTCCCAAATTTCCAATCAAAATCCTTTTTTCCAGCCTCTTCCAATCTCTTCTCCCATCCCAAAATTTTCCTTGAAACCCATTCCCAGGCTTTTGCTCTGAGGGAAGGGATTTTCCCAAATTCCCTTTTTCCCTAATTCCCAATCCAATTCCCTCCCTTCCAGCCTAAAATCTTTTTCCTCCCATCCCAAAATTTTCCTTGAACCTCATTCCCGGGAATCCACTCCCGGGATGGGATTTGGAGCTGGGTTAGGTCTGGAATTCTCCAGAAGAATCCCCAGAATCCCTGAGGAAAAGAAGAAAAATGTGGGAATGCCCTGGGAATGCCAAAGGTCCCCACCCAGGTGGGAAAAAAATGGGCAATAAAATCCCTGGATTTGTCCATAAAAGCAATTCCAGAGTTAATCAAGCCAGAGGTCCCAAAAAAGCGACTTTTCCCATTGATTCCACATGAAGGAATTCCCAGCTCCTGCACTGTGACCTGGCGGGAAATGAAACATCCTGGCTTTTATTCCTGACATTGATCCATGCCGGAAAAATCCATTTTCCCTTTTCTTAGAGTATAGAAATAAGGAGAAATGAATTCTTCAGCAAAGGAAAAAAAAATTATAGTTGAGAATTCTGATTTTATTTAAAAATCTTGTGATTTTAAATAAAATTCATGGATAAATCAAAATTCCTACAAAATTCCTACAAAATTCTTACGAAATTCCTACAAAATTCCTACAATGAGCTGAGATCAAACCTGGGATCATCCCAACAATTTCTTGGAAAAAGCTGTTTTTGGCTGACTTTTGAAAGGAAAAATCTGGATATTTTTGCTGCAAAGAGGATTTTTATGGGAAAAACCAATCCACAGGGGTTTTCCCTGGGAGCTGGAGCATTCCCAAATCCCAAATGTCTGGAAGTCCAAGGTGGGATTGGATATCCATGGATGAATCCCAATCCCAATCTTGTTTTTCTGGGATATTTGAGCTCCTGCAGGATCCCAGTGTCAATCCAAGGGATTTATTCCTTCCCTTTTCTCTTGGAATTGCACAGAAATCCAAGGAAACTCAATCCCAGCAAACAAATTCCATGGCATTTACCCTCAAATCAGCCAAAGTGACAAAGGCACCAAAACCCTCAGAAAATCCAGATAAAAACCAAAATTACGGGATTTCTCCCGAATTGGAGGTGGAAAAATCAAAGCGACGAGGGCGCCAAAACCCTCAGAAAATCCAGATAAAAGCCAAAATCCCGGAATTCCGGGCAGGAATCCAAGCCAACACTTCTCCCACTCAGATCCCCAGGGGGATAAACAAATTCCAGCGGCGCAGGGAGCACGGAAAATCGGGATGGAGGCCATGGAATGACCCCTGGAGAGGGCCAGGAATGTCGCCACGGCCCGGCGCTCCCGGTTCCACCTGGGCTGGCGCGGCACACCTGGGGAAATCCATCAAAATTCCGGGGCTCAGGAATGCAGGGGGGGGTTAATCTTTAACCAGACCCCCCTGGAAGCCTCGGAAAATTCCCAGGAGCCGTTCCTGGTTTTGCCTGGGAGTCGCCTTGGCCGCGGGGCTGGCGCTGCCGGGAAGGGAAGGAGCCGGAATTCCGCGGCTCCGGCTGGAATTGGCAGCTCCAAGGTCAGCGGGACACGGAAAAAGGGGAAAATAAAGGGATGGAGCTCCAGGAGAGAGGCTTGGGAGGCCCCTGGAAATGTAGGATTTGGTGGGAAAAGGAGGAAAATTGGGAAAGCAACCCCGGAGTTTGTGTGGGGATGGGGAGGAGGCCTCGGCCTCACCAGGAATTCCACCGGCCCGAATCCCTGGAATTCCTGAATCCCTGAATCCCTGAATCCTGGGAATCCCTGGATCCCTGGAATCCCTGAATCACACTAATTCCTGAATCCCTGGAATTCCTAAATCCCTGGAATCCCTTAATCATGTGAATTCCTGAATCCTGGGAATTCCTGAATTCTGGGAATTCCTGGATCCATGGAATCCCTGAATCCTTGGATTCCACAGCCTCTCAAAACACCTTAGGGGAAAACAGGGAAGGTCCAGATCAAAAAAATGTGGGATTCAAAAAGAACGGGATTCAGTTAAATCGGATTAAAAAAAATTTGTATTCAAAAACCTGATATTAAAAATAACGGGGCTCAGTAAAATGAGATTCAAAAAAATGGGATTCAGTAAAATGGGATTTAGTAAAAAGGGAATTTTAAAAATGGGATTTAAAAAAATGGGATTGAAAAAACAGGATTCAGTAAAACAGGATTCAGTAAAATGGGATTCGAGAAATTTGGGATTCAGCAAAAGGGGATTCAGTCAAAGCCACTCCGAAGCGAGGCAGAGATGGGAATGGGATCAAAAAGGGATTTTCAGGATTCCAATCTGAACATTCCTCCTGGTTTTTCCCTGTTTCCCGGCAGGAAAAGCCTCCCTGCCCATATTTCAGCACTGACATTCCCAACGATCCCGGAACAATCCCGGAACAATCCGGAACAATCCTGGAACAAAGGCCCTGCCCAGGGTCAGACCCAAAATTCCGCCTCCATCCCCAAACCCTTCCTGCCTCTCTCCAACCCCAAACCCTTCGGAATATCCACAAAATCCAGGGAAAAAGGGATGGGAACAAAGAGCTCTCCACAGGGCAGGGACATCGGGATCCTCCACGGATCCTCAGAATTCCCCTTCCATGAAAATGAAATATCCCATGGAAATTAAATTTTCCTTGAAAATCAAATGTTCTATAAAAAAATCAAATATTCTGTAAAAAAATGAAATATTCCATGAAAATCAAATATTCCATGAGAATCAAATATTCCACACTCATCCTTCCTGCATTCCCAGCCACAGGTGTCCCACATGGAATAAGGAGAAGTTTTCCAGCTGTCCCAGAATTCCCTCCCTTGGAGCAGAACTGCTCTGGGAATTTTAAATTAATTTATTCCTGGAGTAGGGAATGTGCAAGGGGAGACAGGGATGGGAATTATTCTGGATATCCGAGGTGGGGGAAATAGGCAGGGAATTCATTCTGAGAGCCAAGGAAATGTTTTGGGAAGAAAGGTGGGAAAAGCAAAGGAAAAATTAAAAATTAAAATAAAATAAAATAAAATAAAATAAAATAAAATAAAATATAGTAAAATAAAATAAAAAATAAAGCAAAATAAAATAAAACAAAATTGAAAAAATAGAATAGAATAGAATAGAATAGAATAGAATAGAACAAAACAAAAAATAAAATAAAATAAAATAAAATAAAATAAAATAAAATAAAATAAAATAAAATAAAATAAAATAAAATAAAATAAAATAAAACATCTCCTTCCCATTTCTTTCCATAAATCCCAGGATGTTTTAAAACTGTCCAGGAATATTCAACTACATCCAAATCCTGCTTTAAATTTAACATCCCTGAATTTCCCAATAATATCCCCATATTTTTTTGAATCACACTTTTTAAATTTCGACCTTTTTCACCTCCAGCATTTTTGTCAGGGCCAAAAAGAAAAAAAGGGAAAAAACCTCCAGAGCTCTGCAGCTGAAAGGGAGAACATTTTCCCTTTTTTGGGAACATCTGTCACCGTAAAACTGCAAAACCGACCCAAGCAGCAGCGAATTCCTTTTTTATTCCCTGCTCTGAAATTCCCTCTCCGTAAGTTTTCCTCAGAAGCGCTTCCCAGCCTGGATTTCTTTTGGTTTTTTATCATTAAAAAAAATCCCTTTGATTAAAAAAAAACCCACCAAAAAATGAAATGAGGAGTGAGTTTCGAACCGGGGGGGAAGAGGAAGATAAGCGGGAAAAATCAATTTCTGGGGAGAAAGGGAATTTTGCCACGGGTGAGGGGCGGGAAGGGGACAGCGCCGGAGTTGTCGATGGCTGTTTACACCGGGAGCCATCTGGCAGCAGAGATATAATAACAATTATTCCGTGGAGATTCCGCTGAGGAATCGCATCCCCGTAAATCAAATTAACGCCCCCACCCCACCCCCGGCCTTTCCCGCTCTTCCCGTTCCTTTCCCTGCTCCCGTTTAACCCCGGGAATGCTCCCGAACACGGCGCCCTCATCATTAAGAATTGATTTTTTATTTATGGCCGCCGTGCCGCCCCGCGATATCCCGCCGCAATTCCGCCTTTGGAAACCCGATGTTTGCGCCGAGATTTGTGTTCCCGCCGTTGCTTCCTGAATCCCTTTTTTTTTTTCCCCCTCCACTCCCCCGGCGTGGAAATATCCGATATCCTTCATTAGCTCGATTACATCGGATAAAGGGTTTATTCCTTTAAATTATTTAACCTTGGAAGAACCCGCTGGGACCCCATAAATTCCGGCCCCGCTAATGAAAATCATCCGTTAGGGCCGTTCCTGAAGACAACGGGAAAAGGGATTAGAATAAATCGGAAATATCTCGGAAAATCAACTCCTCTGTTTTTTTTTTTATCCTTGGACTCTGACAGATTTGATAGTTCACTGAAAACCTTTTTATTTCCCCCCACCTCGTGCATGATCCCAAAACTTGTTTTTTTGCGGGATATCTGATTTTTCACTGACTTTTTTTAGTCCTGTTTTTTAGCTGAATTTGGCTGAATTTAGTTCCTAATTCCAGAAAGAAACATCCAGCACTTGTTGTGGCTTTTCCAAAAGCTGGAATTCTGATCCATGGAAATGGACAGAACCCAAACATGGAAACAGGAAGGGATGGAGCTCAACCCCAAAAACTGGACTGAAAACCCAACTCAGGCTCTGCCCTGGGCACAGAAAAAAAAGGGGGAAAAGCAAAATTCTGGAGTTTTGTTTCATGTTCTAATCTATTTTCTTAATTAATCAACCAAATAAATTTAATTTAAGCTCCACTCCACTCATGGGGACATTTTTAGGATCCAGTTCCCTCTGATGGGGGACATTGTCACATAAATTCCATTATTTGGCTTTTTTGGGTCCTTTTTTGGTGAAATGGGTTTTTTTATTCATTTTTGGGGTACAGGACTGGTGGAACTCCACACAGGATAAGCACTGAGAAATTTTGGGAAGGTTTGAGGAAAAACAAAGGGATTTGGGGTGGATTTTCAAGGAAAAAAGACCAAAAAAGCATCGTCTGCCCTCTTCTCCTCACTGAGGCTTTTTTTGGTTGGTTTTGGGATTTTGGGGTGGTTTCAAAGAAGTGGAGAAGAGTCAAAGAACCCCGAAATTCATCCAGCTGACCCTAAGGATGACTCAGGAATTTGGGCACGGAATAAATCCAGAATCATCCGGAATTCTCCGACCTTCTCACAGGACATTCCAAGCAGGATGGGATTCACCGGGATCAGCCAAAGATCTCGGAAGAACCACTAGGGCAAGGAGAACCAACCATCCCCTCCCCTTCCCAACCCAAGCAGCTCCAGAAAGCCAAAACAATTCAAATAATTAAAGATTCAGAGACGGGAATATCCCGTTTTGTCGCGCCTTGGAAGCGGAACCGGGATTGATGAATTTACAGAGCTCCAGAAGTTCCATGGAGGCACCAGGAACGACCAGGCCGCTCTTGGGCCACTGGTGGCCAAACCAGGCCCCACTGAGACCTCCAAAAGCTTCGATGAATTTATTTCAAAGGGATCAGAGCTGGAGCTGCCCTGCTGGGATTTACCCAAATCTGGAGGGACTTCACCAGGATAAAACCAGAGCCAAGGGAAAAGCTCAGGATCAATCCCAGGAGGAAATCAAAGCTTCTGGATCCTCATTTTTCCCTGGATCCCATTTCCAGAGTGTGTAGGACCATGAACACCCTGATCCTGATAAAATCCCAGGTTTAAAACCTTGGCTTAAGGGCGGCTCCATTTCCCAGCTCCACCAGATTCCAGTTCCAACTCTCCTGCTCCAACCTGGGATAAAACCAGAGCCAGAGGAAGATCCGGGGAGGAACCAGAGGCTCTGGATCCTGATTTTTTACTGGATCCTTTCCTAGAATGTGTAGGACCACGACCACTCTGACCCCACTAAAACCCCACATTTAAAAGAAGATTTAAGGGCGGCTCCATTTCCCAGCTCCACCAGATTCCGGTTGCGACCCTCCTGCTCCAACCTGGGATAAAACCGGAGCCAAAGGAAGATCCGGGGACGAACCAGAGGCTCTGGACCTTCACCTTTCCCTGGATCTCATTCTCAGAGTGTGTAGGACCACGACCACCCTGACCCTGCTAAAACCCCACATTTAACAGATGATTTAAGGACGGCTCCTCAATTTCCCAGATTCCCAACCCTCCTGGAAACCAAACCCAATTTCCCCTGCTTTCATCGCCGCGCCTCGCTTTGTCTCAAAGCCCTTTCTTTGCCTTTTCTCTCCCTTTCTTCCCCATTTATTTTTTTTCCTTTTCTTTTTTTTTTTTTGTGCTAAACCTGTAAAAGGCGCCAGGCTCGGAGTTCATTTGGCCGTGGAGCTGATAAGCCATGAAAAACACGGAGTCGGCAATGGAAGTGCTGACAGCGCCAGCGAGCCGCTGGCTCTGCCGTCGGGGGCCAGCTGCAATTTGCCTTCCAGGGCTGTCTCCGAAAACAAAAAGCTCCACACGCAGCATGCAAAGAAGTTCCGAGTGCGTTGGGGGCTCGGGAAAGAGCGGAGGGGTGGAAAAAAAAAACCCACATGGAAGACGAGAAGGGCGGGCGGCACTGGGAGTGGGGAGAGAGCTGCAGATCAATCATTTATAATTAACAAAAATCCGATTGGGGCTTTAAATAGAGATCAATGTGCGGCGGGCTGAGTGGATTGCGAGGATGTATTCACCTTCTCGTAACTCTCCTCGCGAGCTGTCACACCTCCCGAACCCCCATTTGTTTTGTTAACAAAGCTTCAGGGGGCGCCGGGCTCTCATTGAAATTTCATTAATCTAATGGAGTAAAGTCCTGGAGAAAAAAAAAAAAAAAGAAAAGAAAAAAATCAAATTCTCGTTGGGCGAGATGGTACCTGGGAAAGATAACCTCTGGTTGAACTCCCCGCCTCGGCGGGCTCTGCCATCAGTCTGGGAGCAGACAGCAGCGGGATGATTGCAGCCACCGGCCGCAGATCCTTCTTGTGCTGCTGCTGCGGCTGCTGCTGCCCCCCCGAACCCGCCCCGCGCCCCCCGGGCCGAGCGGCGCCGCGGGCACGCGCTGCCACCGCGGCGGGTCAGGGGCTGGGCTGGCAGGGGTCAGGTCCAAAGGCATCCCGGGTTCGGGTCCAAAGTCATCCTGGGTTTGGGTCTAAAATCATCCTGGGTTCGGGTCTAGAACCGCGGCAGGGTCACGGCTGGGCTGGCACGGGGTCAGGTCCAAAGTCATCCTGGGTTCAGGTCTAAAATCATCCTGGGTTTGGGTTTGGAACCATGGCAGGGACAGGGCTGGGACTGGGACGGGGTCAGGTCCAAAGTCATCCTGGGTTCGGGTCTAAAATCATCCTGGATTTGAGTCTAAAATCATCCTGGGTTCAGGTCCAAAATCATCATGGGTTCAGGTCTGGATAGCAGTGGGGTCACGGCTGGGCCTGGCATGAGGCCAGGTCCAAAATCATCCGGGGCTCGGGTCTGGAACCATGGCAGGGTCAGGGCTGGGGCTGGGACAGGGTCAGGTCCAAAGTCATCCTGGGTTCAGGTCTAAAATCATCCTGGGTTCGGGTCTGGAACCATGGCAGGGTCAGGGCTGGGGCTGGGACAGGGAGTCAGGTCTAAAATCACCTTGGGTTTGGTTCTGGAACCACCATGGGTTTGTTTCTAGGACTGCACCAGGGTTTTGGCTCTAAAACCACCACGGGCTCAGCTCTGGAAGCACCACGGGCTCGGTTCTGGAACTGGACACGTCCCTCCCAGACGTCCCTCATGAAATCCCAGAGTTGCTGAGGTTGGAAAAAACTCCAAGACCAAACCCAAACTTCAACCCAGCGCTGCCACGGAATCCTGGAATGGTTTGGGTGGGGAGGGACCTTAAAGCCCAGCCAGGGACAGCTCCAGGGTGCTCCAGCCTGGCCTGGGACACTTCCAGGGATCCAGGGACAGCCACAGCTGCTCTGGGAATCCGAGCCACCCCTCCCTGTCCCTCTCACCACGTCCCCAAGCGCCACATCCACATTAAACCCCTCTGGCAGTTCCACCACTGACCTGCGTGCTGTTCTTTGGGATATCCCCATTCCTCCCTCCAACTGAAAATCCCAAACTTCCCTCTCTTCCCCTCTCCAATCCTCAACTCTCCTTGAAACCCTCATGGATTTTGATGAGGTTTCAAGGGAAAATCAGGGTTTTTCTTGGAAACCTCCGTGCTCCTCCCGCTGCTGGACGCGTGACCTCCCCAGCAGCTCCCGCTAGTTTTCTGGGGATGTTGTATTCCGAATATTCCAGGAATCCCAACAACTGGACTAACACAGCCACAGGAGACTCTCAACTTTCAGTTCACGCTCCTGGCAAATTCCTCGTCCCCCTGGCTGTGGGAAAGAGCAGGAAACTTGAATCCGAGCGAGGAAAGGTCGTTAAAAAAAGGGGAAATCTCACGGGTTCCTCAATGCCTGGCACTGTGGGAAGGGCAGGAATTTTTGGAAAACTCCAGGAATTGGAGTGAATGGTTATGAATCCGAGCACAGACATCTGCACGGCCCAATTCCGCTCCAGCAGTGGCAGTTATTCCACAAATTTCTTCCAAATTTATTGGGAAAATGAAATCCTCCTTTCCCCCGCTCCAAAATCCAGGTGGCAGATAAAATCCAGCTGCAATTTTTATTTGGGATAACCCCAGGCAGCGCCAGCTGTGGTGTGCAGTGCTGAAGCCTTGGCCACAACCCCAAACCCTGCCTTTACTCCCAATTAAAGGAGCCCCCAATCCCACAGAAACCCAGGAAATCAAACCTGGAAAATCCCAGTTAAATCCATTTAATTACCCTGGTGGGGTCACAGATGGGCCCCAGTTTGTCCCCACAGCAGCCCCAGTGAGGTGGCACCGAGGTGGCACCGAGGGGACACAGAAGATCCAGATCCCCCCAGGACATCCCTGTGTCATTTTTGGGCTTTTTCCCTCCCCTCCTTCCTGATTTCCAAGATCTTTCCTCCTCCAATCCTGAGGTTTCCAAGCTCTGCCCATGTCCAGCGCTGCCTGTGGAGGGTGGAGAGGGTCAGATCCTCCTTTTCCTGGAAAAACGGGATGGGGATTCCATGGAAAACGCCGTGTCCTTCTCCCACCCCACAGGCACCTGGATGAGCTGCACCCCGTGATGGGAATTCCTCGGGATGGAATTCCCAGGGGATCCGTGGCTGCCCCATCCCTGGAATTGTCCCTGGCTGGGATTTAATGTCCCTTCCATCCCAAACCATTCCAGGATTCTGGAACCATCACCTGACCCATCCCAAGTCCCTCCTCCCCCAGCTCCAGGTGTCCCAGGCCATGATCCTGCCTGACTACAAGGGATCTGATGGAAAAAATACAGGAAAAATGGAAAAAAACATCGAATGGAGGGAAGGAGGAGTGGGAGGGTAGCCAGGACAGAGTGACCCTGCCAGGACAGTGACCCTGCTGGGACAGCGTGACCTTGCTGGACAAATGGAGTTTGGCCACGACAGTGACCCTGCTGGACTGACCACTGGTATCCCAAATTCTCAAACTGACCATGGATATCCCAAATTCCCACACTGACCACGGGTACCCCAAATTCCCACACTGACCATGGATATCCCAAATTCCCACACTGACCACGGGTATCCCAAATTCCCACACTGACCATGGGTACCCCAAATTCCCACACTGACCATGGATATCCCAAATTCCCACACTGACCATGGATATCCCAAATTCCCAAACTGACCACGGGTACCCCAAATTCCCAAACTGACCATGGATATCCCAAATTCCCACACTGACCATGGATATCCCAAATTCCCAAACTGACCACGGGTACCCCAAATTCCCACACTGACCATGGATATCCCAAATTCCCACACTGACCACGGGTACCCCAAATTCCCAAACTGACCATGGATATCCCAAATTCCCAAACTGACCACGGATATCCCAAATTCCCACACTGACCACGGGTACCCCAAACTCCCGACCCCTCCAGCCTGGCGTTTCCCACAGCTCCACCTGCGGATCCGCTCCCATCCCTTCCAGCCCCGCTCCGGAATTGCCTTTCCCTTCCCGAGCCAAGCGGGATAAAGGACGAGCGGGGAGAGAAGTAAAAGCTCTTCCACAGAATATTCCAGATGGGATAAAAAAATCCTAAAAACCCAATTTTTCTTTTAAAGAGCGGCACCTTTTTGGGAGCCCGTGCGGGAGCAGGGAAGCGAGGAAATCTGGGAACGAGGGAGACGAGCACGGCCCCGATTCCAAACACACACACACGGATGAGCCTTGGGGGAATTGGGTGAACTTTTGAACCAGAGCTGCGGAGAGACAGAGCTGAGAGCCTGTTCCCACTTTAATAAACAATTCCCTCTTTTTTTTTTTTTTTCCTCAATTAATTAAGGTTTGGGAAGGAAAAAAAATGGCAGGAGAGGAGTAATGGAGCAGGCGGCGCGTTCCTTACAGATGGATCCTACCTTTGGCTGCTTATTAAATCTCTGCATGATTGCGCTGCAGAAAATTAATCGCATTGTTTTCCCTTTTTCCGAGGGCTCTGCAAACAGCTCAGCTCCCGCTCCCTGCCCCCAATCCCACACGGAAAACAAGGCTGGAGTCGCGGATCCGCGCTGGTTTCGCTCGGGGGTTAAACACGGAGGGGTTCGGGGGAGTTCGGGATCTCCAGATTTGGGTGAGGCAGGGAAATCGGGGAAGGGTTGGGAGAAGTGTCCGGGGAGAGGGGAGGGCTCTGGATCCCAGCAGGGTTAAGGAAAGGGTGGTGGATGCTGGAGCCCAGCTTCGGCCTCCTCCTTATCCTGGTCCTCAGCCTGATCCTGATCCTGATTTTTATCCTCATCCTCCTCTTCCTTCTCATCCTGATCTTCATCCTCATCCTCATCCTTGTCCTCCTGATCCTGATCTGCATCCTCATCCTCCTTTTTGTACTCCTGATCCTGATCCGGATCTTCATCCTCATCTTGCTCCTCAACCTGATCCTCATCCTTGTTCTCAGCTTCCTCCTCCTCCTCCCCATCCTGATCCTCATCCTCATCCTCATCCTCAGCCTCCTCCTCCTCCTCCTCCCATCTCCAAAGGCAGCCCCACAAACCCCGAGGTCCCAGTCTGAGCCCCAAACTGGGACGGGATGAGGATCAATCCATCCCGAGGCCTTGGGCCGAGTTGGATTTGTGTTCCCATTGTTTGGAGCGAGCTGAGCGCTTCCACAGCTGCCCCGAGGCCGCTGGAATTTCCATCCCCGCCCTTTGGACACCAAAAACTGGGAAAACAATGACACAGGTGTGGGACTGAGGGGAAATCCCTTTGTGCTCCCTTGGAGAGGGCAGGGCACGGCGTTGTTCCCAAAATAACTCCAGAAGCAATCCAGGAATTTCCCAAGTTCAAAGCCGTGGATTGAGGATTGTTCTGGGATACAGGGAGAGCTGGGGGTCACCAGGAAGAGAGAGGGAAAGGGGAAAAGGAAAAGGGAAGAGGGAAAAGAGAAAAGGGAAGAGGAAAAGGAAAAGGGGAGAATGGAAAAGGGGGAAGGGAAATGGGAAAACGGGAAAGGGAAAATGGGAAAGGGAAAAAGGAAAGGGGAAAAAGGGAAAAAGGGGAAAAGGGAAAAAGGGAAAGAGAGAATGGAAAAGGGAAAAGGGAAAGGTGGAAATTCATCTTTTCAGGAACACATCCCAAAATTCCTCCCTAGGAGGGTGGGGAGGGGCTGGGATGGAATTCCCAGAGAATCTTTGGCTGCCCCATTCCCTAGAAGTGTCCCGGGCCAGGCTGGAGCAGCCTGGGACAGCAGGAGGTGTCCCTGGATGGAGCTGGATTGGATTTAAGGTCCTTCCCACCAAAACCATCCCACAATTCCATGATATTCCTTGGATTCTCACAGCAAAACCAGCTCCAGCCCGGGGATGACAGAAATCCCATTCCTGCTGCGCGATTCCCGGGAATTGGCCTTTCCCAGACCTCTCCTGGTGGGGTTTCCTCACCCAAATGCACCCCAAACCCACAGGTTCCCATATGGAACCTCGGGATGGGAATGAATCCCTTCCCAGGCACAAAACCTGCAGCTGGACGCCAGGCTCCAAAATCCCCCCAGGATCCGGAATTCCCAACCACCAAATCTCCAACTTCAGTGCTCTCCTGCCCAGAGCTGGATTCCAGCTCAAACTTTTAGGAATTTTGCCTTCCCTAAGGCCAGGGGCAGCCCCCAGTGCTTTACATCCAGAATCCCAGAGAAGGAACCGAACGTTCCCATTTCAACCCCAGGGAATCCTCCAAGGGATCATTCCTGGGGGATGGCCGGGAAACTGAGGCACGGCGGGGAGCAGGGACACGAGTCCAGAACTGGGAGTGCTTCTCCTTCCCCATCCCTCTTTTCTGAATCTCCCTTTTCCCATCCTTCTTCTCCTTCCCAATCCCTCTTTTTCCATCCTTCTTTTCCCACCCCTCTTTTCCATCCCTCTCTTTTCCATCCTCATTTCCTTTTCCCCATCCCTCTTTTCCTTTCCCAACCTTCATTTCCCATTCCTCTTTTCCTTTCCCCATCCCTCTTTTCCTTCCCCATCCCTCTTTTCCCCATCCTTCTTTTCCTTTTCCCATCCTTCTTTTCCTTTTCCCATCCTTCTCTTCCTTTTCCCATCCTTCTCTTCCTTTTCCCATCCTTCTTTTCCTAATCCTCCTTTTCCCATTCCTCTTTTCCTATCCCTTTTTTCCTTCCCATCCCTCTTTTCCTTTTGCCATCCCTCTTTTCCTTCCCAATCCCTCTTTTCCTTTTCCCATCCCTCTTTTCCTTTTCCCATCCCTCTTTTCCTTCCCTATTCCTCTTTTCCCCATCCCTCCCAACCATCGAACAACCCCCTCAAAACACCAAAACTTCCCTGGGAACAACCACCGACACCAAAAAAACCCACTTTCCCAGCTGTGACAAAAACCCCAAAACTCCAGCTGCCGAAATCCGAAAGGCCGGGGCTGTGGGGATGCGGAAGAGCGGGAAGCGGCCGGGCCGATGCCGGGATGATGCTCGGGCGTTGCCATGGCTGCAAGGTGACCCCTCGCAGCCGCGGCCGCACCAGCCGGGGCAGCGGGGTCAGCGCGCGACCGCTCCGACCCCCGGGGTGAAAAGTTCAGGCAGCCCAGGAAAAACCAATACGGCCCCGCCGGAGCCGCTTCCCGATTTATTTCCATTCCCAGCAAGCCATGCATAGAAAATCCAGATAAATCCCATTCAGCTCCGCCGGGATCCGACACCCAATGGATGCAAACAGATGTCCGCGGGGAGCGCTGGGGGCGGCGGCGTGGGCTGCTTTTAATATTTATTAATAATTTATATCAATCCCGCCCTTCAAAAAAAAAAAAAAATCCCTTTTGTCGCTGTTTAAAAAAAAAAAAACTCACCCCCCGCTTTTAATTCCTTGCCCTCCCTCTGGAATTTTTTTTTTTTTTCCTTTTCAGCCCTTCCCAATCCGGTGTCATATTAGGGGAGATAATGAGTATTTACAGCCGCGGCCCCGCTTGTCAGCGCCGTTAGCGCCCCGATTTATTTCCCCGACGCTTTTCCCTGGATTCCGCCTGACGGATGGATCCGATTTATATCCCAGGATTTTTTTTTTTTTCTCCCCCCCGTCCTTTCCCTCTCCTCTCCTTGAGGTCCCACCTCTGGAGAAGCTGCCACGAGGTGGCCACGAGGTGGCTCCTGGACTCCTTTTGCCGGCCAGAAAGTCCGGAATGTTCCGGAGGGATAACGGGAATTGTGATATGGAGGGTCGGGATGAGGCAGCCAAAATTTATCTCTTTTTTTTGTTTTGTTTTTTTTTTTTTTTTCCTGGGATGATGGAAGGGAAAAGCAGAAAATCTCGGATATTATTTTTCATAATAAAATTTAAAATAAAATTTAATTTTTTAAAAAAATATTTTCAAATATTTTAAAAAGCCTGGGAGTCAAAATTCCTTGGAAGAAGGGATGATGTAAGGGAAAAGCAGAAAATCTGGGATATTATTTTAAAAATATTTTTTAAAAGGGAGTGAAAATTCCTTGGAAAAAAAGGGTGATGGAAGGGAAAAGCAGAAAATCTGGGATATTATTTTAAAATATTTTTTTAAAAAGGGAGCGAAAATTCCTTGGAAAAAAGAGTGATGGAAAGGAAAAACAGAAAAATCTGAGATATTATTATAAATATTAAAAAACCCCAAAACCTGGAGCTAAAAATTCCTTGGAAGATAAATGATGATGAAAGGGAAAAGCAGAAAATCTGGGATGTTATTTAGAGCATTTATATCTTTTTAAACTGTGCCCAAAATTCCCTGGAAAATGGGGTTTTATGGGTGCTTTTAAAGGGATGATGGAAGGGAAAACAAGAAATTTGGGATATTACTTAACAAACATTTAAAAAAAAAAAAACAAAACAACCCAGGAGCCAAAATTTCTTGGAAGAAGGGATGATGGAGGGGAAAAGCAGAAAATCCAGGATAGTATAAAAAATATTTTAAAAATTATTATTTAAAAAAAGATGCCCAAAATTCCCTGGAAAAAGGGATTTTCATGGCTGTTTTTAAGGGATGATAGAGAGGAAAAGCAGAAAATCTGGGATATTATTTTTAAAATATTTTTAAAAAACAGTGCCCAAAATTCCCTGGTAAAAGGGAAAAGCAGAAAAGCCCTCCAAATTCCCAGATTTTCTGGCTTTCCAAATGAAAAATCAACCAGCAATTAATAAAATCAGAATTAATTTGGGTTTCCCTTTTTTTTTTTCTCTCTTTTGGAGTCAGTTTCCACAGCCAAGTTTCCAGTAATTCCCCAATAATTTTCCAATCATCACACTTGGCTTTCCTTCTTCCAGGAAAAAAGTGGGAAAAATATCAAAACTCCTTCCCAAATTCCCAAATTTAATTCCTAAATTAACATCCTAAACTGGAGCTGGAGGGAGCCGGGTGGAATTCCGTGGGTCAGGACATAAATCCAATCCCGGGATTTCCTCGGAGAGCAATTCCAAGGTCACCGGGAATGGGGCGAATCCTCGGGATTTGGTTTGGTTTTATCCCAGGATTATTCCCAGGGAATCTTGAAATCATGATGTCATAAAAACCGGGAATATGAAAGGAAAATTCCTGGGGTAAAAGCCAAGTATTGAATTTATTTGGGAACTATTATTGGGGATTATTGATCCCCGGGGTTGGGATGTTCCCGATATTCCCAGCGATCCAAGACAGGGAATTCATGAGTTCCCAGCTCCCCAGGGAGTAAAAAATGAGGGAATAAAATCATTCCAGGAATTCCATTTCTCCAAGTGACTCACTCCCATCATTCCTGCCACAAATCCCTCCCAAAATTCCCACAAATTCGTCCCAAAAATCCCATCTCCAATCCCACCCATTCCATGATTTCAGCTGCTTAAACGTCTAAAAATCTGAATTTCCATCCCTGTTTCCCGTTATTTGGGGTTGCTTTTAATTTTTTTAAAATAATTTTTCCCACAAAAGGAATGGTAAATCCTAAAAAAAAAAACCAAAACAGGAGAGGGAAATTTCCAGACTTTTCCCCCTCCTGCTTTTCAGGCTCTACTTGGATAAATGGGGCATTTCAAAAATTAAATAATGCATAAATAAAATTAAATTTGTTCTCCCAACTGCCCCTTCTTCTCCCAAGATCCGCAAGAAAATGGGATTTATGGAATTTTTTTGGACTGGATTTGGACTTTTCCAGTCCAGATCTTTTCTGGATTTAAATCCAGAGATTTATTGCAGATCCCGGAGCCACTGCTTTATTCCAGCAACAATTCCCATTTTTTCCCCCCCTGTTTTCCAAATTTAAAAAAATCCGTGTTTGGCAGGAAGAAAAGAGCAGAAAAGTCCCAAATTTGGGATGTGGGGTGGAATAAATCGGGAAGGAAACCGGGAAGGAATAAATCAAAATGGGAAATTGCAGGGGAAGTTCCTGATGGATTTTTCCAGGTTTGTTTTTTTAATGAGGGAAAAATTGTGGATAGGTTTGGAAACGGGAATGGAAGAGCAAGGAAAAGAGGCATGAGGAAGGAAAAGGATGGGGAAATAAAAGAGGGATGGGAAAAGAGGGATTGGGAAAAGGAAAAGAGGGATTGGGAAAATAAGGATGGGGAAGGAAAAGAAGGATGGGAAAAGAGGGATGGGGAAGGAGAAGACGGATGGGAAAAGGGAGATTCAGAAAAGAGGGATGGGGAAGGAGAAGCACTCCCGGTTCTGGACTCGTGTCCCTGCTCCCCGCCGTGCCTCAGTTTCCCGGCCATCCCCCAGGAATGATCCTTTGGAGGATTCCCTGGGGTTGAAATGGGAACGTTCCCGGTTCCTTCTCTGGGATTCTGGATGTAAAGCACTGGGGGCTGCCCCTGGCCTTAGGGAAGGCAAAATTCCTGAAAGTTTGAGCTGGAATCCAGCTCTGGGCAGGAGGGCACTGAAATGGCCTTGGCTGCTCTCTGCTAGGATTGGGATTAAAACTGGGATTGGGGTCAGGGCCAGGATCAGGATCAGGATCAGGGCCAGGATCAGGTTTGGGGTCAGGGTTGGGATCGGGGTCAGGATCAGAATTGGGATCAGGATCGGGGCCAGGATCAGGGCCAGGGCCAGGGCCAGGGCCAGGATTGATTTCAGGATCAGAATGAGGATCAGGGCCAGGATCAAGTTCAGGATCAGGGCCAGGATCAGGATCAGAGCCGGGATCAGGATCAGAATCAGGATCAGGGCAAGGATCAAGTTCAGGATCAGGGCCAGGATCAGTCCCAGTTCCCATTTCCATCGTGGCAGCTCCACCACAAAAGGGCACCAGGAGAGAGCGAGGAACGGAATTTGGGATTTGGGATTA
This sequence comes from Luscinia luscinia, assembly GCA_034336685.1. NCBI lineage: Eukaryota > Metazoa > Chordata > Aves > Passeriformes > Muscicapidae > Luscinia > Luscinia luscinia. The sequence continues at coordinate 6,352,101 of CM067633.1, read as the reverse complement.
TGGATAGGGACAGAAGGGGGAGTGGGAAAAGGGGGAAGGGGACAGGACGGGTGGGATGGATTTGCTCTTTGTTGTTTTATTGGGGTGCAGGGAAAAGGGAAAAAGGGGAATGGGAAGAAGGAAAAAAAGGAAAAAGGGAAAAAAAAGAGGAATAAAAGCAGGACATTTTGGGAGAACATTTTGGGGGATATTTGAGGGCACTGTCCCAGAGTGACAAAATCCTATTAAATCCCCCAAAAATGAGGATTTTCCCCCACTCCCCAGCTGCATTTTCCCTTTTGACTCACAAAATTCCTGGAAAAAAAAAAAGCAGGAATTTGCATCTCCCAGGCTCCCTGATTTCCATACAAGGTGACAGCTCTGAAGGGGAGAACAAAGTGGGAAAAAAAAACCAACCAAAAAATCACATTACAGGAGGTTTTATCCTTTCGTCAACAACAAAAAAAAACCCCTAAAAAAAAAAAAATCCTATTAAGGAGCTGTCAGCGCCTTAATTCCCGTTTTTCCTGCAGGGAATCCGCTGCCATTCCCGTCTCCAAAAGGAGCTGATGGAATTATGGGCTGCTTTTTGTGGGGCTTTTTTATTTTTTTCTCGTGGTGTTGTTGCGAGGAGTGAACAGGAACTGAACCTTGAACTTCATTTCCCCTTTGAACTCGTTACCTTCAGAGCCAATTCCCGGCTCCCTCCCCCTTTATTCCCGTTTGGTTTTTTTTTTTTTTTCCTCCCTTCCCTTTTCTCCAAACAAATTTCATCCCAATTACCGTCCCTTCCCCTCGGATCGAGATGGATAATCATGGATTTGACCTAATTACCTGGAGCAGGCCGTGCTCTGCAAGGTGCAGCGGGATTGGCGTGAACAGGAGCTGACCCCGGATCCCAATTTTATCCCAATTATCCCAAACGAGCTTCTCCATCTTCCCTGGCTCCTGCTCCCGCCTCCCCCTCCCCTTCCCCACTCTGGGCTGGAGAAAAAATCCATCCCAGGGGGAAAAAAACCAGGGGTTTGGGGTTGGGTTCTATTTGGGGTTTATTTCCCATTTGCGGTTTTATTTCCCATTAGGGATTTATTTTCCGCTGGGGATTTAGTTTCTATTCAGGGTTTATTTCGATGTGGGGTTTATTTTATTTTCCATTGGGGATTTATTTTCCATTTAGGGTTTATTTTCCATTTGGGTTTATTTTCCATTTGGGGTTTATTTTATTTTCCATTTGGGATTTATTTTCCATTTAGGGTTTATTTTCTTTTCCATTTGGGGTTTGTTTCCCATTAGAATTTATTTTCCATTTGGGATTTATTTTATTTCCCGTTGGGCTTTTCCATTTGGGTCTTATTTTCCATTTGGGGTTTTATTCCCATTGGGATTTTATTTTCTATTTAGGGTTTATTTCCCATTGGGATTTATTTTCCATTTGGGAATTGTTTTCCATTTGGGAATTATTTTCCATTTGGGATTTATTTTCCATTTGGGGTTTATTTTCCACTTTGGGGTTTTATTCCCTTTGGGAATGAGGAGATCCAGCTCCATAAATGGAACTGTCTCCTGTGGGAGTTCAGGGATCCCCCAAATCCCAATTCCCAATATCCAGGGAAAGTTTGGGAATTTCAATCTGCCAGGGAATGGGAATTCCGAGCTGTTCCCTGAAATTCCTGAGCGAGGGCACAAAGATTTGGGGTCTGGGTGGATTTTGGGATTTGGGATTTGGGCAGATTTTGGGATTTGGGGTCTGGGTGGATTTTGGGATTTGGGTGGATTTTGGGATCTGGGTGGATTTTGGGATTTGGGGTCTGGGTGGATTTTGGGATTTGGGGTCTGGGTGGATTTTGGGATTTGGGATTTGGGCGGATTTTGGGATTTGGGTGGATTTTGGGATCTGGGTGGATTTTGGGATTTGAGGTCTGGGTGGATTTTCAGATTTGGACGGATTTTGGGGTCTGGGTGGATTTTGGGATTTGGGTGGATTTTGGGATGTGAGATCTGGGTGGATTTTGGGATTTGGGTCAGCTGGAATTGGGACAAGGCTGGATTCTCCTCCTGTTGAACCCGGAATTCCGGGATCCACAGGGAAGTGAATCCAATCCCAAACCCTCCATGGAAAATCCACGGATTTTGGGATCGGGGGGATTTGGGATCCATGGAAAATCCGCGGATCCAGGCTGGGGAAAGGGAATCTCCAGGAATGGAAGGAAGGGGAAAGGGAACATTCCAACCCCTGGGGTCCCAATCCCAGCAAATTTTCCACCCCAAAAATTTCTCCTGCTTTGCAAGACCTCGAATATCAAATTGAAGTGGTTTGGATCCATTTATCCCAACTCTAATCCCAAAAAAATAAAAAATCTTCTACTTGCTGTGGGTTTTTTCCCAAGATTTTTCCCAGCTTGGGTGGGACGAAGGACAGGGAAATTTTTTCCTCAAATCAAACAGAATTCTTACGGGAATTATGATCAAGAAATTCCCAAATTTTACCAAATCCTTGATGTCCCTGGAGAAGAAAACTCAGGGAAGGGCAAAAATCAAAGGGAAGGAAACGAAAATCGGCAAAACCTCAAAAATAACGAAACCAATCTTAAAAAAATAACCAAAAATCAAATAAAAATGACCCAAAGCACCTCAGGCCTGGTTGCTGCGGGGAATATCCCGGGATTTTCCTGAGCAGGGATAAAAATTCCAACGAGTTCCCCCCTCGCAAAGTGGCCCCGGACAAAGGCCGGGGTGATAAATGGGGTTTGTCACTGCCCTGGGGTTAGGCCGGGGTTTAGTCCCGGTTTTATCTAAGCCGGGTAAACAGCCCATTAATCCCGGGAGCCGGGAGGGACTAAATTAGGTGGGAATGCAAATACCGGGAGGAAATAATGGCAGGGGACACCGGGAGGTTAAAAAAAAAAAAGGTGGAAAGGGACGAAAAAAATGGGATTTGTTTTATCCGGGATGGAAAAAAATGGGATTTGTTTTATTCAGGAGAAAGGGATTTGTTTTATATGGGAAGGGGGAAAATGGAATTTGTTTTATATGGGATGGAAAAATGGGATTTATTTTACATGGGATGGGAAAAAATGGGATTTATTTTATTCAGGAAAAAAGGGATTTGTTTTATATGGGATGGAAAAATGGGATGTATTTTATATGGGAAGGGGGAAATGGGATTTGTTTTATATGGAAGGGGAAAAAGAAATGGGATTTATATTATGGGGGAAGAAATTTGATTTTATTTTATATGGGGGGGGAATTGGATTTGTTTTATTGGGATGGGAGGGGGAAAATGGGATTTGTTTTATATGGGAATGGTAAAATGGGATTTATTTTCTCCAGGAAGGAGAAAATCAAAATCAGGGAGGAAAAGGAGAAATTCAGGATTTGGGGTTTTGGGATCTCCAAAAGAAGCCCTGCAGGGAGTTGGGATTTTTCTGAGTGGGAAGAACAAATGAACAAATGATCCCAAAAGTTGGATCCGACCCCAAATCCTGGAGCATCCCCAGGGTCAGGAATGGGGTGGGAAAAATTTCCCTGTGGGGAAAAAATGGGGTCAGGGTGGATTTGGGATTTTGGGAGATTTGGGATTTTGGGTGATTTGGGATTTTGGGAATAGCAGAACTTTGGGGTTTTTTGGGAATCCAAGGTGGGAAAAGCAGAGATTCAACTTTTAGGGACGGCAAGTTCAACCCCATTTGGATTTCAAAGGGTTTTGAAGGGATTTAAAAGGGTTTTGGAAGGATTTTTAAAAATTCTAAAGGGTTTTTAAAATATCTTAAAGGGTTTTGAAGGACTTTAAAGGGTTTTTAAAGGTTCTGAAGTGTTTTTAAGAGTTTTAGAACGTTTCCAAAGATTTTTAAAGTATTTTAAAGGGTTTTGAAGGATTTTAGAGAGTTTTGAACCATTTTGAAGGATTTAAAAAGATTTTCAAGCATTTTAAAGCATTTTGAAAGGGCTTTGAAGGATTTTAAAGGGTTTTGAACTATTTTAAAGGGTTTTATAGAGCTTTAAACAGTTTTGAACTATTTTAAAGGGTTTTGAAAGGTTTTGAAGGGTTTTAAACTATTTTAAAGGGTTTTGAAGAGTTTGGAATTATTTTGAAGAGTTTTAAAGGGTTTTAAACGGTTTTGAATTATTTTAAAGGGTTTTAGGGAGTTTTGAAGAGTTTGGAACAATTTTAAAGGGTTTTAAAAGAGTTTGGAACTATTTTAAATGGTTTTAAAGGGTTTTGAAGGGTTTGGAATTATTTCAAAAGGGTTTTAAAGGGTTCAGAAGGGTTTGAAACTATTTTAAAGGATTTTAGGGAGTTTTGAAGAGTTTGGAGCTATTTTAAAGGATTTTAAGTTTTTGAAGGGTTTTGAAGAGTTTGGAATTATTTTGAAGGGTTTTTAAAGGGTTTTGAACTATTTTAAAGAATTTTAGGGAGTTTTGAAGAGTTTGGAACTATTTTAAAGGGTTTTGAAGAGTTTGGGATTATTTCAAAAGGGTTTTAAAGTGAAGGGTTTGGGATTATTTCAAAAGGGTTTTAAAGGGTTCAGAAGGGTTTGGAGCTATTTTAAAGGGTTTTTAAGGGATCTGAGGGGTTTAAAGGACGACACCGCCCCCGTGGCCGCTCCAGCCCCTCCCTCATCCCTCCTTCCCGCACACCTCATGCATCAGGTGTTTATCGGGAATTCCGGGGCTCCTCCCGCTTTTTTGGAAGGAGTTCAGAGAGCACCGGGAGCTTCCCTCCCCGAAATTCTGCCTGATTTCCTGGCCCTGAAATCGGGGCTGGAAAAATCCCAAAACCCATCAGTTTCCAGTTAAAATAAACTTCCCGTTTCTCCCCCAAAATTCCAGAGTTTTGTGGGGTTTTATGGCTTTGATCCTCTGCGGGGCATCTGCCTTAATCAGATTAATTAATGAGTTCATGAATTAATGACTGGCCAGGAGGGGTTTGGGGGTTTGGGGTGGTTGTCTCCAGTGGGAGACGTGGGGGTGGAATTGGGGGATTTTTAGGGTTTTTCCCACCCCAAACCATTTTGGGGTTCCTGAGTCCCCACAGCAGCACCCAAAGGATCAGTTGGATCCAAGGAGATAAAATTCCTAAAATCCGGGTCAGTCCTTCCCTCCTGCACCTCTTGGATCTGCCAGAAGTTCTTTGGGATTACCCAGCCCAGGAAAATGAGGAAAAATCCCAAAATCTGCCCAAGCCCAGCGGTTTCCTGGCTGGGAAGGCGCCCCTAAACAATCCCGAGCTCAAATCATCAATCCCAACCCCAAATCAATCCTGATCCCAAATCATCAAACTTGAGCCCAAATCATCAATCCTGACCCCAAAACAATCCCGAGCCCAAATCATCAAACTTGAGCCCAAATCATTAATCCCAAACCCAAATCAATCCCAACCCCAAATCATCAATCCACACCCCAAAACAATCCCGACCCCAAATCATCAATTCCAACCCCAAATCAGCAATCCCAATCCCAAATCAATCCCAACCTCAAATCAATCCCGATGAATGAGATGTATTTATGGGGTGGGATTGGTTTATTTGGGATGTGTTTATGGGATTGGTTTATTTGGGATGTGTTTGTGGGATTGGTTTATTTGGGATGTGTTTATGGGGTGGGATTGGTTTGGGATGTGTTTGTGGGGTGGGATTGGTTTATTTGGGATGTGTTTATGGGGTGGGATTGGTTTGGGATGTGTTTGTGGGGTGGGATTGGTTTATTTGGGATGTGTTTATGGGGTGGGATTGGGGGTGGGATTGGTTTGGGATGTGTTTATGGGGTGGGATTGGTTTGGGATGTGTTTGTGGGTGGGATTGGTTTATTTGGGATGTGTTTGTGGGATTTATTTGGGATGTGTTTATGGGGTGGGACTGGTTTGGGATGTGTTTGTGGGATTGGTTTATTTGGGATGTGTTTGTGGGGTGGGATTGGTTTGGGATGTGTTAATGGGATTGGTTTATTTGGGATGTGTTTGTGGGGTGGGATTTATTTGGGATGTGTTTATGGGATCGGATTTGTTTGGGATGTGTTTATGGGGTGGGATGTGTTTGTGGGATGTGTCCGGGGAGGATTTGGGGCTGCGTTTGGGTTGTTTGATGAGGTTTTGGGATCAAATGAGAGCAAGAAGCAGCACCCCAAGCGCCGCCTCCCGGCCCCCGTTCCCAAAGCGCGCTCCCGTTCCCCGTTCCCGTCCCCGTTCCCGGCCCCGTTCCCGTTCCCGTTCCCAAAGCGCGCTCCCGTTCCCCGTTCCCAAAGCGCGCTCCCGGCCCCGTTCCCGTCCCCGTTCCCGTTCCCCGTTCCCAAAGCGCGCTCCCGTTCCCCGTTCCCGGGCGCGCTCCCGCCCCGCGCGCTCCCGGCCGGCCCCACACGGGGGCGCTGCAGAATTCCGGAGCGACCGAGGGACCCCAAACCCCCCCGAGACCCTAAAAACACCAAAATAACCCGAACAGACACAAACCCCACCAAAATAATCCAAACAGACCCGAAAAACACCAAATAAACCCCAACGAGACCCTAAAAACACCAAAATAACCCAAATAGATCCCAAATACACCAAAATAATCCAAACAGACCCGAAAAATACCAAATAAACCCCAACGAGACCCTAAAAACACCAAAACAAACCGAATAGATCCCAAATACACCAAAATAATACAAATAGACCCCAAATACACCAAATAAACCCCAACGAGACCCTAAAAACACCAAAACAAACCGAATAGATCCCAAATACACCAAAATAATCCAAACAGACCCGAAAAACACCAAATAAACCCCAACGAGACCCTAAAAACACCAAAACAAACCGAATAGATCCCAAATACACCAAAATAATCCAAACAGACCCGAAAAACACCAAATAAACCCCAACGAGACCCTAAAAACACCAAAACAAGCCGAATAGATCCCAAATACACCAAAATAATACAAATAGACCCCAAATATATCAAATAAACCCAAAGAGACCCTAAAACCACCAAAATAACCCGAACAGACACAAAAACTGCCAAAATAATATAGATAGATCCTAAAAACGCCAAATAAACCCCAAAAAGACCCTAAAAACACCAAAACAGCCCAAATACATCCCAAATACACCAAAAGAATCCAAATAGACCTCAAACGCATCAAAATAACCCAAATAGACATAAAACCCCCCAAAATAATACAAACAGACCTGAAAAATACCAAATAAACCCCAACGAGACCCTAAAAACACCAACATAACCCAAATACATCCCAAATACACCAAAATAACCCCAAAGAGACCCTAAAAATACCAAAATAACCCGAATAGACACAAAAACTGCCAAAATAGTACAGATAGACCCCAAACACAGCAAAATAACCCCAAGAAGACACTAAAAACACCAAAACAACCCAAATATATCCCAAATACAACAAAATAATCCAAATAGACCCCAAATACAAACAAATAATCCAAACAGACACAAAACCCTCCAAAATAATACAGATGGAGCCTAAAAACACCAAATAAACCCCAAAGAGACCCTAAAAATACCAAAATAACCCAAATAGACCCTAAAACCACCAAAATAATCCAAAACAGATCCCAAATAGACCTCAAATACACCAAATATTCCAAAATCACCTCAAATAGACCCGAAATACAACAAAATCACCCTAAATAGACCCTAAAACCCCCAAATACATCAAAATCATCCCAAAGGGATCCTAAAAACACCAAAATCACCCCAAATAGATCCCCAAAACCTCAGATACACCCAACAGACCCCGACAGCCACGGGCAGCCACCCCTGAATAACCCCAAATAATGCAAATGACCCCAAATAATGCAAACAATCCCAAAAAGTCCCCAACAGACACGGAGAGACCCCCCCCAAAATATTAATGGACAGCTCCAAAAATCCATTGATCACCCCAAATATCCCTCGAGACACACGGACAAACCCCAAATATCAACTGACAGCCCCAAAAAATCCCCCAATAAACTTAGATGCATCCAAATATTCACTGGGAGCCCCAAAAATCCCCAAAAGACACAGCCCAATATTCACTGAGCAAAGGGAACAGAGGAATATCCAAAGGGATAAAGCAGAATCCAAAGGGATAAAGGAATATCCAGAGGGATAAATTGATATCCAAAGGGATAAAATAATATCAAATAGGATAGAGCACTCTCCAGGGGAAACAGAGGAATATCCAAAGGGATAAATCGATATGCAAAGGGATAAATCGATATCTAAAGGGAATAAATCGATATCCAAAGGGATAAATCAATATTCAAAGGGAATAAATCAATATCCAAAGGGAATAAATCGATATCCAAAGGGAATAAATCGATATCCAAAGGAATAGAGAAGAATCCAAAAGTACTGAGCAATATCCCACAGGAATAGTGGAATATCCAAAGCCAAAGGGATAAATCGATATCCAAAGGGATAAACCAATATCGAAAGGGATAAACCAATATCCAAAGGGAATAAATTGATATCCAGAGGGATAAAGCAGAATTCAAAGGGACTGAGCAATATCCAATGGAATAAATCAATAGTCAAAGGGACTGAGCAATATCCAAAGGGAATGGAGCAATATCCAAAGGGATAAACCAAAATCCAAAAGGATAAATCAACAATTAAAGGGATAAATCAATATCCAAAGGGAATAAAGTGATATGCAAAGGGAACAGAGGAATACCCAAAGGGATAATCCGATATCCAAAGGGAGAAATCAATATCCAAAGGGAATAAATCGATATCCAAAGGGAATAAATCGATACCCAAAGGGATAAATCGATATCCAAAGGGATAAATCGATATCCAAAGGGAATAAAGTGATATCCAAAGGGATAGAACGATTTCCAAAGGGATTGAGTGATATGCCAAGGGAATAAATTGATATCCCCAGAGAATAAACCAATATCCAAAGGGATTGAGGGATATCCAAAGGGAAGAAATGGATATCCAAAGGGAATAAATCAATACCAAAAGGGATAAATCAATATTCAAAATGAATACATCGATATCCAAAGGTTTAAATCAATATCCAAAGGGAATAAATCGATATCCCAAAGGAATCAATCCATATCCCAAGGGATACAGCAGTGCCTGGAGCTGCCAAACCCACAAATATCCCATTTATGAAAGCCTGGAATGGGCTGGGAAGGGACCCTAAATCCCATCCCATTCCCGTTATCCCAGGCTGCTCCAGCCCGGCCCTGGGCATCCCCAGGGACCCAGGGCATCCACGGCTTCCCTGGAATTCCATCCCAACCCTTCCAGGGAGGAGTTCCATCCCAAAAATCCCAAATTCCATTCCCAAAAATCTCAAATTCCATCTCAAAAAAATCCCAAATTCCATTCCAAAAATCTCAAATTCCGTCTCAAAAAAATCCCAAATTCCATCTCAAAAAAATCCCACATTCCATCTCAAAAATCCCAAATTCCATCTCAAAAAAGCCCAAATTCCATCTCCAAAAAATCCCAAATTCCATGCCAAAAATCACAAATGCCGTCCCAAAAATCACAAATTCTGTTCCAAAAATCCCAAATTCCGTCCCAAAAATCTCAAATGCTGTCCCAATATCCCAAATTCCGTCCCGAAATCCCCCCAAAAATCCCCCCATTTCCAGCTCCTTTTTCACTCCCTCCCTAAAAATTCACGCCCAAACGCCAAAATTAAGGAATCTCCCAGTTTTTTAAACCAAAACCAGTTTGGAGGTGTCTCCCAGAGCCTGGGGCACTCGGGAATTGTCTCCCAAGGAATTCTGAGCATTCCAAATCCCTCAGGAATTCCGAGCTCGGCTCTGCACAAACATTTCCTCCGGAATCTCTCCGCGGGAAATCCTCCGGAGCTCACGGCTCATTGAGTGAAGCCATTCCCAACCCTCCCCGTCCTTCCAGAATGTTCCCGGGTTCCCAGGAGGAATCAGAGCCAGGATAAAACTTGTCCCGCTGGATTTTCCACCAATCCAAACTCCTCCGCCTCCAAAATTCCATTTTCATCCTAAATCCAACCTGCTCCCAAGAAAAGCGGGAATATTATCTGGGATTTTCATGTTTAGTGGCATTAAAAGACTCCAAAATCCCATCCTGAATTCTGGGATCAAATAGACCCCAAATACATTAAATGAACTCCAAATAGACCCTAAAAACATCAAAATTAGACAAATGGACCCTAAAAACATCAAAATAACCCAAATAGAACCTAAAACTATCAAAATAACCCAAAGAGACCTGAAAAAATAACCCAAACAGACCTGAAAAATTAACCCGAAATCACCCAAAATCCCCTCCTGAATTGTGGGATCAAACAGACCCCAAATACACCAAAATAACCCCAAATAGACCCTAAAAACACCAAAATAACCCAAAGAGACCCTAAAACCATCAAAATAAAACAAATGGACCCTAAAAACACAAAACACCAAAATAACCTAAATAGACTCTAAAAATACCCCAAAATAACCCAAAATCCCCTCCTGAATTATGGGATGGATGGATGGATGGATGGAAAACCAAAAGACTCCAGATTTATCCTTGATTTGATCTTCTCCAGAAGACAAAATTCCAAGAATTCCAAGGAACACCAGCGACATCGCAGAACCATTCCAGAATTCCAAGAAACATTTCCAAATCTCCAAAGAAAAAAATAAAAATCGGTGACTCACCCTCATGCTGGAATTCTGCTGGGAACGAGGCCTCAGAAATCCGGGAAGAGCCAAAATTCCAGCCGGGATTTTCATCGGAGCCTTCCGCCCCTCGTGCTCTTCCTCTCCTGGGTGGGAATGACAAGGAGAGGCTGATTTTGGGGGGAAAAAAAAATTTAGGAATTTAGGAATTCCTAAATATCCCAAAAATCCCAGTTTCCTTCTGGCTGCCTCCAAAATCCAAATTCGTTTTTTGTGGGATTTAAGGGGTTTTAGGGCAAATCCATCACTCAGGGAATTCCTGCTGAAGAAACATTGGGAAAAATCTGGGAATGCCAATCCTGAGAGCCAGAATTCCAGAGGCAAATCCAAATCCTTGTCCCTGCCCTCAGTCCCTGCCCTGTCTCTAAACCTGGGGTGTAAAATAAGGAATTAGGCTAAAATGGAGAATTTCCCTGGATTTTAGGGAATAAAAACTTGGAAATCCTTCAGGAGAAAGAGGAAAAGGATAAAAACACAGATTCCCTGCACAGATTTACCAGGATTGGGATAAAAACATGGATTCCTTACATAAATTAACTGGGATTGGGATAAAAACATGGATCCTCTACAGAAATTTACAGGGATAAGGAATAAAAATCTTACATAAATTTAGAGGGATAAGGAATAAAAACATCAATTATCTACACGAATTTACAGGGATAAGGAATAAAAACATGGATTCCTTACAGAACTTTACAGGGATTTAATTAAAAACATGGATTCCCTGCACAAATTAATAGGGATAAGGAATAAAACATGAATTATAGACACAAATTCACAGGAATAAGGAATAAAATCAGGAATTACAGACACAAATTCACAGGAATAAGGAATAAAACATGAATTATAGACACAAATTCACAGGAAAAAGGAATAAAAATATGAATTATAGACACAAATTTACAGGAATAAGGAATAAAACCTCGGATTCCCGACAAACCAATTAAAGGCGGGGTGTGGACAGGAGCTTTCCTCTCCTCAAATGAACCTTCCATTGAATTTTCCAGGGAAATTTCCTGGAGAGGCCCCTCAGTGCCAGGTGCTGAGAAGGGAAATCCAGCGGCGATAAAAGATTTGGAATTCAATATTTGTCGGGAATAAAAGCGAGGCCGGATAAGGGAGAGGAGCAGCTGCTCCTCACTCAGCGCCCTCCAAACAGCTCCAAACTGGAATTTCCAGCTGCTCCTCCATCTTCTCCCTGCCCTAATTCCCACTTTTCTCCTGGTAAACACCGGGACACAGTCAGGATAATTTTAATCCCTGATTAAAAGTTGGGAGAGTCACAATTTTAATCAGGCCTAGCGGGGAAAGGCTCAAATTTTCCCTTCATCCCCCCTAAAAAACAGATTTTCCTACATCCCAGGGCACGTTTTTCAGGAAATTTCCAGTTCCTCATTCAAAGGAACCACCTGGAATAAAATGCCCAAAGATTTTCCTCCCCTGGATCAGCTCCAAGTCCAAATCCCAAACGCTGCTGAGATTCTAAGCGCCAAAGTCTTGAAAATCCTCCTGAAAATCCACCAAATGGCTCCAAGAAGGAATTTCCAGCTGCTCCTCCATTGTTTCCCAGCCCTAATTCCCACTTTTCTCCTGGTAAACATCAGGACGGAGTCGGGATAAATTTAATCCCTGATTAAAAACTGGGAGAGTTCAGATTTTAATTAGGGATGGGCCTCAGGCCTAGCGGGGAAGGCCCAAATTTTCCCTTCATCCCAAAAAAACCCAGATTTTCCCACATTCAGCATTTCCCACATCCCAGATCATGTTTTTCCAGGAAATTTCCAGTTCCTCGTCCAAAGGAACTGCCTGGAATAAAATAAAGAATAAAATGCCCAGGGATTTTCCTCCCCTGGATCAGCTCCAAGTCCAATCCCCAAATGCTGCTGAGATTCCAAGCTCCAAAGTAAAAAAACATGGATTCCCTACAGGAATTTACAGGGATAGGGATAAAAACATGGATTCCCTACAAATTAATTGGGATTGGGATAAAAACATGGATTCCCTGCAGAAATTTACAGGGATAAGGATAAAAACAGGGATTCCCTACAGAAATTTGCAGGAAATTGGATGAAAACATGGATTCCGTACAGATATTAACAAGGATTGGGATAAAACCATGGATTCCCTACAAGAATTTATAGGGATTGGGATAAAAAACCATGGATTCCCTACAAATTAATTGGGATTGGGATAAAAATATGGATTCCCTGCACAAATTTCCTTGGAATTCCGCCTTTTTCCCGGCCCCAAGCAGAGGTGCCTCTAACAGGATCCAGGTGTGGGATTTTTGGGATAACGAACAGCCTGTTCCTGCTTTTCCAGAGGGATCAGCAGGTTTGGAACCTTGGAATGCCTCAGAACAGGAACAAAACTCCAAAAGGGAAAATTCCCTGCGGGATCAGGCAGATCAACTGAAAATCCAGCCCTGGATCCCACAGGAAAATTCCCAAATATGGAATATCCAAGAGTATCATTGCCATAATTTTTATTTTTTTTTTTTTCAGGAAGGGAAACTGGGAATTCCCAAAATCCCATCATTCACCCAAGTAAAACTCAGCTATAAAGTGATCCAGCACCAATAATTCCCATTTTTAGGGATTGTTCCAGGTGCAGCTGCACCGCACAAATCCATGGAAACGGAGCTGCTTTGTTTTCTGGGAATATTCCGGAATATTCCTTCAGGAACAACCCAAAACTCCGCAGTCCTTGTTCCATAAAAACCCAATCCGTGGTTTTTCTGTTTGGATTCTCATCCCGAGGATCTCTCCTGCTTTTAATCCACTTTTTCCATAAAGTTTATGGAGCGGGGAGGAGTCCAAGCAGGAAAAAGCAATTCCGGGATTGCTGTGATGGAGGAAAAACTCATTAACTCTTAATGGAAACACCAGGAATAAAACCCAAACAGCACAAAACTCTGGAAAATAATTATCCTGAACTGGACACGGAGCTGCTCCAGGAAATCCACAGTAAAATTCCCTGATTCCAGTTTGGGGCGTGGAAAAGCAGGGTTGGAACAAAACCTGGATTTCTCTCTGGAAAAATGGGATTATTCCCTGGGCTGGCTGGAATTCCCTGCAGGAGCAGGAAGAGGAGTTTGAAGGTTTTCCTTGGAATTCAGAATTTTGGGATTTACGTGGAGCAAATTCCAGGGGTGTCCCCAGCTGGAATGGGAAGAATTCCAGAGGTTTTGGTGCCATTGGTGATTCCAGGGCCCTGCAGGAGCCAGGAACGTCCAACATTCAGAGGGAAAAACTCCAGCACAGCCCCGAGGATGGAGGATGGGAAAATGCCAAGAGGGAAAGGGAAAAATCCGGATTTGGGGAAGGAAAAGATCCAGAGCTGGAGAAGGGAAAGATGCAGATTTGGAGAAAGAAAAATCTGGATTTGGAGAATGAAAAGATCCAGATTTGGAAGAGGAAAAGATCTGGATTTGGAGAAGGGAAAGATCCTGAGGTGGAGAAGGAAAATATCTGGATTTGAGAAAGGAAGATACCCAGATATGGAGACAGAAAAGATTCAGATTTAGAGAAGGAAAAAATCTGGATTTGGAGAAGGGAAGATTCAGATCTGGAGAAGGAAAAGATCCTGAGCTGGAGAAAGAAAAGAAGCAGCAGAGGGAAAATTCCCCCTCTTTTCCAACTCAAACTTCTCCTTAAAACCCCAGAAATCCCCCAAACTAAAATCCCTTTTTAACAGAAAATTTTTCTTTCTTTCAGCTGCAGCTGCTTCCCATGGAGGGAAAAAAAAAAAAAAAAAAAAGGGAATTAATGAATCCCAGCAAAGCCAGGGGAACAAAAAAACCAATTTCCATGGATGACAGGAAAAAAACCTTCATTTCCCGCAGCTTTTTATGGGAATTACAATTAAATTTCCTTGGCTTTCTCAGGTACCCAGAGCTTCATTAAACATCTCTTAAATCCCGGGAAAAATCAATAGCAGGCGAGCTCCGGTGGGGATTTTATGAGGAGCGGAAGTGAAATCCCCAATTCCCGTTCAAATCCAGGGAAAAAACCCAAAATTCCTCCTCCAATCCCTCCTGGCTCCGTTAATATCCCTGGATTTCCAGAGCTGGGAAATTATTTTTCATATCGTGGTTTAATATCCAGATAATTGGCCGGAATTATGGAAAATTTCCATGGAAACGGCACAAAAAGTGGGAATGGAGGAGACTGGAGCTGCTGGGATTTGGTTAAAGCTCTGCCTGTGCTGCTTTTATAAATTTGGGGTTTTTAAAATGCAAGGATGGGCTGGGAAATTGAGGAAGTTCCGTTTTTCCAGAGCACTCAAGGCTCCAGAGTTTGGATTTCTGGGATAAACCGGGAAGAGCCGAGAGTTTGGTGGTTTCAACTTTTCCACAGGGATTGAATTCCTTGGAATTCCAGGGTCTGGATAATTCTGTATTTCCCTAAAACCCCACATTTTGATTTATTGACTTCCTTGGACTGTCAGGGCCTGGATAATTCTGTATTTCCCTAAAATCCCACGGTTTTGATTTATTGACTTCTTGGACATTCCAGGGTCTGGATAATTCTATATTTTCCTAAAATCCCAAGTTTTCTATTTATTGACTTCCTTGGAGTACCAGGGCCTGGATAATTCTGTATTTCCCCAAAGTCCCACATTTTTTATTTATTGATTTCCTTGAAATTCTAAGGTCTGGATAATTCTATATTTCCCTAAAATCCCAAGTTTTCTGTGTATTGACTTCCTCAGAGTGCCAGTGCCTTAAAAATTTGCCTTCCAATCCTAATTTTTCACTTTAAAATCTTAACTTTTTCTTTCAAATCCTATTTTTTTACCTTAAAATTCTCATTTTTTTGCCTTCAAATCCTATTTTTCTATTCTGTTCACCCCTCTACCCATCCCCAGTTTATCCCAACAGAAATATCCCCCCGCCAAAAAAAAATCCCATACAGAGCCTCCAAATTGCTCCACCACCATTTTTGGGGGGATGTTATCCAAACCTTGTTCTCTCCCCTCATTCCCAATTATTTTTTTGTTAATTATGTGAGATAAATCCAATTAAAACGCTGGGAAAAGGGGAAAACGTTCGGGATGGAGCTGCTGGAGCTTGCAGTGATTGCCAGTGCCCAGCAGGTCGGGCTGCAAGGCAGCAGCAGCCGCTGGAATTTCGCTGCCATCCCCTCCCCCAGGCGTGGAAAAACCAGGGAATTTCTTGGGAATATCCAAACCCAGCAAGGAATCCCGGGAAAGGACGGGGGGAGGATAAAAGGTGGATTTTGGGCTCGTGGAGGTAGGGGGGGATAATTTGAAATATTCCAATATTCCTGCAGTGGGTCTGAGTTCAGGGTGGAATAAAGAGGAAAAGGTGAAATGTTGGGATTTTGAGAGAAATGCCAAAGGAAATTCAGCAGCTCAGGGGTTAAATTATTCCAGGAACTCCCTGGATACAAAAATCAGGGAATAACCTGGGAATGGTTAATCCCTAAATCCTGAATCTGAGGTGCAAATATTCCAGTATTTCCCCCCCAGCTGATTGTGGGGTGGGTTTTAATTGGGGAATTCCCAACAGGAGAAACCCCAAATCCTGCCCGGACACTCCAGGAGATTCCAGCTTGGAATTCTCAGCTTGGAATTCTCAGCTTGGGATCCTCGACCTGGAATTTTTGCACTTGGAGTTCTCCACTTGGAATTCTCCACTGGAGTTCCAACTTGGAATTTTCAGCTTGGAATCCTCTGCTTGAAATTCTCAGCTCAGAATTCCAACTTGGAGTTCTCAACTTGGAATTCCTACTTGGAGTTCTCCACTCAGAGTTCTCAACCTGGAATTCTCCACCTGGAGTTCCAACTTGGAATTTTCACCTTGGAATGCTCCACTTGGAATTTTCACCTTGGAATGCTCCACTTGGAATTTTCACCTTGGAATGCTCCACTTGGAGTCCTCAACCTGGAATTTTCCACTTGGAGTTCTAACTCTGAGTTCTCCACTCCGAGTTCTCAACCTGGAATTCTGAACTTGGAGTTCCCAGCTTGGAGTTCTCCACCTGGAATTCTGAATTTGGAGCTCTCCATTTGCAATTCCCAACACGGAATTCCCCACCTGGAAGCAGAGCCTGCTCCGAGCTCCTTCTCCCACATCCCAGTAACTCAGGGGCTCCCAAAATGCCCCAAATCCATGAAAACCAGCAGCTCCCACCGTCTCTCTGGGTTTCCCAATCCCCTTGGGTCACCCCTGCTGCTTTTTCCTCCTTTTTCTCCCTTTTCTTCCTCTTTCCTCCCATTTTCTCACCTTTTTCCGCCCTTCTTCCTCCCTTTTTTCCACCTTTTTCCTCCCTTTTCCACCTTTTCTCGCCCTTCCCGTGCCTCCCCCCGGGATTTCCTCCCTCTCCTCACAACCCTTGGCTCTTTTCCATCCCAAACTTTGCCTCTGGGGCAGCAGCAGCTCCAGGGAAGCAAAGCCAGGCTTGGGGTGAGCCTGGAACCCAGCCCAGCCCGAGATTCCCACGGATGTAAACAAGCAAACAAGATTTATCCTTTTTTTCCCCCTTTTTTTCCCTTTTTTTCTCCTTTTTTTTTGGTGTGTGTGAAACACAAAACCAGCCCCGAGTTTGTGTTTGTGGGTTCATAAATTATCACTGCTCAAAGGGGAGGTGGCACAGAAAGGATCCCAAATTCCGGCTTTGCTCCAGCTCTGAGGCACCAGTTTTCCTAAAAAAACCTCCCTGGGAAACCAGAAGATTAATAATTCTGCAGAATTCCAGGTGAAGCTGGGTAATAATTAATTAATAATTCTACAGAATGGGCAATAATTAATAAATAATTCTGCAAAACTCCAAGTGAAACTGGGCAATAATTAATTAATAATTTGATAGAATTCCAAGTAAAGACAGGTGATAACTGATTAATAATTCTGCAGAATTCCAGGCAAAACTGGGCAATAATTAATTAATAATTCTGCAGAATTCCAAGTGAAGACAGGTGATAACTGATTAATAATTCTGCAGAATTCCAGGCAAAACTGGGCAATAATTAATTCATAATTCTTCAGGATTCCAAGTGAAACTGAACAATAATTAATCAATAATTCTGTAGAATTCCAAGTGAAGCTCGGCAATAATTAATTAATAACTCTACAAAACTCCAGGCAAAGCTGGGCAATAATTAACAAATAACTCCACAAAACTCCAAAGAGAGCTGGACAATAATTAACAAATAATTCCGCAAATCAAAAGAGATTAAAGAAAAAAATTCCGAGAGCTGTGAGCGCTGCCCTTGGGCTGGAACCTTTGCAAGGGAAGGAGGAACGAGCAGGGGAGCCGAGCACATGCCAAGGACAGGACACAAGGAGGATGTCTTGTCTGGTTTTCTTGGGAAAAGGGACTGGGAATTCCGGGAGAGGAGCTTGGGATGGAGCAGAGGGGGTTGGGGATGGGGCTGGAGCAGAATTCTGGATTTGGGGATGGTCCGGGGGAGGGTCCATCAAAGCGGCGCCTGGAGAGGGAGAGAGTCAAAATTCCAGATTTGGAGAGGCAGGAGTGAGAAAATTCCTGATCTGGAGAGAGAAGAGTAAGAGAATTCTGGTTTTGGAGAGGCAGGAACGAGAAAATTCCAGGTGTGGAGAGACAAGAAAGAGAAAATTCTGGGTTTTGGAGAGACAGGAAAAAGAAAATTCCTGATTTGGAGAGGCAGGAATGAGAAAATTCTGGGTTTGGAGAGGCAGAAATGATAAAATTCCAGGTGTGGAGAGGCAGGAGTGAGAAAAAATCCAAATTTGGAGAGGCAGGAGTGAGAAAATTCTGGGTGTGGAGAGCCAGGAATGAGATCCAGGGGTTGTGGATGAAGAGGGCAGAGAATTCCCACTCCTCACTGAGGTCACATCCCCCCTACCCCTATAGGCTCCAAATTTTGGGAGAGACTCCAAATTCCAAGTGTGGAGAGGCAGGAAAGAGAAAATTCTGAGTTTGGAGAGTCAGAAATGAGATCCAGGGGTGTGGATGCAGAGAATTCCCACTCGAGGTCACATCTCCCCTTTCCCCACAACTCCAAATTCCAGCCTCTAAAACTGAGGATTTCCCCATTTTTCCCATTTTTTGGGAAGCAGGAGGGGCTGTTCCCACCAGGAATAATCTCAGGTGAGGGGATCCATGAACATTCTCCTGCTCCAGCCCCAAGACAGGAAATTTTTGGAGCATTTTCCAACAATCCCTGAGGCTTTTCCTAAAAAAAACCTGTAGGATTTTCCCTATTCCAACAAGGGGGGCCATTCCAACCTCTCTCTCCTCAAGCAATTAAACCCACCTAACAATTAAAATATTTAATTAACTGCCCATATGCAGAGCAGCAGGACCTGTTAATATTTAATGCCCTGGAGCTGCAGATTCCAAAATTTTTCCCGAGGCTCGGAAGTCACATCTCCCCTTTCCTCACAACTCCAAATTCCAGCCTCTAAAACTGAGGATTTCCCCGTTTTTCCCATTTTTTGGGAAGCAGGAGGGGTTGTTCCCACCAGGAATAATCTCAGGTGAGGGGATCCATGAACATTCTCCTGCTCCAGCCCCAAGACAGGAAATTTTTGGCTAAAAAAAGCCCTGCAGGATTTTCCAACCCAGAGGGTCCATTCCAGCCTCTCCCTGCCCAGGCAATTAAACCCACCTAATAATTAAAATATTTAATTAACTGCCCACATCCAGAGCAGCAGGACCTGTTAATATTTAACCCCCTGGAGCTGCAGATTCCATTTTTTTCCCGAGGTTGTTTCCCCTCCTCCTCCTGCAGGCTGGAATTCCGCAGGGTCTGCTGAGCTCTGACCTCCCCCGGGGAGGGGGGCACGGGAAGGTGCCAAAAGTGACCAAAAAGGGCAAAACTGATCCCAGGAGTTACAACCGGGATGGGTTTTCACTGGAACTGCAAAACTTTGATTAATGAGGCCAAAATCTCCCAGGAATCCAAGCCAGGGAATTTTCCCTTTCCAGTTTGGAGGGTTAAAATTGAGGGGATGGTTTAAAAAAATAAAAAATTCAAAAAGTTTCCTCATCAGCTGAACTCTGCTCCAGAAGTTTGGGATTTTGTTGTGGGATAAATTGGAATTTGTTGTTACCTGGGCTTTTGATCCCAATAAAAATCCCAAATTTTTAAATTTTTGCCTCTCAGGGAAGATTGATCATGGTGAAGATGATTTTTGTTTGAAATTCGCTGCCTGGATTTTAAATAGAATAGAATAAAATAGAATATTTTAAAATATTAAATATTAATAACTTTTAATAAAATCTTTTAAAAATAAATAAATATTTCTGGAGGCTTTTCTCTTCCCACTTCCCCCAGTTTGTACAAGGAACACCCTCAAAAATGAATCTCAGAATAATTGATAAACCCCTGATCAACAGCTGACAAATTGAAAAAACCAAAACTTTGCAGCTGCTCTGATGGTGCAAAACTCCAAATCCAGGAGGGATTTCCACACTAATCAAAAAAATTCTGAGGAGTTTGCCCAGGATTTAATCCACAAAAAAAAAAAAAAAAAAAAAAAAAAAAAAAAGTTAAATCCAGCAGGAAGCAAAACCTCAGCAAGCTGATAAAGGGGTGTTGTTAAAACTTGGCTGTTTCCAGCACTGGTGGAGATTGGATTTTCTATTAATTGATTCATTAATTAATTGTTGCTCCTCCATTCAAACGAGGCCCCTTGAACAAAAATTTTGTTTTTCTTTCCGTGTTTTGACATCTCTGGAGCTTTGGTGTTTGTAACCACAGGGAATTCCATGTGGAGATTCCAACAACGCCTTCCAAATCTTGTCAATCCCAAAATTTTTTTTTTTTTTTATTTCCCTGCGGTTTTCCAAACACTTCATAAATCCCAGCCGGGTTCGTGCGCCTGAACTCTGCTCAGCAAAGCCAACATGAGCCAAAAAGGGATTTGTATAAATAAAACTTCCTAAAATCACCCAGCAGCCCATTCATTCCAGGACACTCCAGCTCAGCTTCAAAGGGAATCTTTGCAGCAAAAAAGGAATTTTTGGGGTTTTTTTAATGTTTTTTGCTGCTTTAATGATTTGCTACTTGTCCTTGTCATAACTACACGGAGCAAAAATGCAGGAGCAGGGAAATGTGAGGTTCCGGCCCCCACCCAGCTCCAGCTCTGTGGATTTGGGGTTTTAGAGAAAAAAAAAGCTCCAAAATCTGGTTTTGAAGGTGGTTTTTTTCGGGATGTTGTTCCTGGAGGGAGAGGACCAGGATGGACAAAACACAGGCTCCAAAAGGATCCGGTTTGGGGGAAGGACTTGGAGTTTTATTCTGAAGCTGAGGGGAAAAGGGATCAGAAAAATGGAGAAAAGGGAGATAAAATGATCTCAAAAAATGATCCTGAAAAAGTTAAACCAAAAAATGAGGCCAAAAAATGATACAGATATCCCCCAAACAGGAGGTGAGGCCTGCTGAGGCCTAACTCTGACTTTTCTCTTTGTTAATGGATCCTTTTAATTAACAAAACTCCCAGATTTGAAATCATAATTCATCCCTCCCTTCCCCACATTCCTGCAGGATTATAGTGGATCCTGACTCCAGCGGGGTTGGGATTTTCTGGGGTTAAGGAACAGAGCTGGAATTCTGGTTCCAACCCCTGGGGTGCATTTTTTGAGCCTCAATTTTCCCAAATTCCCTCAAAAGGGAAGAGCCATCCTCTCTCTCCTGAATGTTTTGAGTACTTTTGAGTATTTTAAGGGATTCTGCTGTTGCAGCAGTTCAGGGAAAACCATTTGGGATGAATTTTGGATGGAAAAATAAAAGCGTTGTCGGCAGCTCCGTGCAAATAAATCTGGGTTTATTCATCGACTTTGGGTTGTTTTCTACAAAATAAAGGGGGAAATTCATCGCTCCCCACTGCATCCACTGGGAAATTGAGTGGGAATAAATCCTTGGAGCGCTCAGGGAATGCCCAGCCAGGAATCCCATGGGAATTTGGGAGGGCAGAGCCACATTTTCCATCTCTGGGGGTCTTCAAGCAGAGGTTACGGAGTCACCCGAGCTCCTGAGTGCCAAAAAAATCAGGGAATTATGGAATGGGTTGGGTTGGAAGGAGCTTAAAGCTCACCCAGTGCCACCTTCCACAATCCCAGGGTGATTGAAACCCCAAACCTGGCCTGGGACATGGAAAAAATCCTGGAGAGACACCAGGGAGATGAAAATGAGCCCAAATCCATCGAGGGACTGGGCTGAGTTCTGCCCCAGAGGGGATTTTTACACCTGCACATCCTTTGGGTGAGATCAGTGAAACTTAGTGCAAATTCCCATTCCAGTGATCCTTTTTCCCCTCAAAATTCCCATTCCAGTGATTCTGTTTCCCCTCACAAAATTCCCATTCCAATGATCTTTTTCCCTTCACAAATTCCCATTCCCAGAAAAGCCTGTTTTCCTCAAAATTCTTATTCCTCCCTCCCTTCCCCTCACAAACTCCCATTCCCAAAAATCCTTTTTCTCCTCACAAATTCCCATTCCCAGTAATCCTTTTTCTCCCCTCACAAATTCCCATCCCAGTGATCCTTTTTCTCCCCTCACAAATTCCCATTCCAGCAATGTCTGTTCCTCTAAAATTCCCACTCCAGAAATGCCTTTTTCCCCTCACAAATTCCCATCCCTTTCTCTCATTTCCCCTCACAAATTCCCATCCCAGCAATGCCAGAATTCCAGGCCTGACCCACAGCTCCCATTTTTCCCCCCCAGAGACCTTTTCCCTCTTTATTCCTCTCTGTTCTCTTCCCAAATTCCCATCCTTTCCCCTCAGAATTCCCTTGCAGTTCCCTGACCGGCCTCTGGCTGCTCCCTCAGACCGTTCCTTCCTTCCCTTCCTCCCAAATCCCGATTTTTATTCAACATTTCCCCTGCAAAACAGAACCCAGGAGCTCGGGGGGGAAGGGCTCCAGCTCCCGATTTTCCTTCCCAAATTCCCTCTCTCTTTCCAAGGAAATTATTCAGAATTAAATACATGGAATTAAAATACTTCACCCTGGAAATTCCAAAGGGGAATTCGGCTCCTGCTGGGGCTCTGATCCAAGAGCATCTATGGAATGAGGTAAAAAAAATCTGGAGCTCCAGGTTTTGGTGCCAGGGATTTGGGAACAGCAATTCCTGCTCCGGATCCTTAAATCCTGCTCGGTCTAATCCCAAATTTTCCTCAAAAGGGGGGAAAAATCCCATTCTCAAGTTAAGGAGTAAATCAGGAATAGCCAAGAATTCCTTACTCAAAAAAGAAAAAAAAAAAAAAAAAAAAAAAAAAAAGAAAAAAATAAAAAGAAAAGGGGGTGGAAAAAATCCCCACCTGAACCAGAGGAAACCCTAAACTCCTGATTTGGAAGAATTTTTTAGATCCCAGCATGGGCTCAGTTAAATCCAGCCCATCCTGGGAACACACGGGTTGGGATAACTGGAATTCCTGGGATTTTGTTCTCCAGAGCTCTGTTTTTACCAGATCCAGCTCAAGCTGTGCTTAAATCCTTCAGAAAATACCCCCTGAATATTCCAAGGAAAATCCTGGAAGGAATCTCTTCCTTTGCCACTCCAACCTGGTCCTTAAACCCACCCTCATTTATCCTGGGATTTCCCAGCCTGGATTTAATTTTATCCCTAAAAATCAACTCCACAATTCCCTGGCTCTCTTCCATCCAGGCCACCCAAATTCCCATTCCCACCTCTCCTTTCTCCACAGGGATCAAGCTGAGCCTCTGTACATTAAATCCACGTTTTCTGCCTCATGATTTTCCTGTTTCCTTGGAATGTTTTGTCCCAACATCAATTCCCAAGGGATTTGGAGAAGACCACGGAATTCCCAGTAGGAACTTGAAGCCAGGAATTCCCAGCAGGAATTCAAAGCCAGCCAGGCATTCCTTTCCAAATCTCTACCCAGCTCCACACCCCAATTTCCTATTTTTCCTTCCAACTCCATAAAAAGAATATTCCAAGGAACAAAAGCCTCCCTCCTCCTCCTCCACACCCTTGACATTCCATGAACTTTCCCGATTCAAAAACCTCATTTGGAGCCTTTTATGTGCTCGGATCTTCCCTCCTTCCCATTTTTGTTTTAATTTTCCGCCCAGCTGTCGGTTGGACTTTTCCAAATGGTGCCAGATGCTGGAATCGTGGGGAGAACAATGCTCAGGGAGCGATCAGAGCTCAATGAAAACGGGAGAACTCGACTCCCGGGGGGAATGCGAGGCTGCCACGCTCCTGGAATTTCCAGGACGGGCTGGAAACGAGCCCTGAGCCAGGAGGGAACACACTGGAATTTGTTCCTGGGGAAAAGGAAGGATCAGAGCAGTTGGAATGTCGGGAAGGGATTTAATTCCTGGAGTAAAGGATTGGAGGAGCTGGAATTCCAGGAAAAGGATTTATTCCTGGAGTAAAGGATTGGAGGAGCTGGAATATTGGGAAGGGATTTGTTCCTGGAATAAAGGATCGGAGAAATTGGAATGCCAGGAAGGGACTTGCTCCTGGAGTAAAGGATTTGAGAAATTGAAATACCAGGAAGGGATTTATTCCTGGAATAAAGGATTGGAGGAGCTGGAATGCCAGGAAGGGATTTATTCCTGGAGTAAAGGATTGGAGGAGCTGGAATTCTGAGAAAAGGATTTAACCCCAGAATAAAGGATTGGAGAAATTGGAATGCCAGGAAGGGACTTGTTCCTGGAATAAAGGATCTGAGGAGCTGAAATACCAGGAAGGGATTTAATTCCTGGAATAAAGGATTGGAGGAGCTGGAATGCCAGGAAGGGATTTACTTCCTGGAGTAAAGGATTGGAAGATTTGGAATATTGGGAAGGGATTTAATTCCTGAAGTAAAGGATTGGAAGAGTTGGAATTCTGGGAAGGGATTTATTCCCAGAGGAAAGGAAAATTTGGAGGAGTTGGAATGTCAGGAAGGGAATCTGTTCCTGGAATAAAGTGGTTGGATGAGTTGGAATTCTGGGAATGGATTTAACTTCTGGAGGAAAACAAGGTTTGGAGCAGTTGGAATACCAGGAAGGGAATTTGTTCCTGAGGAAAGAAAGGATTGGATGAACTGGAACACTGGGAAGGGATTTATTCCTGGAATAAAAGAATAGATGAACAGGAATTCTGGGAAGGGATTTTTTCCAGTTGCTCCCACCTCAGTGGAACTCCAGGGGATCTCAATGAATCCCAACTATTTTTTAAGGAAAAAGGACAAATCCACCAATTTCTATGTTGTTTCCAAGGGAATTCCATCCCTTGATCCAACAGAGCCAAAGGATCCAGCCCTTCTCCAAGCGATCCCGCATCCTCCAATTGTCCCAGAGATCCAGAATTCCCTCCTGGTGACCCCCAGCAATCCCAGGAATTTCAAATCCTCACTCCCATGATGGAGGAAATGAGGAGCAAAGCTGAAATTTCCCAGATTTTTAACACAGAGCAGTCATTCCCGGAAAATTCCCATCCTGCTCCCATTCCAAAACTGAGGGACACCCCGGAATTTTTCACTCCAAATCCATTTTCCATGGGAATGCACTGTCCTTCCCAAACTTTTCCACATTTCTGGAGTTTCTGGGAAACTTCCCAGCCCAGGAATCGCTGCCAGAGCCACAGAAATTGTGGGATTTGCTCTTCGGGATGAGATTCCTGCTGTGGAGTTTTCCCACCCCAAGAACTGCTCCACACATCCATAAAAACTCATTTTCCTGGGAATTCAGCACCAGGAATATCCCCCAGTCCAACCCTTCCCACTGGACTCACCTTGGGATGGGAATTCCAGGTGGTACCTGAAAAACCAAACGGAAAAAGAGCCATGAAATCCCGAGTTTTCCTCAAGGATTATTCCAGCCTGGGGAATTTGGGACGGGTGGGAGAATCCAGGAGCCCAGGGAATGGGAAACACGAGGAATTCCAGGAGAAACTGGGATGTGCCAGCCCTGGGGAGGGCTTGGAACAACCTGGGGATGTGGGAAGGGAATGGATGGGATTTCAGGCCCTTCCCAAGCAGAATTCCATGGATTTCCATCCATTGGAACAGATCCTTCTCCAAACACAAAAACTCCTCTGACCTTTTTTCCCTCAGATCCTTTAAAAGTCACTTCCGACCCCAAAACATTCCAGGATTTTTGCTGAGCTCATTCCCAGCAAGTGGAGGGTGAGCCACACTCTGCCCATTCCCAAAAAAATAAAAAAGGATTTAATTTTTTTTTAAAAAATCAGGATTCTTTCGTCTCTCCCATTTCAGGCAAATCTTGGGAATCATTTTAACCCAAGAACAGCACTGGGAAATTTGGGAATTCCACCAAGGATTGGGAATGAAGCACAAAGTGCCCATTCCAAGATGAGTTTCAACACAGGGAAAATCCAATGAATTCGGATCCTCAGGAAAAGCTTTCCTGGAAAAAATGATTTCTGGGGAACATCTGAGCTCCCAGCATGGATTTGTTGGGAAACAACCCCAGAATTCTGATGAAGAGCCTGGTATTAATTGGAGATGTTTGCTTTGGATTAAAAGAAATAAATAAATAAAATTTAAAAAAACAAAACAAAACCAAAAAACAGGAAAAATCCAAACTGTGCACAGGGAAACATTTTCCCAGGATATTGGGTTGGGAAGAGCCTTTAGGAGGGAAAATCAGGAATTTCTTGGGATGCTCCCAGGAGTGGTTCCTGAAATCCACAAAGAATTTTTTTCTCCATCCCGTGGCTGCTCCATTTTATCCCTAAATCCCAAAAATCCAGCCCCACATGAGGCAGCTGGAAAAGCAGCTCCAGCTTTTTTCCATTATCTTTCATCCTTAAATCCCAACATTTCCATGGAAAACTCCAATTATCCAACATTGAAGTGGAAAAACATCAGCTCTAAGAGATCCCTGCGTTCCCCCAGTCCCAAAAAATCCAACATTCCCAAAAATTTGGGATGTTTTTGCCTCCTGGACAAAGAGCAGCAAGAATCCCATTTTTTTTCCCGGGAATTTTTGCCTCAGGAGCTTTTCCTGGCCACGTTTTAGCGCCAACATTTCCTGAATGATTTTCTGTCACTCGCAATTCCCCCTCCATGAAAGCACCAGGGCTTTGTTCCCGACCTCTGTCATTTTTAATCCCGGGAAATGGCCTAAAAAAAACGGGAAAATTGAGTTCTGTTCCCTCCTGGAGCAGCTCTGGGAAGGCAGAGGGAAAATACTAAAAAACACCTTGGATTTTGCTGCTTTCTTTTCATTTTTTGGGATAAAAAAACAGGAAAAAAATCAGATTTCAGCTCAAGGATTTGGCTTTAATTCCACGCTTGGATCATTTTTACTCCAGGAAGGAAAAGTTGGGGTTAAATGGAATTGGGAATGGGGGTAGAGAAGTTTTTAGGGAATGTGGAAGAGCCAGGAGCTCATTCCTGTTTCTGCCAACAGAAATCTTGGATAAATCCCACAAATTACAGATCTTGGGAGTGCTTGGATTCCCAGGAATTTTCCCCATGGAATTTCACTCTTTTCCCAATATTTTCCCTAAACTTGGTGTTTCCCCCACCCCTTCCTACAAAAACTTCCCCCCAAATCCTGTTTTCCCAATTTTCCAGGATATTCTTGGAGTTTTGGGACTGCAACACCCCCCAAAAAAAAAGCAAAAATTTGGGCAAACTCGGGTTTAACAGGATTTGAGCAGCTGGAAAATCCCAAATATCCGAACCCTCTGAGCCAGATCCATAAAATCCAGGCAGCTTCCAATCAAATTCCTGGTTTTTCCTCATTAATTAAGAGCTGATATTCCCAAGGGATGGGGTGGGATGGGATCTTTGGAGCCAGGATTTGAATGTCTGGGAAAATAAATATTTTAAAAAATAAATTTAAAAAAAAAATCGATGCTGGATGAGATTTCCAACAGGGAAAAAGAAAGTGGGAGCCAGGAAAATGGGATTGGGAAGTCCCCATTAGGGTAAAAAGGGATTTAAATTCATTTCTCAGCTGGGTTGGGGCTCTCAGGTTTCAGGTTAATGATGGATCCGGGAGGAAATGGATGGGAAAAGTGGGATAATTCCATCAGCCAGGCTGGGAAAGGCTGGAAAATTCCGGAAAGGAACAACCCAGGAAGGCTCCAAACAGAATTAGTGGTGGGAGTGAGCTCAGGGATAAAAGGGGGTGAAAATGGGATTAATTTAATTTGGATTAATGTGGGAAATTCTTTCCTTAAAAGAAAAAAAGGGAGGGGGAAAAGTCTCCACTCAGAATAAATCAGGAATATCTGAGAATTCTTTCCTTAATAAAAAGGGGCAAAAATCCCATCCTGAAATTGTAGAAAAAATATCAGGAATATCCTTCCTTCAGAAAATAAAAAGAGGGGGAAATCCCCATCTTAAAATTAGGGAATAAATCAGGAATATCCCAGAATTCTGTCCTCAAAAATAAAGAGAAGGGAGCAGGGGGAAATTCCCATCGTAAAATTAGGGAATAAATTCCTTCCTCAAAAAAAAAGGGAAGGGGGAATCCCATACTGAGATTGAAGAATAAATCAGCAATATTCCAAAATTCCTTCCTCAAAAATAAAAGGGGGGAGGGGGGGAATTCCCATCCTAAAATTAGGGAATAAATCAGGAATATCCCGGAATTCTGTCCTCAAAAATAAAGGGAAGGGAGCAGGGGGAAATGCCCATCCTAACATCAGGGAATAAATCAGGAATATCCAAGAACTCCTTCCTTAAGAAAATAAAAAGAGGGGGAAATCCCCATATTAAAATTAAGGAATAAATCAGGAACACCCCAGAATTCCTTCCTTAAAAAAAAGGGGGAAGAAATCCTCACCCTGAAACAGAGAAAATCCAAAAAAAACCCAACAATTTCCCAGAATTCTCCCATCATCCCGAGCCTGGAACATCCCTAAAACCCCAAACCCCGGGGGAATTCCAGCGGAAGGAGGAATCCCGAGATCGGATGGAGCTCAGGGGGGTTTGATCAGGAATTTGGGCAGACCCACCTGGAGCCGAGGCGCTGGAAGGAGCGGAGGAGGGCGCAGCGCTGCGCGCGGGCCGGGGCGCTGAGCGGCTCCTCCCGCAGACCCCGCGCCAGGAAACACTGCGCCTCTGGAAAACAGGGAACGGCCGGAAAATCGGGAAAGGGAGTGGGAGAGGGTCAGAGAAACGGGGGTGTGGGAAAGGGTGAGGAAATCTGGATCCGGGAAGGGTCAGGAAATCTAGGAAGGGGTTGGAGAAACCCGGATCCAGGAAAGGGTTGGGGAAATCTGGATCTGGGAAAGGGTTTGGGAAATCTGGGAAAGGGGTTGAAGAAATCTGGATCCGGGAAAGGGTTGGGGAAATCTGGATCTGGGGAAAGGGTGAGGAAACCTGGATCTGGGAAAGGGTTGGGAAACCTGGGAAGGGGTTGGAGAAACCTGGATCTGGGAAAGGGTTTGGGAAATCTGGATCCGGAAGGGTCAGGAAAACCTGGGAAGGGGTTGGGAAACCTGGGAAGGGGTTGGGAAACCTGGGAAGGGGTTGGGAAACCTGGATCCTGGAAAGGGTTGGGGAAATGTGGATCCTGGAAAGGGTTGGGGAAATGTGGATCCTGGAAAGAGTTCGGGAAACCTGGGAAGAGGTTCAGGAAACCCGGATCTGGAAAGGGTTTAGGAAATCTGGAACAGGTTTAGGAAATCTGGGAAAGGGGTTGGAGAAACCTGGATCTGGAAAAGGGTTGGGGAAATCTGGATCTGGAAAGGGTTGGGGAAATCTGGATCTGGAAAAGGGTTGGGGAAATCTGGATCTGGAAAGGGTTGGGAAATCTGGATCTGGAAAGGGTTGGGGAAATCTGGATCTGGAAAAGGGTTGGGGAAATCTGGATCTGGAAAAGGGTTGGGGAAATCTGGATCTGGAAAAGGGTTGGGGAAATCTGGGAAGGGTTCAGGAAACCTGGATCTGGAAAGGGTTTAGGAAATCTGGGAAAGGGGTTGGAGAAACCTGGATCTGGAAAAGGGTTTGGGGAAATCTGGATCTGGAAAAGGGTTGGGGAAATCTGGGAAGGGTTCAGGAAACCTGGATCTGGAAAGGGTTTGGGGAAATCTGGATCCTGGAAAGGGGTTGGGAGAAACCTGGATCTGGGAAAGGGTTTGGGGAAATCTGGATCCTGGAAAGGGTTTGGGGAAATCTGGATCCGGGAAAGGGTTTGGGGAAATCTGGATCCTGGAAAGGGTTTGGGAAATCTGGATCCTGGAAAGGGTTTGGGGAAATCTGGATCCTGGAAAGGGTTTGGGGAAATCTGGATCCGGGAAAGGGTTTGGGAAATCTGGATCCTGGAAAGGGTTTGGGGAAATCTGGATCCTGGAAAGGGTTTGGGGAAATCTGGATCCTGGAAAGGGTTTGGGGAAATCTGGATCCTGGAAAGGGTTGGGGAAATCTGGATCCGGAAAGGGGTTGGGAAATCTGGATCCGGAAAGGGGTTGGGGAAATCTGGATCCTGGAAAGGGGTTGGGGAAATCTGGATCCTGGAAAGGGGTTGGGAAATCTGGATCCGGGAAAGGGGTTGGGGAAATCTGGATCCTGGAAAGGGTTGGGGAAATCTGGATCCGGGAAAGGGTTGGGGAAATCTGGATCCTGGAAAGGGTTGGGGAAATCTGGATCCGGAAAGGGTTGGGGAAATCTGGATCCGGAAAGGGTTGGGGAAATCTGGATCCGGGAAAGGGTTGGGAAATCTGGATCCGGGAAAGGGTTGGGAAATCTGGATCCGGGAAAGGGTTGGGAAATCTGGATCTGGGAAAGGGTTGGGGAAAATCTGGATCTGGGAAAGGGTTGGGAAATCTGGATCTGGGAAAGGGTTGGGGAAATCTGGATCTGGGAAAGGGTTGGGGAAATCTGGATCTGGGGAAAGGGTTGGGGAAATCTGGATCTGGGAAAGGGTTGGGGAAATCTGGATCTGGGAAAGGGTTGGGGAAATCTGGATCTGGAAGGGTCCAGGCAAAATTTGATCCCAAACCCTCTCCATGCTTCTTGCCCACTGCTCCAGGGACAAGGTCACCCCAAAAGCTCACAAACACAAAATAAATTATAAAATATTGATTTTAACTCCTCCATCCTCAGCCCCTGGAAACCTCAGGATTGACAAAATTTTATCCCAAATCCCTCTCCACATTTTTTTGCCAGCTCCTTCAGGGACAAGGTCACCCCAAAACCTCATAAACCACAAAATAAATAATAAAATATCAGATTTTAACTCCTCCATGCCCATCCTGGAGCCTCCACAGCTCCTGGAAACCTCCTCAGGCCCTGGAAAGCCTCGGGATTGGCAAAGTTTGATCCCAAATCCTTCTCCATATTTCTTGCCAACTGTTCCAGGGACAAGGTCACCCCAAAACCTCATAAACCACAAAATAAATAATAAAATATCGGATTTTAACTCCTCCATGCCCAGCCTGGAGCCTCCACAGCCCCTGGAAACCTCAGGATTGACAAAATTTGATCCCAAATCCTCTCCGTGTTTTTTGTCAACTCCTTCAGGGACAAGGTCATCCCAAAACCTCATAAACACAAAATAAATGATAAAATATCGGATTTAAACTGCTCCATCCCCAGCATGGAGCCTCCCCAGCCCCTGGAAATCTCCTCAGGCCCTGGAAGGCCTCAGGATTAGAAAAGTTGGATCCCAAGACCTCTCCACATTTTTGCCAGCTCCTTCAGGGACAAGGTCACCCCAAAACCTCACAAAATACAAAATAAATAATAAAATATCGGATTTTAATTCCTCCATGCCTAGCCTGGAGCCTCCCAAGCCCTTGCAAGGCCTTGGGATTGTCACAGCCTGGCAAAGTTTGGTCCCAAATCCCTCTCTGCTCTTCTTGTCAACTCCTTCAGGGACAACAACGAGGTCACCCCAAAATGTGCAGGTTTCCATACAGAAATACTCATAAAAATACAATATAAATAATAAAATAATGCATTTAAACTCCTCCATTCCCCAGCCTGGAGCCTCCACAGCTCCTGAAATCTCCTCAGCCTCTGGAAGGCCTCAGGATTAGAAAAGTTGGATCCCAAGACCTCTCCACATTTTATGCCAGCTCCTTCAGGGACAAGGTCACCCCAAAACCTCATAAAACCACAAAATAAATAATAAAATATTGATTTTAACTCCTCCATCCCCAGCCTGGAGCCTCCACAGCCCCTGGAAACCTCAGGATTGACAAAATTTGATCCCAAATCCCTCTCCATGTTTTTTTGTCAACACCTTCAGGGACAAGGTCACCCCAAAACCTCATAAACCACAAA
Organism: Luscinia luscinia; assembly: GCA_034336685.1. NCBI lineage: Eukaryota > Metazoa > Chordata > Aves > Passeriformes > Muscicapidae > Luscinia > Luscinia luscinia. The sequence continues at coordinate 6,320,296 of CM067633.1, read as the reverse complement.
ATAAATGATAAAATATCGGATTTAAACTGCTCCATCCCCAGCCTGGAGCCTCCCCAGCCCCTGGAAGGCCTCAGGATTAGAAAAGTTGGATCCCAAGACCTCTCCACATTTTTGCCAGCTCCTTCAGGGACAAGGTCACCCCAAAACCTCATAAACCACAAAATAAATAATAAAATATCGGATTTAAACTGCTCCATCCCCACCCTGGAGCTCTCCCCAGCCCCGGCCAGGTTTGATCCCGAGCTCTGTGACACACGATTAATCTCCATTGCTGCTCCAGCTGTCAGCCAGGGACAGGATCCGAAACCTTCAATTAAAAACCGGCAGCTAACGAGGAAAGGGAAGGAGCCACAGCAGAGGTGGCAGCTCGGAACCATCGAGGGCTGCACGTCAAAAACGCCCCCAGGCTGAGAATTCCCAGCTCAGTCTGGGATAAAACATCTGGAATTTGGGAAAAGCTCGGCTGGCTTGGGTGCTGGGGTGGGAGTTCTGTGGGGTTTTGGAGGGAGGGATGAGCTCGGCTCTGCTGAGGCAGGAAATGAGAGATGAAACCCCAAAACCACCAAAAATGGGTCCCAGCTGCTTCCTGACACCGTCCAGATGTGGGGGCTCCACAGCAGGGACGGAGCAGATCCCGCCTGGGGCTGGATTTATGGATTTGTGGGCACCACGGAGCTTCTCTCCCCACGCCACACCAGAAAAATCCCAAAAAAAATATGAGGATTTGGAGGATCAAACAAAAAGGAGAAAACCCCACCCTCAAAAGATGGGGGTTCGCAGGTGGGGGCAGGGATGGATTCAGTCCCTGCTCCAGCCTGGAATTCCCGCTGAGGTTGGATTTCTGGATTTAAGGGCACCACTAAACTTTTCTCCCCATGCCAAGCTGCAAAAAAAACCCCACAAAATTCAGGGTTTTGTGGCCCAAAACCAAAAAACAGCCCCCAAATTCATCTCAGGGTCGGGGAGGTCCCACAGCCCCAAAATGTTCTTTGGGGTCACCCCCAAATTCTCTTTGGGATCAGAGACAGAGAGGCCCCACTACCTCAAAATTCTCTTTGGGGTCAGGAGGTCCCAGAGCCTCCAAATTGTCCTCGGGGTCACCCCAGAATCTCTTTGGGGTTGGGACAAAGAGGCCCCATAACCCCAAATTCTCCTCGGGGTCAGGGGTAATCCCACAGCCCCCAAATTCTCTTTGGGGTCACAGAGGTCTCACAGTCCCCCAAAATCTGCTCAGAGTTACCCTCAAACTCTCCTTGAGGTCACACCCAAATTCTCTTTAGGGTCCAGGACAGGGAGGTGCCACAGTCCCCAAAACTCCTCGGGGTCACCCCCCAAATTCTCCTCGGGGTCAGCACCAGGGAGATCCCACAACCCCCAAACGCTCTTTGGGGTCAGGCTAATCCCACAGCCCCACAAATTCTCCTCAGAGTCACCCCCAAATTCTCCTCGGGGTCGGGGAGGTCAGGTAGCCCCACAAATTCTCTATGAGGTCCCCCAAAATTCTCTTTGGGGTCAGGGAGATCCCACAGCTCCTCAAATTCTCCTCGGGGTCAGCATCAGAGAAGTCTCACAGCCCCACAAGTTCTCCTCAGAGTCAACCCCTAAATTCTCTTTGGGGTCGGGGGGGGTCCCACAGCCCCAAAAATTCTCTTTGGGGTCACCCACAAATTCTGTTTGGGGTCAAGCTAATCCCACAGCCCCCAAATTCTCTTTGAGGTCACTCCCAATTCTCCTCGGGGTCAGGGAGATCCCACAGCCCCCCAAATTCTCCTCGGGGTCAGCATCAGAGAAGTCTCACAGCCCCACAAGTTCTCCTCAGAGTCAACCCCTAAATTCTCTTTGGGGTCGGAGGGGTCCCACAGCCCCAAAATTCTCTTTGGGGTCACCCACAAATTCTGTTTGGGGTCAAGCTAATCCCACAGCCCCCAAAGTCTCTTTTGGGGTGACCCCAAATTCTCCTCGGGGTCAGGGAGATCCCACATCCCCCAAACCCTCTGCAGACCCCAAAGCAGCCCAGAATCGCCCCCCCAAACCCTCTCCCCAGCCGCACCCCAAAACGGGGTGACCCCACGGGGGCTCGGTACCTTCCAGGAACCGCCGGATCTCCTCCGGGATCGCGGGATCCATGGGGACCCCCAGCACAGCCCGAGCGCCCGATCACCCTGGAGGAAGCAGGAGGGCGGGGACACCCCAAAACAAAAAAAAAAAGGAGGAGGAACTTTTGGGGTGCGGATTCCTCCTCCTTTTAAAGCCAGAATCGCTCGCAGCTGTGCGGGATGATCCCGGGAATTCCCGCTGGGAAAAGCTCCAGCCGAGGGGTTACACCTGGAATTCCTCACCTGGAGCTTCCCGGGGCTGTTCCCGCCCCCAGCTGCGGCTGGGATTGGGGTTTTTCCGGGTTTTCCCCCCAAAATTCCCGTGGGGAATTTTTTCCATGGAGGTGCTTGGATGTTCTGGAATGCAAGTTCCCCTTTTCCCCTTTCTGCAGGGAAGAGAGTGAAAATAAAGAGTGAAAATGGTGAGAATAAAGCCCTGGGGTGTCTCGTGCTGGGATGGGGAAAAGGTGAAAAAAATCCTGAAACAGGGAGATTTCCACATGGAAATGTGGGAAATATTCCTGAAATATGGAGATTTCCACATGGAAATATTCCTGAAATATGGAAAATTTGTCATGGAAATATTCCTAGAAATATGGAGATTTCTACATGGAAATACTCCTGGAAATATGGAAATCTGTCATGGAAAATATTCCTGAAATATGGAGATGCTCCTTCATGAGGAAATGTAGGAAATATTCCTGAAATACGGAAATTTCCACATGGAAATATTCCTGGAAATCCAGAGACTCTCCTTCATAAGGAAATGTGGGAAATAATTCTGGAAATATGGAAATTTCCACATGGGAATATTCCGGGAAATATGGAAAATTTGTCATGGAAATATTCCTGGAAATATGGAGATTTCCACATGGAAATACTCCTGAAATATTGGAAATATGGAAATTTCCACATGGAAATGTGGGAAATATTCCTGGAAATGTGGAAATTTCCACATGGAAATACTCCTGGAAATACGGAGATTTCCACACGGAAATATTCCTGGAATATTGGAAATATGGAAAATATTCTGGAAATATGGAAATTTCCACTTGGAACTACTTCTGGAAATATGGGGATTTCCACATGGAAATGTGGGACATAATCCTGGAAATATGGAAAATTTCACGTGGAAATATGAAGATTTCCATATGGAAATATTCCTGAAAATATGGAGATATGCACATAGAAATACTCCTGGAAATATGGAGATTTCCACATACAAATGTGGAAATACTCCTGAAATAGAGGTATTTCCATATGGAAATGTGGGAAATATTCCTGAAATATGGAAATTTCCACATGGGAATACTCCTGAAATCCAGAGATTCTCCTTCATAAGGAAATGTGGGAAATAATTCTGGAAATATGGAAATTTCCACATGGAAATGTGGGCTATATTCCTGAAAATACAGAGATTTCCACGTGGAAATATTCCTGGAATATTGGAAATGTGGAAAATATCCTGGAAATATGAAAATTTTAACATGGAAATATTCCTGGAAATACGGAAATTTCCACATGGAAATTCTCCTGGAAATCCAGAACTGCTCCAGGTGGTTTGGGCCTCCCTTGGCTGAGACAAAAAAGGAAAAAATTCCATTTTTCTTTGGGTTCTCAGCAGGGAGCAGGTGCCAGAGGGTCCCCAGTGCTCGGGGTCGGGTTTTGGGGTCGTGGAGCCGAAGGAGAAACTCCAGAATTTCTTTTGGGGCCCTTTAGGGTTGGGATTTGCAGGCCCAGCACCTCAGGGCACCCCTCACAAATAACATTTTCCAAGGAGAGTGGAAATGAATGGAGATTTAAGGGCGGATTTACCAGAAAATTCACTGCTGGATTTTTGGGATTTTGGGGATTTTGTGGATTTGGGGATTTTAGGGTTGGGATTTGCAGGCCCAGCACCTCAGGGCGCCCTCACAAATAACATTTTCCAAGGAGGGTGAAATAATGGAGATTTAAGGGCGGATTTACCAGAAAATTCACTGCTGGATTTTTGGGATTTTGTGGATTTGGGGGATTTTTAGGGTTGGGATTTGCAGGCCCAGCACCTCAGGGCACCCCTCACAAATAACATTTTCCAAGGAGAGTGAATGAATGGAGATTTAAGGGCGGATTTACCAGAAAATTCACTGCTGGATTTTTTGGGATTTTGGGGATTTTGTGGATTTGGGGATTTTGGGGATTTTAGGGTTGGGATTTGCAGGCCCAGCACCTCAGGGCACCCCTCACAAATAACATTTTCCAAGGAGGGTGAAATAATGGAGATTTAAGGGCGGATTTACCAGAAAATTCACCGCTGGATTTTTGGGATTTTGGGGATTTTGGGATTTTGGGGATTTGGGGGATTTTTAGGGTTGGGATTTGCAGGCCCAGCACCTCAGGGCGCCCCTCACAAATAACATTTTCCAAGGAGGGTGAATGAATGGAGATTTAAGGGCAGATTTACCAGAAAATTCACTGCTGGATTTTTGGGATTTTGGGGATTTTGGGGATTTTTAGGGTTGGGGTTTTTTGATTTTGCAGATCCAGGCTCAGAAACCTCGGAGCTGTCGCTGCCGCCTCATTTCCAAACCGGGGAGTTTCACATCCAGCGTTGCTCACCTCATTTCAGTTTCTTTCTCAGATTTTAAGCTCAGCTTTTTTTTCCCCTCCCCCTTCATCGTTTTTAGGCTCGGCTCAGTTTTAGGACCAAAGCAGCCCCGAAATGCAGCGTTGGCAGCGGATGCTGAGGCCTCAAAGCACAGGAAACGGCGCAGCTCGGGGGCCCCGAGCAGGAGAAAAATCAAAATATCACAGGAGCTGCCTCTGAAACCTCCTGGCCAGGTAGGGCCAGGATTCAGGGAATTAAACCAGGAAATAAAAACAACAGAAAATCAAAATATCACGGGAGCTGCCACTGAAATCTCCTGGCCAGGTAGGGCCAGGATTCAGGGAATTAAACCAGGAAATAAAAACAACAGAAAATCAAAATATCACGGGAGCTGCCACTGAAATCTCCTGACCAGGTAGCACCAAGATTTAGGGAATTCGGAGAATTTTTTGGGAGAAAATTGTGGATTTTTCCCTCTCAGTGCCTCTCCAGGCAGTGTCTCCTGAGGCAGGATTTTGGGAATTCTGAGCCTTTTTTGGGAGTGAAAAATGGATTTTTCCTTGTCAACACCTGCTCCCCAAATCTGGCCAGGCAGTGTCTCCTGAGACGGGATTTAGGGAAATAAAGCCAGGAAATAAAAATAACAGGAAATAAAAATATCACAGGTATGGTCTCAGGAAAAGGGATTTTCCCAATTTTCAGAGAAATTACCTTTTTAAATTTTTTTCTGCTCTCCTTCCCTTTTTGTCACCACTTGCAGTTTTGGAAGCGTGGAACGGTCCCAAATTTGGATTTGGGATCAGCTGGGAAGGAAAAGAGGAAATCTGGCACCATCCTCGTCCTGCAGCACCCAGATTTTGGGGATCCCGGATTTCAAACCTCCTCCACTCCGGGGAAAATTCCCGCCTGGATCCTCGGGCCCGGCTGGGTTTCCTTGGAAAATTCAATTTCCCGGGAAACGGATGGGGCGTAACCATGGAAACAGAGCGGGGCGGCCGTGGGGGGGCTGGGGGGGATATCGGGAGAGGAGAGCCCCTTTCCTATCGGGAATATCGGGAATGTCGGGAGAGGAGAGCCCCTTTCCTATCGGGAATATCGGGAATATCGGGAGAGGAGAGCCCCTTTCCTATCGGGAATATCGGGAATGTCGGGAGAGGAGAGCCCCTTTCCTATCGGGAATATCGGGAATATCGGGAGAGGAGAGCCCTTTCCTATCGGGAATATCGGGAATATCAGGAGTATCGGGAATATCGGGAATATCGGGAATATCGGGAGAGGCAGAGCCCCTTTCCCGTCGGGAATGTCGGGAATGTCGGGAATGTCGGGAGAGGAGAACCCCTTTCCTATCGGGAATATCGGGAATATCTGGAGTGTCGGGAGAGGCAGAGCCCCTTTCCCGTCGGGAATATCGGGAATATCGGGAGTGTCAGGAGAAGCAGAGCCCCTTTCCCACTGAGAATATCGGGAATACCGGGAATATCAGGAATATCGGGAATATTGGGAATATTGGGAATACCGGGAGAGGTAGAACCGTTTTCCTATTGGAAATATTGGGAATATCAGGAGAGACAGAGCCCCTTCCCTATTGGGAATATCAGGAATCTCGATAATATCGGGAATATTGGGAATATTGGGAGAGGCAGAGCCCTTTTCTGTCAGGAATATCGGGAATATCGGGAGTATCGGGAGAGGTAGAACCATTTTCCTATTGGGAATATCAGGAATATCAAGAGAGGCAGAGCCCCTTCCCTATTGGGAATATCAGGAATCTCGAGAATATCGGGAATATTGAGAATATCAGGAATATTGAGAATATCGGGAGAGGCAGAGCCCCTTTCCCGTCGGGAATATTTGGAATATCGGGAATATCAGGAGAGGCAGAGCCCTTTTCCTATTGGGAATAACGGGAATATCGGGGGATTCCTGCTGGGATCCAGCATGGATGGGCCATTCCTGACGGGATCCTGTTAGGATGGGGCAGTTCCTGCAGGAATCCAACATGGATGAGGCCATTCCAGCAGGGACAGGGTGATTCCTGCTGGGATCCAGCATGGATGGGGCGGTTCCAGCATGGATCAAATGTGGATGGGGCAGTTTCTGCCAAGATCCAGCAGAGATGGGGCCATTCCTGCCAGGATCCCACATGGACGCAGGCCATTCCAACGTGGGCAGGGCGATTCCGACAGGGAAGGGGGATTCCTGCTGGGATCCGACGGGGAAAGGGTCATTCCTGCTGGAATTGGGCACGGATGGGATGTTTCCTGCCAGGATCCAGCATGGACGAGGCAGTTCCTGCCAGGATCTGGCACAGACAAGGCAACCCCTTGGAATCCTGAGGGAATTCCTGGAGGCCGTTCCAGGTTTCCAGGACGAGAAGAGGATTCCTCACGGCTGGTTTGTGCTTCCTTTGCCCTGGAGCAGATTCCATCTCTTTCCTTTCGCTATCCCAGGTTTTTCCAAGTGCTCCAGGGGAATTTCCTGAGGGAATTTCACTCAGGAGCTCTCGGAGAGCACAAATCGATGGCTCAGGAGCAGGAATCTCCATCTCTGCCATCTCTATTTTCCTTTCCTTCATCCCCCACCCCGTGCACGGACAGAGCCTGGAAACTCTGCCAGGAATCCGCCACATCCCGGGAAATTCCGTCCCCTGAAACCCCTGGATCTGGCAGGGAGGAGTTGTGGAGGAACTGTGGGATGTTCTGAGCACACCTGGAGACGGGAATTCCCATCTGGGATAAATTTAACCCCGAAAGGGGCGGTGGAAGCCGTGGGAGGAGCAGATTATCCATGCCCAGCTCGCCAAATCCTTCGGGAGGAGGAAGGGGATGAGCGGGGCTGGGTCAGGCCGGGCTTTTCCCGCTGGAGCCGCGCTCTGCTGAGCGGGACACAAAGCCGAGGCGGCGGAGGCAGCGAGCGAGACGGGCGGAGTGACACGGGCAGAATGAGCTGTCGCCTCCCATTTGTCACCGCTGGACGCCCTGGAACCGCTTCCCGGTGGATTCCCAGCGCCTGAGCGCGGCAGGTTCATTCCAGGCTGGCGATCCCGAGTTTTTCCATCCCCTCGGAGCTGATTCCGCCTCTCCTCGCCTCCCTCTTGCTGCTCGCTGGAAGAATTCCCTGGGAAAGGCGGGGAATGAATTTCCCGAAGGATCCGGCGGGATCTGGGGAGCCTGGAGAGGGATTGAGGGAGGGATTGTTCCTAAATGGGGCCGGATCCAAAGGACAGCGATTCCTGTCCCCGAATTTGTCCCAAACCAGCCCCATTCCCTGTGTTTGGAACCTTCCCAGAATCCAGGGAATTCTGCCATCCTAGGGCAGCAATTCCTGTCCCCAAACCACCCGGTTCAGCCTCATTCCCTGTACTTGGAAGGATCCAGGGAATTCTGCCATGGCGGCTTCGAGGACAGCAATTCCTGTCCCAAATTTGTCCCAAACCTGCCCAGTTCAGCCCCATTCCATGTGCCTGGCAGGATCCAGGAATTCTGCCATTCTAGGGCAGCAATTCCTGTCACTTAGCTCCGAGGGACATTTCTCCCCACCCTAAACCCGCAGCTCTAAACTCAACCTCTAAACTCGGACTGAAATCATTAAATCCTAGAATCCTGAAATCCCAAAACTCTGAATCCTGAAGTCCTGAAATCCTAGAATACTGAAATCCCAAAACTCTGAATCCTGAAATCTTGAAACCCTGAAATCCTGAAATCTTGAAACTTGAATCCTGAAATCCTGAAATCCCAAAACCCTGAATCCTGAAAACCAGAAATCCTGGAAATCTTGGAAACCCTGGAAATCTTGGAAACCCTGAATCCGAAAACCTGAATCCTGAAACCCCAAAATCCTGAAATCCTGAAATCCTAGAATCCTGAAATCTTGAATCCTGAAGTTCAAAAATCCTGAAATTCTGAATCCTGAAATCCCAAAATCCAAAAATCCCAACATCCCAAAATCCTAAAACTCCCAAAATCCAAAATCCCAAATCCCAAAATCCTAAAACTCCCAAATCCCAAAAATCCAAAATCCCAAATCCCCAAATCTCTGCCAGCGGCAGCAGGAATGTCACCAATCCTGGCATCAGACAACACCAAGGGGCAGGATCGATCCCTGGACACGGTGAAAAACACGGAAAAACACGGGGAAAACGGGAATTGCATCAACACTCTCCTGCTGCCACAGCCGGGCGGGATTAAATTAAGTTTTTAACCCTCGGGGCTGAGCTGTCGGCCGTGGTTAGGGAGTTAATGGGAAGGCTGGGATGCAGATGGGCGCCTGTCAGCTCCAGGGCGGGATTTTCCTGACGTTTCCAGCTTTTCTCATTAAACCTCGTGTTCCAATTTGTCACCGGAGCCAGGCGAGGGGAGGAAAACTGGCGGTGAACTCGGCTCGAGTTCAGGGGTGAGTCCAGCGGGAAATCCTGGAGGATTTGGGGATGCTGGGATCCCATAAAAGGATTTGTGAAGAGAAATGGGAGCGGCATCCGGGTCTGTTGGCGTTCCAGACAGCGACCACCCAAAAAAATGGAAAATTTCAAACAGAAATAGAAGGAAAATCCGATGGGAAAGGGTTTAATTCTGATTATATCGCTCGGATTTTGATGGAAATTGAGGTTTTAATTTCAAGGCTTCCCTTCCTGGGGAAGAATTGATGGGGAAAACAGGCAAAAATGGGAATTTTGGGAATTTCTCACAGGTCATTCCAAAGTCAACGGGAACCGTCGGGATGAGTTTTCCTGATTTTGGGAAAGCTCATCCAGGGACGCCTCCCATGATCCCAGATCGCTCCAGGCTGGCCTGGGGAATTCCAGGGATCCAAGGGAATTCCAGGAATCCAGGGTATTAATTCCAGGGATCCAGGGGAATTAATTCCAGGATCCAAGGGAATTCCAGGAATCCAGGGAATGAATTCAGGGATCCAAGGGAATTTCCAGGAATCCAGGGGAATTAATTCCAGGGATTCAGGAGAATTCCAGGGATTCAAGGAATTCCAGGAATCCACGGAATTAATTCCAGGGATCCAAGGGAATTCCAGGGATCCGAGGAAATTCCATCCCAGCCCCTCCCCACCCAAATCCTTCCGTAATTCCAGAACTTTCCCAATCCAGGCACGGCTGCTCTTCTTTTAAAGATGGAGAAATGGATTCAGGGGGATTTTGGGAGAAAATTCCTCCCTGGGATGTAATTCCTAGGGAATTGTGGCTGCTCCTGGATCCCTGGAATTCCCAAGGCCAGGATGGAGCAGCCTGGGAATTGTCCCTGGAAAGAACTGAAATCCCATCCAGGGACAATTCCCAATATTTCTCCAATTTCTCAATATTTTGGCCTCTTCCCCACTAGAAAATCCCAGTCCTGAGGCCAGGAACGTTCCCAATCTCCAAACTTCAAATTCCAAATTCCAGGGTGATTCTGGAATTGTCCCACCCCTGCCCTGCCCCTGCCAGATGTTCCAAAATCCGCCTCCAATCCTCAGGCCCAGGGCAAATCCAGGGAATTTTCGTCTAAAAAATACTAAAAACCCCAAAAACAAAACAAAAAACCCCAAACCAACAAAAAAAACAAAAAAACCAAAAAACCAAAACAAAAAAAAAAAAACGGGAAAAAAAAAAACAAACACAACAACATTGTGGAAGGCAAAATCTTTTTAAGACAGAATTTCTGCTCTGTCCTTTCTGGCAGAAAAAATTCCTGCTGGGAGAAGTTTCCACCGTGGATTTTTTGGGGACAGAAGAGAGATTTGGGTGATCCCTGGGGTCCCAGAATTTCAGAATATTTTGTGATTCTGTGACAGTTTTGTTGCTGCCATAAAACCAAATCCTGGTTCCGCTTTACGGGCCTCGGCTCATCAAAATTCAGCTTGCACAAGTCTTAACTACTTCAAAAAAAAAAAAAAGGAATTTGGGATTTTTAGGGTTTTAGGTTTGTGGAAAAGTGAGATTCTGGTTGAGCGGCTGCAGGTTAAAATTCCTCAGAATTCCATAAAATCTGGAATTCCCAGTTTTGGAATCTGTAAATTTGGAATTCTCAGCTAGAGAAGCAGCTGGTGGGGATGAAAAGCAAATTCCACCAGAGCTGACAGCAAAAAAAAAAAAAAAAATTAAAATAAATAAAATAAATAAATCCCTCATGAATAAATATTAGCAAAAGGGGGTAAAAATAAAAAATTAAATAAAAAGAGACTTCCTGAGAACAAAAGAGGAGGAAGTTCAGGAGCTTTGATCTCAGGAGGGGGAAAATGTAAATTAATGCAAGATCTCGCGGAGCAGGGCAGGGCGGGGCCGGGAGCAGAGATAAGGAATTTGGGGGAATAAAGGGAATTAATTCCCGAATTCTGAATTCCGGAATTCGGAATTCCTGCGGGCTGCAGCGCTGGGACGGGGAGCCGCAGAGATGCTGACTCAGCTCCGGGAACGGCTTTGATCTCCCGGGGAGGGGAAAGGGATTTTGGGGAAAAGGGACATTTTAGACAGAAAACCCTAATTTTGAGGGGAAAGGGCCCATTTTTGGGAGAAAAACCACATTTTTTGGCGGGAAAGGGCCTGGCTTTGAGGGGGGCAAGTGCCCATTTTTAGGGAAAAAATCCCTTTTTTGAGGGGGAAAAGGACATTTTCGAGAGAAAAAGTCCAATTTTGAGGGAAAAGGGCCCATTTTGGGCAAAAGGACATTTTGAGGGAAAAAGTGTCCATTTCTAAGGAGTGAAAGTCTATTTTTAGGGGAAATATCCTGGTTTTGAGGGGGGTGAGTGCCCATTTTTAGGGGAAAAGGGACATTTTAGGGGGGAAAAGTCAATTTTTGAGAGAAAAAGAGCCAATTTCTGAGGAAAAAGAGCCATTTTTGAGGGGAAAAGTGCCCCATTTTCAGGAGAAAAAAGCAGATTTTTGAGGGAAAAAGGGAATTTTTGAGAGAAAAAGGTGCCATTTTTTGAGGGAAAAGGGGCCGGTTTTGAGGGGGAAAGTCCATTTTTTCGGGGAAAAGGACATTTTTAGGGGAAAAGGACATTTTTGAGGGAAAAGTCCGCTTTTAGGGGAAAAGGGCCCATTTTTAGGAGAAAAATGTTTTGAGGGGGAAAAGGGTCTGGTTTTGAGGGGTAAGTGCCCATTTGTCAGGGAAAAAGTGCTAATTTTTAGAAGAAAAAAACACATTTTTGAGGGAAAAAGGGAGATTTTTGAGAGAAAAAAGGTGCCCATTTTTAGGGGAAAATGAACATTTTTAAGGGAAAAAGGGACGTTTTTAGTGGGAAAAGTCCACTTCTGAGAGAAAAAGTCAATTTTTGAGGGGAAAAGTGCCCATTTTTAGGAGAAAAACCCACGTATTTGAGGTGAAAAGGGACATTTTTGAGAGAAAAAGGTGCCCATTTTAGGAGGAAATGGCCAAATTTTGAGGGGAAAAGTGTCCATTATGAGGGAAAAAATGCACATTTTTAGGGTAAAAGGATCCTGGTTTTGAAGGGAAAAAAAGCCAATTTTAGAGGAATTTTTGAGGGGAAAAAAGCCATTTTTGAGAGATGCAGTCATTGCTTCTGGTCCAACCCAATCTGATCTGGGATTCTTCTGATGTTTTAAAAAAAACCCAACAATTAACAAATCCCAAAGCTCTGGTATCTCCCACAGAGCAGGATCCAGATTTCCTGCCTGAGGAATTCCAGCTTTATCTTATCTCTTCCACAGGAGAAACTCGGATTTGGGGATTCTGGGGGAGGCAGAGAGGGATCAAAGGGTTTGGGAATGCTCAGAGACAAAATGAAAATTGGGATCAGGGGTGGGGAAAGATTTGGGCAGAAGAAGCTCCTTGAGAGCAGAACCTTTAGAATTTGATCCAATAATTTGGGAATTTTTTGGGAATCAGAGATCCCTCAGCAGGACTGGGATGGTTCTGCTGCTTTGGGTTTGGGTTCTCCATTTTCTCTTAGGAGAAATTTTTGGATTTAGGGATTCTGGGAGAACCAGAAATGGATCAAAGGCTGGGAATGAGTTTGGGAATGCTGAGACTGAAAGGAAAATTTGGATCGGGGTGGGGAAATATTTGGGGCAGAAGAGGCTCTTTGAGAGCAGAACCTTCAGAGTTTGATCCAACAATTTGTGAATTTTTGGAATTCAGTCCCTCAGCAGGACTGGGATGGGTCTGTTCCTTCAGATTTGGGTTTTTGGGATTTTTTGACCGATTTTGGGCCGATGCTCCACTAGGGAGCACCTGAGGGCCGGGAATCCCTGGGTCTCTCTCCAGCGCAGCCCCAGCTCGGGAACGTTTCCCTGAATTCTCCTCGGGATGGGCGGAATCTCTGTTTGTTTAGGCTGAGAGCCCCGAGATAAACTCCAGCCCCAAAGATGCTTTTTCAGCACTCCATAAATCACAGCCAGCTGGGCAGCTTCGCCTCGGAAATGTCTCCTGATTTTTCATGTCCTCCTTTTTTTCTTTCCTCACTTTTTTATCTTTCCTCTTTTCTTTCTTTTTTTTTCTTTCCTCCTTTTTTTCTTTCCTCATTTTCTTTTCTCCCTCTTTTCCTTTTCTTCTCTTTTGTTCTTTCCTCCTTTTTCTTTTTTCCTTTTCTTTCCTCTCTTTTTCTTTTCTCCTTTTATCTTACTTCTTTTCCCCCACCGCCTTTTCTTTCCTCCCCTCACAACTTTAGAAAACACCTCAGGGGCTGGAAAATCGGGAATCTCAGGCGTGGCTCCCAACATTCCCAAAAAAACCTGCCCCAAAACAGGCCCAGACCTCCCTTAAACCACAGAGAGGAAAATTCTCGTCCACAGCAGGAGCGAAATGTCCAAATGTCCAAATGTTCCAATGTTCAAATGTTAAAATGTTTAATGTTCCAAATGTTCAAATGTTCCAATGTTCAAATGTTCGAGTGTTCGAATGTTCAAATATTCCAATGTTAAAATGTTCAAATGTTCAAATATCCAAATGTTCAAATGTTTAAATCTTCCAATGTTCAAATGTTCAAGTGCTCAAATATTCCAATGCCCAAATGTCCAAATGTTTGAATGTTCAAATGTTTGAATGTCCAAATGTTCCAATGTTCAAATGTTCAAATGCTCAAATGTCCAAATATTCCAATGTTCAAACGTTCCAATGTTCCAATGTTCAAGTGTTCAAATACCCAGATTTTCAAATGTCCAATGTTCCAATGTCCAAATATTCAAATATTCAAATGTCCAATGGTCAAATGTCCAAATGTCCAAATGCTGAAATATCAAAATGTCCAAATGTCCAGATATTCAAATGTCCAGAGCAGGTCGGGATGTTTGTCACAGCCCCCGGCGCCGCTCCAATTTTCCCCCCAGGCGCTTTTCCCATTTTCCCATTTTCCCTTTTTCCCGTTTTCCCATGTTCCCATTTTCCCGTTTCCCATGTTCCCATTTTCCCATTTTCCCGTTTTCCTGTTTTCCCTTTTTCCCATTTTCCCATTTTCCCATATTCCCATATTCCCATTTTTCCCATTTTCCCGTTTTCCATTTTCCCATTTTCCCATTTTCCCATTTTCCCCATTTTTCCTGCTTTCTCTCATATGTTCCCATTTTCTCCCATTTTCCTGCTTTTCCTGTTTTCTCCTTTTTCCTATTTTTCCCCATTTTCTCATATTCTCATTTTTCCCATTTTTCCGCTTTTCCATTTTCTCCTATTTTTCTCATTTTTCCATCTTCCTATTTTCCCATTTTCCCATTTTCCCATTTTCCCATTTTCTCGGTTTTCCCATTTCCCATTTTCCCATTTTCCCATTTCCCGTTTCCCATTTTCCCATTTCCCATTTTCCCATCTCCCATTTTCCCATTTTCCCGTTTCCCATGTTCCCATTTTCCCGCTCTGTCCCGTCCAGCTCCCATTCCCGGCGCCGTGTGGTTTTTAAAACCTTGATGTGGTTTCTAAACCAGCCCAGCCTCATCTGCTGGGGCTCGGGGATGGTTCTGGCTCCTCAGCAGATGTTGGGGGAGTTCTGGGGTTTGGCAAACGTCTGCAGGCACCAGGAAATGTTCCTGCACGGAAAAAATGTTCCTGCACGGAAAAAATGTCCCTGTGGAGGGGCTGTGGTCTGGGGAAAAAGGAATTGGGATGTGTGGGAGAGGAATTTATGGAAATTGGGCTGGTAGGGAGGGCAGAGGGGGGTTGGGAATGTGGAATGGGGAAATGGAGAGATGGAGGAATTGAGAAATACAGAAATACAGAAATGGGGAAATGGGGAAATGGAGAAATGGAGGAATGGAGAAATGAGGGAATGGAGAAATGAGGGAATGGGGAAATGGGGAAATGGGGAAATGGAGAAATGGGGAAATGGAGAAATACAGAAATGGGGAAATGGAGAAATGGAGAAATGGGGAAATGGAGAAATGGGGAAATGGAGAAATGGGGAAATGGAGG
Source organism: Luscinia luscinia (assembly GCA_034336685.1). Classification (NCBI taxonomy): domain Eukaryota; kingdom Metazoa; phylum Chordata; class Aves; order Passeriformes; family Muscicapidae; genus Luscinia; species Luscinia luscinia. Next base: position 6,305,267 of record CM067633.1, on the reverse strand, counting down.
AATTGAGAAATGAGGGAATGAGGAAATGGGGAAATGGAGAAATGGGGAAATGGAGAAATGGGGAAATGAGGAAATGAAGAAATGGAGAAATGGAGAAATACAGAAATACAAAAAATGGGAAAATGAGGAAATGGAGAAATGGGGAAATACAGAAATGGGGAAATGGAGAAACGGAGAAGTGGAGAAATGGAGAAATGGAGAAATGCAAAAATGGAGAAATGGAGAAATGGAGGAATGGAGGAAACTGAGAAATGAAGAAATGGAGAAATGTAGGAATATAGAAATACAGAAATAAAAAAAATAGAAATCTAGGAATATAAAAATAAAGGAAGATGGAAATGTAGAAATGTCTAAATAAAGAAATTAAGGGAATAGAGAAATGGAGAAATAGAGAAATGAAGAAATGGAGAAATGGAGAAATGGAGAAATGGAGCAATGGAGAAATAAAGGAATGGAGAAATGTAGATTTAAAGGAATAGAGAAATGGAAAAATTAAGAAATACAGGAATATAAAAATAGAGGAAGAAATGGAGACATGGAGAAACAGAGCAAGTTTGATATTCAAGATTCCCACCAGGAATCAGAAACCCCGTGGGGGATCTTGGAACCAGCCCAGACTCCCAAAATCTGGAATAATTCCCAGTTTGTGCATCCTGACCCTCCAGGGCTGGATTGAGCAGGATCGACCTCACCTCTGCTTTATCCCGAGGATGATTTTTATGGATTTTAACTCTGGGAAAAGGAGGGAAAGGGGGGGAGGGAATTTTCCAAGCTTTGAGGCGTTTCCTCTCGGAAAGAAGCGGTGATAGATTATCTGAGCTGCTGCTGAGCTCCTTAAGAGGGGGGATGTCACCGTTTATCAGCTCGTGTCTGTAGATCCGGGGCTCAAACCCAAAATCTCGGCGTTTATCGGCCTCGTGTCCGCACAATCAGGTGTCCAAAATCAAAATCTCACCATTTATCAGCCTCGTGTTCGCAGATTCAGGTGTTCTGGAATAAAAGGAGAAAAAAAGGGGAAAGAAAAGGGGGAAAAGAGAATAAAAAGAAAACGGAAAAAAAGGGATGGAAAGGGGTGGAAAGGAGGGAAATGGAAAACAGGGGGAAGGGGAAAAAAGTGGGGGAAGGGAGAAACTTGGAGAAAAAGAGGGAAGGGGAAGGGAAGAAAGTGGGGAGGGAAGGAAATAAAGCAAAAAGGGGAGGGAAAGTGGGAAACGGGGAGAAAGAAGAAAAGAAGAGGGGAAAGGGAGGAAAAGAGGAAAGAAAAGGGGGAAAAGGGGAAAGAAAAAAAGAGCAAACCCCGCCCCAGTCGCTATCTCTGGCTGAGCGTGCAGCACAAGAACCACTTGACCCCGTGGCACGAAGGGCTGGCAGCCCCTGGTGTGGGGAAAAGGGAAAGAAAATGGGAAAATGGGGAAAGAAAAATGGGAAAATGGGGAAAGAAGAAGGGAAATACAAGGGGAAAGAAGGGGGAAATACAGGGGGAAAGGGGGAAAAGGGGAGGAGAAAAAGGGAAAAGAGAAAAAGGGAGGAAAGGGAAGAAAAGAGGGGAAGAGAAAAAAGGGGAAGGGGAAAAAAGGGAAAGAGAATAGGAAGGAGAGGGAATAAAGGGAAAGAGAAAAAAGAGGCGAAGGCAAAAAAAAAGATGGGAAAAGGGGAAAAAGGGGGAAGGGAAAAAGGGAGGAAAGGACAAAAAGGGGGGAAGGGAAGAAAGGGGGGAAAGGGAATAAAGGAAAAGGGATAAAGGGAAAAGGGGATAAAGGAAAAGGGGATAAAAAGAGAGAAACAGGGAAAAAAATAAAAGAAAGGGGGAAGGGAGGAAAAAGGGAAAGAAAAATAGAGAAAAAGGGGGAAAGGTTGGGAAAAGGGGAAAAAGAGAGAGAAAAGGGAAAAAGAGCAAAGCCCGCCCCTGCTGCTCTCTCTTGCCGCGGCCGCCGCACAAGAAAAGAGATGGAAAAGGGGAGAAAAGGAGGGAAATGGTAAAAAGGGGGAAGGAGGGAAAAAGTGGGAGGGAAGGAGAAAATTGGAGAAAAAGAGGGGAAGGGGAAGAAAGTGGGAGGGAAGGAAATAAAGCAAAAAGGGGGAAAGTGGGAAACGGGAGAAAGAAGAAAAGAAGGAGGGAAAGGGAGGAAACCCCCGAGCCGCTCCTGTGACCCCCGAACTCCTGTGAACCCCCAGAGCTCCTGTGACCCCCCTGAACTCCTGTGAACCCCAGAGCTCCTGTGAACCCCTGAGCTCCTGTGAACCCCCAGAGCTCCTGTGACCCCCCCCCGAGCCGCCCTCCTATGACCCCCCTGAGCTCCTGTGAACTCCCCCCGAGCCGCTCCCTGTGACCCCCCAGAGCTCCTGTGAACCCCCAGAGCTCCTGTGAACCCCCTGAACTCCTGTGAACCCCGAACTCCTGTGACCCCCTGAGCTCCTGTGAACCCCAGAGCTCCTCTGACCCCCCAGAGCTCCTGTGAACCCCCGAACTCCTGTGAACCCCTGAACTCCTGTGACTCCCCCAGGAGCTCCTGTGACCCCCCAGAGCTCCTGTGACCCCCGAACTCCTGTGAACCCCCGAGCCGCTCCTGTGAACCCCCGAGCTCCTGTGAACCCCCCCGAGCCGCTCCTGTGACCCCCCAGAGCTCCTGTGACCCCCCAGAGCTCCTCTCTGACCCCCCCCAGGAGCTCCTGTGAACCCCCCCGAACTCCTGTGACCCCCCAGAGCTCCTGTGACCCCCCCCAGAGCTCCTGTGACCCCCCCCCGAACTCCTGTGAACCCCCTGAGCTCCTGTGAACCCCAGAGCTCCTGTAGAACCCCCAGAGCCGCTCCTGTGACCCCCCTGAGCTCCTGTGACCCCCCAGAGCTCCTGTGACCCCCCAGAGCTCCTCTGACCCCCCAGAGCTCCTGTGAACCCCCTGAGCTCCTGTGACCCCCTGAGCCGCTCCTGTGACCCCCTGAGCTCCTGTGAACCCCCTGAGCTCCTGTGAACCCCCTGAGCTCCTGTGACCCCCTCGAGCTGCTCCTGTGACTCCCCTGAGCCGCTCCTGGGCCGGCTCCGGCTCCGGCAGCGATTCCCGCGGGAAAGGGCAGCGCCGGCCAAAGGTGGTGGGGGATGGGCCAGGGCGACACTCGATATCCAAACACTCCCCGAGCACTCAGAACCTCCTCTGTTAAATATCTGATAATGTTTATTTGGCTTTCTTTTTTTTTTTTTTTTTTTTTTGGAGAGGGTTTGTTTGGTTTTGCTCCCCACCTGTGTGAGGGGGCGGGGAGAACACAAATGCCAGAGATAAAAAATCCTCGAGGGGCATCGTGGAGATTTATGAGGTTGAGCGGGGGAAAAAAAAGGAAATTTGTTTCAGGGAGAGGTTCTGGCTTTTAGGCCAGCGGGGTTTGTGGTTTACGAGAATCACGGAGCGCTCACCAAAATCCTGATTTGGTGCCCGGGTTGGGCGGGGCTGGCTGTGGCGCCTCCGCCGGGAGGGGACGGGTGAGGGGCTCACTGGGAGCGCCCCGGGCCGAGGAGGCTCCTGGGCTCCCCGAGCCCAGCCAGCTGCGGGCACAGCTGGAGCCGGGGCGGCCCCGAGGCAGCTCCAGCCCGGGGCAGCTCCTGGGAATTGGCGCTGCAGGAATCCTGGAGAGCAGCAGGAAATGCAGAGGCCACGCCCCGTCCAGATGTTCTGCGGGCAGGGAAATGCAGATGTTGAGTGGTCACTGAAATCCAGAGGTCACTCCCCATCCAGATGTTCTGCGGGCAGAGAAATCCAGAGGTCACTCCCCATCCAGATGTTCTGTGGTCACTGAAATCCAGAGGTCATTCCTTTCCCAGATGTTCTGTGGGAGAGAAATTCAGTGGTCATTCTATGTCCAGATGTTCTGTGGCCACAAATCCAGAGGCCACGCCCGTCCAGATGTTCTGCGGGCACAGAAATCCAGAGGTCACTCCCTGTCCAGATGTTCCGTGGACAGGGAAATCCAGATGTTGAGTGGTCACTGAAATCCAGAGGTCACTCCCCGTCCAGATGTTCTGTGGGCACAGAAATCCAGAGATCATTCCTTTTCCAGATGTTCTGCGGGCACAGAAATCCAGAGGTCATTCCTTTTCCAGATGTTCTGCGGGCACAGAAATCCAGAGATCATTCCCCATCCAGATGTTCTGCGGGCAGAGGAATCCAGCCGGTCATTCCCCGTCCAGATGTTCTCTGGTCACAAATTCAGAGGTCACTCCCCTTCCAGATGTTCTGCGGGCAGAGAAATCCAGATGTTGAGTGGTCACTGAAATCCAGAGGTCATTCCCTGAATTTATGAAAATAAAATTTAATTTAATTTCACTTTAAAGCTAAAATCTTTGTTGGTTTTTTTTTTCTTGAGGGTTTTTTTTCTGGGTTTGATTTCTTTTATATTTTTTTTTTTTTGTTCCATTGTTGTTGGGGGTTTTTGTTGGTTTTGGGGAATTTTTTGTTTGTTTGATTGATTTTTTTTTTTTTTTTTTTTTTGCTTGTTTCGGGGATTTTTGGGTGAGTTTTTGGGGGTTTGTTTATTATTGGATTTTGGGGTTTTGGGGGTATTTTTGCTTTTCCAGACAGAACCTAAAAGGAGGAAGTAACTAGGAAAAAAAATATTAAAGTGAGAGGCAGAAAAACCCAAAATTTTCCATTCTTTGGGAAACTGCTGAAGATTATGATACCGAGGGGAAAATCCTTTTACTGATTTTCCCCATTTTTCCCCATTTTCCCCCATTTTCCTTTTCCCCCCCCCATTTTTTCCCCAAATTTTCCCCCAATTTCCCCCCTCATTTTTCCCATTTTTTCCCATTTTCCCTTTTTTCAGACCTGGCGGAGGAGTCCGGGCTGTCCCAGCTCCATCAGCACCGCCTCAAATCCATTCTGGAATTATTTATCCCAAAAAATTCCCAAATTTCTCTGGAATTAGGAGACTCCCAGAGCTGGGAGCGGTTTTTATTTTCCGCCCTGTCTTAGGCGGGGTTTAAATGTGAATTATCGGCAGGAAACGCAATTAAAAATTCATTTAAAAAGCGATTTTCTCCCGTCCTCACCCGCAATAATTATAATATATGTATTATATATATATATAAAATAATTAATTGGGGCGAAAAAAGGGAAAATCGGGAAAATTTCCCGCCGGGAATTCCGAAATTTTCAGATGTAGCACGTTGAATTCAAGGAAATAACTCAAATAAAAGAGCTGAAATAGCTAAAAAATAACTTTTTTCCCTCATTTTCGAAGCGGATGGAAATTAAGCCGAGGTTTAAATGTATTTATTTCTATTTTTTTTTTTTTGGAGGATTTTTCCCGCCTGGAATACGGGAATTCCTTAGGAAAGGATTTTTTTGGGGTGGTTTTGATCTTCCAGCCCGGCAAGAAACGGGAATTTTTAATTGTGAATTTTTAATAAAAGTGGTGAGGGCAGAGAGGGATTTTTGCAGCTTTTTAATTTATTTTTTTCTCTCGATTTGAGGTAAAACCTGGATCCTCGCTGCCTTCCCGCTTTTCCTGTTTTTCCCCCAAAAAAATTGGGAAGTTTGGACAAAAAAAAACCGCGGGGGGCTCCAAGCAACGACTTGGAAACCGAATTTTTCGGGTGGAATTGGTGAAAAAAAGGAGAAAATAAATAAAATAAATAATAACAAAAAAAAATTTAAAAGGCAGAATGACGTGAGGTTTTCCCGAGGTAAAATTTCCTAAATTTACTTGGATTAACTCCGGAGGGGAAAACCGAGAGAATCCGGGGATTTTAGTATTTTAGAATTTATTTTAGTTTAGTTTTTAAAAATTATTATTTATCTATTTTTTTATTATTTACATATATATGTATGGGATATATGGAATATATGGAATATTTGAATTATATTGAAGTTTCTCCACGAATTTTCCAGCATTCCTGTCCTACACAGATCGGATCCCGAAATCTCAGAACCCGAAATCCCGGATCTCAAAATCCCGTGTCACGAAATCCCCGTTCCCTAAATTTCGGATCCTGAAATCTCGGGATGGAGAAAAAAAAGGAATGAACCGGGATTGTGGGAGAAAATCGGGATTTAAAGAGGGATGAACCGGGATTGTGAGAGAAAATCGGGATTTAAAGAGGGATGAGCTGGGATTGTGAGAGAAAATCGGGATTTAAAGAGGGATAAACCAGGACTGAGAGAAATTCGGGATTTAAAGAGGGATGAACCGGGATTGAGAAAAAAAATCGGGATTTAAAGAGGGATGAACGGGCATTGAGAGAGAAAATCGGGATTTAAACAGGAATGAACGGGGATTGAGAGAGAAATTCGGGATTTAAAGAGGGATGAACGGGGATTGAGAGAGAAATTCGGGATTTAAAGAGGGATGAACCGGGATTGAGAAAAAAAATCGGGATTTAAAGAGGGATGGACCGGGATTGAGAAAAAAAAATCAGAATTTAAAGAGGGATGAACGGGGATTGAGAGAAACTCGGGATTTAAAGAGAGATAAACCGGGATTGAAAGGGAAATTCGGGATTTAAAGAGGGATGAGCCGGGATTGAGAAAAAAATCGAGATTTAAAGAGGGATGAACCGGGATTGAGATAAATTCGGGATTTAAAGAGGGATGAGCCGGGATTGAGAAAAAAAAATCGAGATTTAAAGAGGGATAAACCGGGATTGAGAGAAATTCGGGATTTAAAGAGGGATGAACCGGGATTGAGAGAAATTCGGGATTTAAAGAGGGATGAGCCGGGAGCGCTGCCGGCTGTGGGGGAGCCGGTCGTGGTCCCGGGTGGGTTCGGGGATGGTCCCGGGGGTTCCAGGACCGGTCTGGGGATGATCTCGAGGGTTCCAGGACAGCGGGACCGGACAGAAGCGGCCCCAGGCGGTTCTGGGGGCATTCCTGGCGGTGCCAGGACCGGGCCGGGGTGGCCCCAGGTGGTTCCGGGGGATGGTCTCGGGCTGATCCGGACCAGCGGGACTGGTCTGGGGATGGTCCCGGGGTTCCAGGACAGCGGGACCGGGCCGGGGTGGCCCCAGGGGTTCCAGGACAGCGGGACCGGGCCGGGGTGGCCCTGGGGTTCCAGGACAGCGGGACCGGGCCGGGGTGGCCCCGGGGGTTCCAGGACAGCGGGACCGGGCTGGGAATGGCCCCAGGAGGTTCGGGGAATGGTCTCGGGCGGTTCGGGGGCAGCAGGACCGGGCCGGGGTGATCCCGGGTGGGCTCGGGGATGGCCCGGGCGGTGCCAGGACTGGCCGGGGGTGATCCCGGGTGGGCTCGGGGATGGTCCCGGGCGGTGCCAGGACCGGGCCGGGGATGGTCCCGGGGATCCAGGACAGCAGGACCGGGCCGGGAATGGCCCCAGGAGGTTCCGGGGGTGGTCTCGGGCGGTTCTGGGGGCAGCAGGACCGGGTCGGGGGGCCCTGGGCAGTTTGGGGGTGGTCCCGGGGTCCCAGGACAGCAGGACCGGACCAGGAATGGTCCCATGAGGTCCAGAGGATGGTCCCGGGGGTTCCAGGACAGCGGGACCGGGCCGGGGGTGGCCCCGGGGGTTCCGAGGATGCTCCCGGGGTTCCAGGATGCTCCCGGCCGTTCCAGGATGCTCCCGGGTGTTCCAGGATGCTCCCGGCCGTTCCAGGATTTTCCCGGGGGTACCAGGATGCTCCCGGGGGTCCCAGGGTGGTCCCGGGCGGTTCCGGGGCAGGAAGGAGGCGGCCGCGCCCCGGGGAATCTCCCGGACGGTCCCTTTGAGTTTCAAACGAGCCTCTGTAGTGCCCGGCGCCGCTTTTCATCGCGCCCTCCTCACCTGGCACCGGCCTAACCCGGCCTAAACTCGGCCTAACCCGGCCTAACCCGGTCCCTGGGCGAGGTTTTTTGGGTTTGTTTTGGTGCTTTCCCCGTGACCTTTTGCCAACCGCGACGGGAAGAAAATCCCCTTTTCACCTTTTCCCCTCTATTTTCTTTCCCTCCCCTTATCTCGGAGCTAATTGGGCTCTCTAAAACACTTTTTTTTTTTTTTTGGGAGAGAGTGTGTTAGAGCAAGGAAAGATTTTATCTCCGCAGAAACCTCGGCAGGTATTTCATCCCTCATCCCTCATCCCTCTCCCCTGGTCCCCCGGCCGAACAGATTTGCAAATTTGCCCAAGCCCGAACAATGGATCCTCCTGGCAGCCCCTCTGTTGACTTGTTTAGAAATCCCAGAGGCGTTTCGAGGTAAAAAGGTCAGAGCTGCACCGGCCCCGGCTCTTCCTCCCCCCTCCGCCGAGGAAAAACCTGGAAAATTTTATTTATTCTGTGCAAAACCCCCTTTTAGGGCTCGCCTTGGGGGAGCTGGAGGGGATAAAGTGCATTTGACGCTTCGTTTTTGGGGTAAATCCTGAATAAATCAGAAATTGCGGAATTCGCACCCCCGAGCGCGTCCCGGTTTCTGCGGCAGCTCCGAGATGCGAATTCCGGGATTTTCTGGGATGATTTTCTGCTCTCATCACCGGGGGAATGATGGAGAATTCCCAGAGGGAAGCGATTTTGGGAAGCCGGGCCCGATTCCAGGGCGGGGCTGGAGAAGGAAAAATCCCGCAAAATCCCTTTTTTTTTTTTTTTTTTTTTAAATCACTGGGATCGGCCGGAGATTTTCCTTCCTCCTCTTTTCTTCCTCCTCCTCCTCCTCCCTCCCGCAATCCCCAAAGATTCCCATTGGGCTGCAAAGACGGGAGCTGTGGAAAAAAATCAACTTTATTGGCCTGAGGTAGTTCCATGTCGAGGTGGGGAAAAGGAGATTCCGACGGAGGAACCGCTCGGATTTTCCGGATAATTCCATTTTAAACAGCAGCCGCCCCGTGTTCAGCCCCGAAGCTCCTCGCGAGGGAGGGAGGGCGTTTAGGCCGCGCTTAAATCGCGGTTTTATCTGGCTCAGATAAGCCCGAGGGGGTGCGAGGGACGCGCTCGGGGCTTTGAGGCTGCCGGCAGCTCCAAAAAATCGCCCTCACACCTCCTGTGATAACACAAATCCCCTCCTCCCCGGCAGCAGCGAAAAACAAAACCCTGTCAAGCAGAAATAGTGCAAAATGGGGGCAGAAATTTGATTTTTTGCTTTTGTCTTTTTTGCTTTTTTCCCTCGGGATTTGGATCTTTGCGGAGACCTCGAGCGTCTTGGGCTCCTCGGGTTTCGCTCCAAGATACACAAACAGGAAATAAAAGGGAAGGAAAGGGGAAAATGCCCTAAATTTGTAATTTTTTCCTGCTTTGTTTACAATTTCACATGGAGGAAAAACGCATTGGACGGGGTGGGGGGAAATAAAAAATCGTTGCACTCGTTATTTCCAAAGGGGAGCGAACTAAATTCGTTCCCACGTCCGTTTTCGCGCGGGTGGTTGTTGCTGTTTGTTTTCCTGGGGTTGAAAGTGCAGCTCCTGAAGGGGAGGGGGGAGGCAGGAAGGTCCCTGAGACTCGGGGGTCGCTGCGGACCCCGGGCGCGGCCGCTCCTTGGGGAGTCCTTGGGCTATAAATTAATGCAGGGGGACACGAGCGGCGCCCCAGGCGTGGGGGCGCTCGGGGGGGCTGGGGGGTCCCGGGGGTCTCAGGAGGAGCCGGAGCTCGGGGAAGCCTCAGGGGAGGATTGATCCGAGGTTTCTGCCGCTGCTTTGGCCGCCCCGGCCGGGGCCAGCCCTTCCTTCTCCCTCTTCTTCTGCTTCATCCTGCGGTTCTGGAACCAGATCTTCACCTGCGTCTCGTTGAGCTCCAGCGTGGCCGCGATCTCCACGCGGCGCGCCCGCGTCAGGTACTTGTTGAAGTGGAATTCCTTCTCCAGCTCCGTCAGCTGCTTCGTGCTGAAGTTGGTGCGGATGGCGCCGGGCGGCCCCGGCAGCCCCAGCTCCGACGCTTTGCCTGGAAAAGACCCAAAAACCACCAGGGCAGGAGCGGCCCGAGGAATCCTCTCCCGGCGGGGCCCCCGCGTCCCCCTGCGCCGGCAGCGCCCCGAGCTCCGCGCTGCCTCCCGGCGCCTCCCGGCCTCAGACCCGGCTCAACCCATCCCCGCGATCCTCCAGAATCCGCTTTTCCCCTGGGATTCATTCCCGGGATCCTCCGGGATCCGCTTTTCCCCTGGGAACCATCCCCGCGATCCTCCGGGATCCGCTTTTCCCCTGGAAACCGTTCCCGGGATCCTCCAGAATCCGCTTTTCCGCTGGGAATTATTCACAGAATCCATCCCAGGGGTTAATTCCCGGGATCCATTCCCGGGATCCTCCCGGCTCCGCTTTTCCCTCGGGATCCATCCCTGAAATTCATTCCTGGATCCTCCCGGCTCCTCTTTTCCCCTGGGAACCATTCCTAGGATACTGCGGGATTCTCTTTTCCCCTCGGAGCCATCCCTGGGATTCTCCACGATCTGCTTTTCCCCTCGAACCATTCCCGGGATCCTCTAGGATCCGTTTTTCCCCTAGGAACCATTCCTGGGATACTGCGGGATTCTCTTTTTCCCTCGGAACCATTCCCGGAATCCTCCCGGATCCGCTTTTCTCCCAGGATCCATCCCTGAAATTCATCTCCGGGATCCTCCCGGCTCCGCTTTTCCCCTGATAATTATTCCCAGGATCCATCCCCGGTATTAATTCCCAGGATCCATTGCCGGGATCCTCCCGGCTCCGCTTTTCCCCCTGGGAATCATTCCTGGGATCCTCCGGGATCCGCTTTTCCCCTGGAAACCATCCCCGCGATCCTCCGGGATCCGTTTTCCCCTGGGAATTATTCCCAGAATCCATCCCAGGGATTAATTCCCGGGATCCATCCCCGGGATCCTCCTGGCTCCGCTTTTCCCCCAGGATCCATCCCTGAAATTCATTCCTGGATCCTCCCGGCTCCTCTTTTCCCCCTGGGAACCATTCCTGGGATACTGCGGGATTCTCTTTTCCCCCGGGATCCATCCCCGGGATCCTCCAGGATCCACTTTTCCCCCGGGATCCATCCCCGGGCCCTGCGGGAAGGGCTGGCAGGGGAGGGATCGGTGATGATGATGATGATGATGATGATGATGATGATGATGATGAGGAGGAGGAGGAAGGCCGGGATTTGAGGGGAGATGGGGAGGAAGGAAGTGGAACAATGGAGGAGGGGATGGAAGCCCCGGCTGAGGAAGGAGGAGGAAGCCACGAGCGTTTCCTGCTCTGAGCTGGGCTTAAATCAGAGCTGGGCCTGCGGGAAGCCGAGCTCAGGGATGCTCCGTGGGGTGTGATGGAAAATCTCGGGGTGGGGTTTGAAAGAAAGGCCCCAAAACCCAAAGAAACCCATCCCAACCCCCCAAAATACCCTAAAACCCGAACGAACCCTACCCAAAAACCCAAACAAACCCAAAGGAAACTCCAAAACCCCAAAATCCCCATCCCAAACCACAAAAATACCCTAAAACCCAAAGAAACCCAACTCAAACCCTCCAGAAGATCTTAAAACCCAAACAAATCAAATCCAGACCCAAGGAAAGACCCCCAAAACCCCCCAAAAACCCCCGAAACCTAAAACAAACCCCAAAGAAACCCCTCAAAACCAAACACAAACCCCCCAAAAAACCTCAAAACCTAAACAAACCCCCCCAAAAAACCCCAAACCCCGCAAGAAAAACCCCAAAACTCAACCAAACCCTCTCTCCACTGGAAGACGAGCCCAAACCTTTGGGAATTCTGCGTTTCCCGGCCCTGCCCCCTCCAAACTCACCAGTTTTTGGGGGGTTCCTCTTCACCCTCATCCACTCGAAAGTCTGCGCGGCTCCGGGGCTGGGCTCGGGGGGGCCGGGAGCCTCCTGCTCCTCGTGCAGGAGGGAGGGCGAGAGGTCGCCGAAGAGGCCGGGCAGGTAGCCGGGCTGCTCGTGGGGGAGCTGCTGGAAGGGCCCCGCGGGCCCGCAGTAGCCGTCGGGCCCCGAGCCCGGGGCCAGGCCGGGGAAGCCGAGCCCGTCCGCGGCCGGCGGGCCCAGGCAGAGCTGCTGCGGCCCGAAGGGCTGGCCCGGGAACGCCGCGGGGGAGAAGCGGGCGGAGCAGGGAGGGGGGAAGCTCTGCTGGGCCAGGTGCCCGCCGCTGGTGGCCGGCAGGGAGAAGGGGTCGCCAGCGTCGCTGCCGGGGCTGCCCGAGCACGGGGGGAAGGCGGGCGAGCCCGGCTCGGGCCGGTGGCGAGCGGAGGAGCCGCGGTTACAAATCGCGAACTCCAAGAAGGAGTTCATGCCGGGATTGTCCATCCGGTGGCCACTGATGGATGGAGGAGGGCCAGCTCGGATTTTTTTTTTGTTGTTTTTGGGTTTTTGGGTTGTTTTTTCTTTTTTTTTGAGGGGGAGGGGGTGATGCTCGCCAACCTCCAGCGCTGGGAAATTTCCCCGCTCGGGGCAGCTCGGGGGGACCCCACGGGCGGGCGGGTTCGGCCCAATGAGCGCGGGGCTCCCGAACTTTGGGCTCATCCATCACGGCCGCGACATTTGCATGACAAAGCGGCTTCAATCAAACCCGGCCCATCAATCTGCGCAACAACACGGGCGCGTCAAACGCGCCCCTCAAAGGCTCCAAAGGGACCGGGGGGGCTCGGGGGGACCCCGCGAGCGTTTAAAGTGCTAAAAAGGGCCCCGAGTCGGGCGAGGGGAGACGATTTCAGGCCCGACTTTGTGACTTTCAAAGGTTTTGTGGCTTTTTTTTTTCCCCCTTCATGAAAGTTTCTCGGGGTGAGAAAAAAGAAAAAAAAGAAGAGGATGAGGGGATGGGGAGGTGTGAGGGCAGAGGCACAAAAGGATGCTCTTCTTTATTCATTCGGGAAGTTTTAAAGTTTTGCGTTGCTTTTTTGTTGTTCTTTTTTTTTCTTTTTTGGCCTTTCCGGGATGCGGAGCCGCCTAAAATCTCCCGGGAGAAAAAAAAAAAAAAAAATCCCGGCTCGATTTTCCGCGGCGGTTCCGTAATCAGATCAATATTCCGATGAGGCGGCCAAATAAAGTTAGCGAGGGGCTTTTGTTAGAGCCGAGCTTTGCTAATTCCGGCTGGGAGCTGAAACCGAGCCCGGCGTCCACCTGGGCACCTTCCCACCCGTCCGTCTGTCCGTCCGTCCATCCATCCCCACTAAAACCGGGTTTAGGCCTTCGCAGCGATTCTGGGGAGCTGAGCCTGGTTTAGCGGGCTCTGAATCAATTCTGGGGCGCTAAACTCGTTTTAGCACATTCCGAATCAATTCTGGGGCGCTAAACTCAGTTTAACAGGCTCCAAAGCAATTCTGGGGCTCGAAACTCGATTTAGCAGATCCCGGAGCAATTCTGGGGCTCTAAACTCAGTTTATCACGCTCCAAAGCAGTTCTGGGGCTCAGTTTACCAGATTCCGAATCAATTCTGGGGCGCTGAACTCGGTTTAGCAGATTCTGGAGCAATTTTGGGGCGCTAAACTCAGCTTAGCATGCTCCAAAGCAATTCTGAGTCGCTAAACTCGGTTTACCAGACACCAAATCAATTCTGGGGGCTCTAAACTCGGTTTAACAGGCTCCAAGACAATTCTGGGGCGCTAAACTCGGTTTGTCAGACTCCGAATCAATTCTGGGGGCGCTAAGATCGGTTTAACAGGCTCCAAATCAATTCTGGGGTGCTAAACTCGGTTTAACAGGCTCCAAGACAATTCTGGGGCGCTAAACTCGGTTTAGCAGATTCCGAGCAATTTTGGGGCGCTAAAATCGATTTAAGAGGCTCCAAGACAATTCTGGGGTGCTGAACTCGGTTTGCCAGACACCAAAACAATTCCGGGGCGCTAAGCTCGGCTTAACAGGCTCCAAGACAATTCTGGGGTGCTAAGCTCGGTTTAACAGACTCCAAATCAATTCTGGGGGCGCTAAACTCGGCTTAACAGGCTCCAAGACAATTCTGGGGAGCTAAACTCGGTTTGCCAGACTCCAAATCAATTCTGGGGGGCGCTAAACTCGGCTTAACAGGCTCCAAGACAATTCTGGGGTGCTGAACTCGGTTTTTCAGACTCCAAAGCAATTCTGAGTCGCTAAACTCGGTTTACCAGACACCAAATCAATTCTGGGGACGCCAAACTCGGTTTAACAGGCTCCAAGACAATTCTGGGGCGCTAAACTCGGTTTAGCAGATTCCGGAGCAATTTTGGGGCGCTAAAATCGATTTAAGAGGCTCCAAGACAATTCTGGGGAGCTAAGCTCGGTTTACCAGACACCGAATCAATTCCGGGGGCGCTAAACTCGGCTTAACAGGCTCCAAAGCAATTCTGGGGAGCTAAACTGGGTTTGCCAGACACCAAATCAATTCCGGGGCGCTAAGCTCGGCTTAACAGGCTCCAAGACAATTCTGGGGAGCTAAGCTCGGTTTGTCAGACTCCGAATCAATTCCGGGGCGCTAAGCTCGGTTTAACAGGCTCCAAGACAATTCTGGGGCGCTAAACTCGGTTTACCAGACACCAAATCAATTCCGGGGCGCTAAACTCGGTTTAACAGGCTCCAAGACAATTCTGGGAGCTAAGCTCGGTTTGCCAGACACCAAATCAATTCCGGGGCGCTAAGCTCGGTTTACCAGACACCAAATCAATTCTGGGGAGCTAAACTCGGTTTAACAGGCTCCAAATCAATTCTGGGGTGCTAAACTCGGTTTGCCAGACTCCGAATCAATTCTGGGGCGCTAAGCTCGGCTTAACAGGCTCCAAGACAATTCTGGGGCGCTAAACTCGGTTTAGCAGATTCCGGAGCAATTTTGGGGCGCTAAAATCGATTTAAGAGGCTCCAAGACAATTCTGGGGAGCTAAGCTCGGTTTGCCAGACACCAAATCAATTCTGGGGGTGCTAAGCTCGGCTTCGCGGGGCTGAGCCCAGCCCAGGCGGGCGGAGGCGGGCGGAGGATGGAGCAGAAGTTGCCGACACGGATTTCCTTGTTCCGAGCCGGGACACGCGCGCCGCCGCCCACGCTCATTTGTTCCCTGTCACGATTCTCGCCGCCCGGCCACGCTCCGGCCCCGCTCCGCTCCTTCTCCCTCCTTTTTTCTTCTTTTTTTTTTTTTTCCAGGCCAAAAGTTCAGCCTGGGAGCCAAACCCACCAACTTTTCGCTGCGGGAGCATTTGGTGAGAAATTTCAGCCCCGCCATCGATTTTTTCCCTTTCTTTCAACCCCCAAATTTGAATTTTTTGGCCGTTTCTAGCTGAAATCCGTCAATAAAAATAATCAGAATTTGGTTTCAACCCCAAAGTTTGATTTTTTTAACCAATTCTAGCTTTCACCAGTCAGTAAAAATAATTAAAATTTCAATTTCAACCCCAAAATTTGATTTTTTTTAGCCAGTTCCAGCTCGCATTCCTCAATAAAAACTTTTTTGGTGTTAAATGTAACTTTTCTGAGGAAGGCTCAATTAAATCTGAGGAGGTGCTGAGGTGAAAAATCCGATTTTTTTTTTGTTTGTTTGTTTGTTTTGTTTTGTTTTGTTTTTGTGGATGGAAAGGTCGGATGGGACGGGAGAGCAAAAGAGGCGCGGGAGGGATTGAATGAGTTACAAACATCGGATTATCCGCAGGGAAAAACAGCCGGATAATTCAAATAAAATAGGGAAAGCCCAAAACCAAACCAAACTGAAAAAAAAAAGGGGTAAAAAAATCAAGAAAATTAACATAAAATAGGGGGAAAAAACCAAACCCCGGGGGAAAAAATAACCAGATAATTCATATAATATAGGGGGAAAATGAAAAAAAAACCAACCCTCTGACAATTCAGATAAAATAGAAGAAAAACCGGGAGAAAAACAGATAACTCAGATAAAATAGGAGAAAAACCGGAAAACCTCAGATAATTAATATAAAATAGGAAAAAAAAAGAGTAGGGGGAGCCCATAGAGATTCAGATAAAATAGGGGGGGAAATATATATATTAAAAATAAGAAGATAGTTCCGATGAAGTGGGAGAGTTTTAGGGATGGAATTCCTGCTGGGCTCGGGGAATCCCGGCCCCGCCTCCGCTCATTAAGGAGCCTCATTTGCATTTTCATTACTGGGGAGGGCGGAGAGGGGCGGCGGGACCTGCTGCCCTCGGATTCCGGGATTCCCAAATTCCCTGAGATCCCAAATCCCCGGGATTCCCTCAGATCCCAAATTTCCTGAGATCCCAAATTCCTCGGGATTCCCTGAGATCCCAAATCCCCCGGGATTCCCTCAGATCCCAAATTCCCTGAGATCCCAAATCCCCGGGATTCCCTCAGATCCTAAAAACCCCCAGATCCCAAATCCCCCGGGAATTTCCTGGGATCCCGAATTCCCTGGGATTCCCAAATTCCTCCAGGTCCCAAATCCCTCGGGATTCCCTGAGATCCCTCGGGATTCCCTCAGATCCCAAATTCCCCCAGATCCTAAATCCCTCGGGATTCCCTGAGATCCCAAATTCCCCGGGATTCACAAATCCTCCGGGAATTTCCTGGGATCCCGAATTCCCCAGGATTCCCAAATCCTCTGGTATTCTCTGAGATCCCCCGGGATTCCCTGAGATCCCAAATTCCTGGGGATTCCCAAATCCCTCAGGATTCTCTGAGATCCCAAATTCCCTCAGATCCCAAATCCTCCGGGATTCCCCAAGATCCCAAATCCTCCGGGATTCCCCAGGATCCCAAATCCTCGGGTCTCCCAGATTCCTGGGGATTCCCATCATAAATCCCCCGGGATTCCCTCAGACTCCAAATCCCACCGGGGATCCAAAATCCCTCGGGATTCATTCAGATCCCAAATTCCTCAGATCCCAAATCCGGCCGGGATTCCCAAATTCCCGGGGATTGCCTCAGATCCCAAATCTCTCAGGATTCATTGAGATCCAAAATCCATCGGATTCCAAATCCGGCCGGGATTCCCATCCCAAATCCCTCAGATTCCGAATTTTTTCCCATTTATTTATTTTTCTTTATTGAAATTTTTTTTTCTTTTTCTTTTCCTTTTTCTTTTTCTTTTTCTTTTTCTTTTTCTTTTTCTTTTTCTTTTCCTTTTCCTTTTCCTTTTCCTTTTCTTTTTTCTTTTCTTTTTTCTTTTTCTTTTCCTTTTCCTTTTCCTTTTTCATTATTTATTTATTAAATTACCTATATGATTTTTTTTTTTCATTTGCCCTGAAAAAAAATCCCTCATCAGCCCCATCCAGCACGTGCTGGAGCCGCTCATTTGCATATCCCGGCTTAATGACCGCCGGGCAATCGCGGTGTTCTGCCAACAACCGAGGGCTGAGCGCTCTTAATTCTCTTAATTCTCTTAATTCTCTTAATTCTCTTCTGCAGTGGCGCGGAACAGAAGGGCAGGGCCGCAAATATTCGCATTTCCCCGGTTTGTTTGACATTTTGGGGAATTTCAAGGGTGGCCCAGCTGATGGTGGAATCTCCGAGCCATTCAATAATTCAGATTTTTATCGAATACTCCCCCTTCTCCTCTCCTCTCTCCCGACGTTTCACTCGGGCTAATCAGGAGAAATCCGAAGGGCCCGGCTGAGCTCGCGCAGATAAACTCGGTTTTACCGGGGGAGGGGAGCGGATCGGGGCTGGCAGCGCTGCCCTCCCCCCGGGCTTGGGATCGGTATCGATGAGGGATCGGGGATCGATTGGGGGGGTTTGGGACCCTTTCCTGCCCCTCCTTAGGGATCGGTATCGATGAGAGATCGGGGATCGATTTGGGGGTTTGGGATCCTTTTCAATCCCTCGTCTGGGATTTGTATCGATGAGAGATCGGGGATCGATTGTGGGGTTGGGCTCCTTTCCTGCCCCTCCTTAGGGATTGGTATCGATGAGAGATCGGGGATCGATTGTGGGGTTGGGCTCCTTTCCTGCCCCTCCTTAGGGATCGGTATCGATGAGAAATCGGGTATTGATTAGGGGGTTTGGGATCCTTTCTTATCCCTCCTTAGGGATTGGTATCGATCAGAAATGGGGATCGATTTGGGGGTTTGGGACCCTTTTCAATCCCTCCTTAGGGATCGGTATCGATGAGAAATTGGGTATTGATTTGGGGGTTTGGGACCCTTTCCTGTCCCTCCTTAGGGATCGGTATCGATGAGATATTGGGTATTGATTTGGGGGTTTGGGACCCTTTCCTGTCCCTCCTTAGGGATCGGTATCGATGAGAGATCGGAGATCGATTGGGGGGTTTGGGATCCTTTCCTGCCCCTCCTTAGGGATTGGTATGGATGAGAAATCGGGGATAGATTTTAGGGGGTTGGGATCCTTTCTTATCCCTCCTTAGGGATTGGTATCGATCAGAAATGGGGGATCGATTTGGGGGTTTGGGACCCTTTTCAATCCCTCCTTAGGGATCGGTATCGATGAGAGATCGGGGATCGATTGGGGGGTTGGGCTCCTTTCCTGTCCCTCCTTAGGGATCGGTATCGATGAGAAATCGAGTATTGATTTGGGGGGTTGGGACACTTTTCAATCCCTCATCAGGGAATTGTATCAATGAGAAATCGGGGATCGATTTTTGGGGTTTGGGACCCTTTCCTGTCCCTTCTTAGGGATCGGTATCGATGAGAAATCGGGGGTTGATTTGGGGGTTTGGGATCCTTTTCCATCCCTTCTTAAGGATTGGTATCGATGCGGTATTGGGGATTGATTAGGGGATTTGGGACTCTTTTCACTCTCTCGTCTGGGGATTTGTATCCACGAGAAATCGGGGATCGATTTGGGGGATTTGGGACCCTTTTCAATCCCTCCTTAGGGCTCGGTATCGACGAGATATTGGGTATTGATTTGGGGGGGTTGGGACACTTTTCCCACCCTCCCTTGGGATTGGTATCCATGAGAAACTGGGGATCGATTTTGGGGGGGTTTGGATCCATTTTAATCCCTCGTCAGGATTTAATCCTCGTCAGGGATTTTAATCCATGAGAATTCGGGGTTTGGGATCCCTTTTCCACCCCTCATCAGGGGTTGGTATCGATGGAAATTGGGGATTGATTTTGGGAGGGGTTGGGATCCTTTTTCCATCCCTTCTTAAGGATTTGTATCCATGAGAAGTCGGGGATTAATTTTGGGTTTAGGATCCATTTCCCACCCTTTCTCATCCCCTCATCAGGGATTTGTATCCATGAGAAATCGGGGATTAATTTTGGGTTTAGGATCCATTTCCACCCTTTCCCATCCCTCATCAGGGATTTATATCCGTGAGAAATCGGGGATTGATTTTGGGAGGGGTTGGGATCCTTTTTCCATCCCTTCTTAAGGATTTGTATCCATGAGAAATCGGGGATTAATTTTGGGTTTAGGATCCATTTCCCACTTTTTCCCATCCCTCATCAGGGATTTATATCCGTGAGAAATCGGGGATTGATTTTGGGAGGGGTTGGGATCCTTTTTCCATCCCTTCTTAAGGATTTGTATCCATGAGAAATCGGGGATTAATTTTGGGTTTAGGATCCATTTCCCACCCTTTCCCATCCCTCATCAGGGATTTGTATCCGTGAGAAATCGGGGATTGATTTTGGGAGGGTTTGGGATCCCTTTTCCATCCCTTCTTTGGGATTGGTATCGATGAGAAATTGGGGGTTGATTTTGGAGGGGCTTTGGGGACCTTTTCCCATCCTTTCCCAGCCCTCCTTAAGGATTTGTGTCCATGTGAGATCGGGGATTGATTTTTTTTTTGGGAGGGGGTTTGGGATCCATTTCCATCCCTCATCAGGGATTTGTATCCCTGAAAAATGGGAGATTGATTTTGGGATCTCTTTCCCCTCCCTCGTCAGAAATTTGTATGGATAAGAGCTCGGGGTTTAATTTGGGATTAATTTAAATTTTAATTTAATTTTGGGATCCCTTCCCCACTCTTCCTTAGGGATTTGCGCTGCTAAGAACTCGGGCTTGGATTTTGGGGGGAATTTGGGATCCCTTTCCCACCCCTTTTTGCAGGGTCCCTCCTTTCCCCTCCCTCGGCCTCGCCCTTCCCCTCCTCCCTTCCCCACGGGCGTGGAAATGCTGAAATCCGCCGGTTTTGGGAAATTTCCCCTCATTTTTAGGCTGAAGCCTGTGCCAATGGCAGAATCCGCCTCTTTTGGGTCATTTCCCCTCATTTTTAAGCTAAAGAGCGTGTAGATGTGAAAACCTGCCAGTTTGGGATATTTTTCTGAATTTTTAGGCTAAAGGGTGTGAGAGTGGAAATATGCAGGTTTTGGGTCCTTTTTCCTCATTTTTAAGCTGAAGGGTGTGTAAATGCGGTAAATTGGGGGTCTGGGGACATTTTCCCTCATTTTTAGGCTGAAGGGTGTGCAAATGCTGAAATCCGCCTGGTTTGGGGTCTTTTTTCCCTCATTTTTAGGCTAAAGGTGTGTGAGTGTGGAAATCCTCCTGTTTGGGGTAATTTTTCCTCATTTTGAGGCTAAATTGAGTCATTTTTTCCCCCTCATTTTTAGGCTAAAGGGCGTTTAAATATGGAAATCCGCTGGTTTGGGGATATTTTCCCTCATTTTTGAGCTGAAGGGTGTGTGAGAAGAGAAATCCGCCTGTTTTGGGATATTTTTTCTCCATTTTTAAGCAGCCCAAACGCCTGGAGATTTTTTTTTTTTTTTCTCCCTCGTTTTTTTTTGCAGTTCGGGAGGTTTTGAGTTTTTTCCTCCCTCTCTGGGCTGAGAGGGAGGAGGAGGAGGAGGAGGAATCCCGGGCCAAATGGCGCTTTGATGGACAGCGCCCGGCGGCGCAGCAGCCGGGGGATATTAAATAAACTCCCAAATAATGAATTGCAAATAAAGCGGGAAATAATGAATCGCGGGGCGGGGCGGAGCTCGCGGCTCGGGGGTGCTGAGGGTTCCGGCCGAGGAGCAAAACTCGGCTCCTGCTCTCCCTGGGAAGGTGGCTTTCAATATTTTAATATTTAAATATTAAATGTTTCATCCCTGCTCCCGTTTTCAGCTCCGTGGGAAAAGATCCTGGGGAGATTTTATTTTTTTTTTTTTTTTTTTTTTTGGGAAAGTATTAAAAAAGATGATTTGGGATAAAAAGGTTTGGTTGTAAAATCACCACCCCCTCTGGTCTTTGTTAGAGATCACCCACAGCAATTCCCAAAACATCTGTCGAGGTTTTGCCTTCTTTTATTTCACTTTTTATTTCTTTTTTACGGCTCGCAGTGAGAACCCCTAATTAAAAATCCGAACTTTTCCCGGACTCGGAGATGGGGGATGACCCCACCCAGGCATTAAAACCACCAAATTCAGCCCAAAAATCCAATTTTGGGGGACAGGGGGGACACCCCGAAGGCAGCAGAAGCCGGACCGGGATTTTTCCTTAACCCTAAAAATAAAAACCTTAACAATAAAAACCCCTAAAAATAAAAACCCCTAAAAATAAAAATCCCTAAAAATAAAAATCCCTAAAAATAAAAACCCTAAAAATAAAAACCCTAAAAATAAAAAATCCCTAAAAATAAAAACCCTAAAAATAAAAACCCCTAAAAATAAAAACTCCTAAAAATAAAAATCCCTAAAAATAAAAACCTTAAATATAAGAGCCCCTAAAAATAAAAACCCTAAAAATAAAAACCCTAAAAATAAAAACCCTAAAAATAAAAACCCTAAAAATAAAAACCCTAAAAATAAAAGTGGCTGGGGAGTCTCGGTTACTCCTCACATTTTGGTCCCCCACCCCAAATTTCCCACCCCCGAGTTCTCCCTTCCCCCTCCCTTTGGCACAACCCCCCCGACACCTCCCAAAATTTAGGAAAAAACTTTGGGAAATCCCAACGATGGATTCGGGTGATTTTTGGGGCGCTGATCCCTTCCGTGACCCCCCAAAAAAACCCCCCGGGGATGAATTTTGGGGTTCAAATCGGAAATCGAGGGGAAAATTTTCCAGCAGAAATCCTGGACGGACACGGCGAATCCGGGAAGGAATTTTTTGGGTTTTTTTAATCTGGGAAAAAAAAAAAATGGAATAAATTTTAAAAAATCAAAATCCCCTCCAGACCCCTCTTACCCCTCCTGCTCCTCTCCCAAACGCGCGGAGATTTTTTGGAGTTTTCGCTCCAAAATCTGCTTTTTATTCTTGTTTTTCTCCTGGGTTTTTGCAGCTCGGGAGGTTTCGGGTTTTTGCTCCTTCTCCGGCTGAGAGGGAGGAGGAGGAGGAGGAGGGGAGGGGCGGGATGAAGGGCGGGATGTGGGAGGCCGCGAACGGCCCCGGAATTCGCGTGGGGTTTTTTCCATCCCTTTATCCCCCTTTTTTTGTTGCTTTATTTTAGTTTTTTGTGCTTTTATTTTTAGTTTTCAGAATTATTATTATTATTATTATTGTTTGAGATTTTTCTGCGATTTAATTTTTGGGGTGTTTTTTTGGCGGGATTTTGGGGTTTTATTTTGTGTGTGCGTTTATCCTTTTGTTGTTGTGCTTTTGTTTTCTTCGGGTTTTTTTTTCCTCTTAAAGAAAAGATTTTTCCCACCAGCATAATAAAACCCCAAATAACAAAATCAGAGCAGGAAAAAAAAATTCCCCTTTTTAATTTAATCCGATAAACAAATACATAAATAAACAAACACCAAGCTCGAGAAAAAAAATTAAATAAAAATTCCGGGAGCCGCTGGAGATGTTGGTTGGGAGCGATTTCTTTTGTCTCCTCCCGGGGCGCACGACGAGATTCTTAAACCTCATTACAAAGGGAAAAGAGGATGATTTATGGAGGAAAACAAACCAAAACAAAAAAGCGATTTTTTGGGATGAAATCCAGAGCAAACACGCGTTTGTTGGTTTTATAAAGACCTTTATTTACTCTATGAAAATAATATACAATAAATAATTTGCCCTTTGCTATGAAAGGATTTGAATAAATTATCTACATCTAAAGTGTAAAAAGAGGGAGGAAAATTCCTCCTGATTTTTTTTTTTTTAAATAATTTAATTTTATTACAAAATCTAAAAGTCTCCTGATTCCTGAGAAAGTCGCTGGGGAGGATTTACACATTTTTATTCTTTTATTTTTCTCTCTTCTCTCTCTCGGGCTGATATCTCTGCCGTGCGTGAGAACTACCGAAGAAATAAATAAAAATAAATAAAATTATCATTAAAAACCCGCGTTTCAGCAAAACTGGGGCCGCTCCTTCACCTCCTGGTGGAAAATGAATCCTGGGAGGGCGGAGAAATTGGGAAAATTTGGGTCTCAGGGAGTGGAAGTGGGAGGGGGATGGGAAATGGCTTCGGGCTGGTTTTGGGGGTTTCCCTTATTTCAGGGCAGATTTTGGGGGATTTCCCTTCTTTTGGCACCGATTTCGGGGTTTCACCTTCTTATAGCGCAGATTTTGGGGTTTCCCTTATTTTGGGACAGATTTTGGTGTTTCACCTTCTTTTGGAACAGGTTTTGGACCTTCGCCTTATTTTAGGGCAGATTCGGGGGGTTCCCCTTATTTTAGAGTAGATTTTGGGGAATTCTCCTTCTTTTAGCGCAGATTTTGGGGATTCGTCTTCCTTTAGGGCAGATTTTGGGGTGCTGGCAGTGCTCCCAAACCTCCTGAGGTGGGTTAGGAGTGGGGGTTCCCTTCTTTCAGGGCAGATTTTGGGGGATTCTCCTTCTTTTAGGCCGGATTAGGGGTTTCCTTCTTTCAGGGCAGATTTTGGGGAGTTGGCAGTGGCTGGTGACCCCAAACCTCCTGGGCTGGGCTGGGAGTGGGGATTCTCCTTTTAGGGCAGCTGTGGGGTGGTTCTCTCTTCCTTTAGGGCAGATTTTGGGGTCGTTCCCTTTTCTTTAGGGCAGATTTTGGGGTGGTTCCCTTTTCTTTAGGGCAGATTTTGGGATCGTTCCCTTTTCTTTAGGGCAGATTTGGGGGGTTCCCCTCCTTTATGGCAGCTTCGGGGTTGTTCCCTTTTCCTTTAGGTAATTTTTGGGGTTGTTCCCTTTCCTTCAGCGCAGATTTTGGGTGAGTCCCCTTCCTTTATGGCACCTTTGGGGTGCTTCCCTTTCCTTTAGGGCAGATTTTGGGGTCGTTCCCTTTCTTTAGGGCAGATTTGGGGGGTTCCCCTCCTCTATGGCAGCTTCTGGGTTGTTCCCTTTCCTTCGGAGCAGATTTTGGGATGAGTCTCCTCCCTTTAGGGCAGATTTTGGGGTTGTTCCCTTTCCTTTAGGTCATTTTTGGGGTTGTTCCCTTTCCTCCAGGGCAGGTTTGGGGTTGTTCCTTTCCTCCAGGGCAGATTTTGGGGTGGTTCCCTTTCCTTTAGGTCATTTTCGGGGCGGTTCCCTTTCCTGCAGGGCAGATTATGGGGTTGTTCCCTTTCCTCCAGGGCAGATTTTGGGTTGTTCCCTTTCCTTTAGGTCATTTTCGGGGCGGTTCCCTTTCCTTTAGGTCATTTTGGGGTTGTTCCTTTCCTTTAGGGCAGGTTTGGGGTTGTTCCCTTTCCTTTAGGGCAGGTTTGGGGCGGTTCCCTTTCCTCCAGGGCAGATTTTGGGGTGGTTCCTTTCCTTTAGGTCATTTTCGGGGCGGTTCCCTTTCCTTTAGGGCAGGTTTGGGGTTGTTCCCTTTCCTTTAGGCCATTTTTGGGGTTGTTCCCTTTCCTTTAGGGCAGGTTTGGGGTTGTTCCCTTTCCTTTAGGGCAGGTTTGGGGTTGTTCCCTTTCCTTTAGGGCAGGTTTTGGGTTGTTCCTTTCATTTAGGTCATTTTCGGGGCGGTTCCCTTTCCTCCAAGGCAGGTTTGGGGTGGTTCCCTTTCCTCCATGGCAGGTTTGGGGTGGTTCCCTTTTCATTCAGGCCATTTTTGGGGTTGTTCCCTTTCCTTTAGGGCAGGTTTGGGGTTGTTCCCTTTCCTTCAGGGCAGGTTTGGGGTTGTTCCCTTTCCTCCAGGCCATTTTTGGGGTTGTTCCCTTTCCCTTAGGGCAGGTTTGGGGTTGTTCCCTTTCCTGCAGGGCAGGTTTTTGGGTTGTTCCCTTTCCCTTAGGGCAGGTTTCGGGGCGCTGCCCGCCCCCAGACCCAGCTCGGGCTGCCCCCACTATTCCCAGTCCCCGGGCTGCAGCCCCGCGCTCCAGAGCAGCTCCAGCTCCTCCTCCGAGAACCTCGGCGGGCTCTGCAGGGAAAACGGACAAACCCCGACCTCGGGCTCGGCCGGCAGCAGCGAGAACTCGCATCCCACCCCGGGCTGCTCCCAGCTCGCCGCAGCGCTGAGCGGGGCCGCGGGCAGAGCCGGGCTCCCCTCGGGCTCGCTGCCCTCGTCCCGGCCGGCCCGCGGCTCCTCCTGGTGCTGCCTTTGTCTCTTGTGCTTCATGCGGCGGTTCTGGAACCAAACCTTCACCTGGCGCTCGCTCAGGTCCAGCAGCGCCGCGATCTCCACGCGCCGCGGCCGGCACAGGTACTTGTTGAAGTGGAATTCCTTCTCCAGCTCCAGCAGCTGCGAGTTGGTGTAGGCGGTGCGGAGCCTCCGGGAGCCGCTGCTGCCGTCCGGATCTGCAACACGGCGGGGGGAAAAATTGGGAAATTGGTACCGGGCTGAGAGGTTGGAGAAGTTAATCCACTCCAAACTTTGGGGAAAATTGTTTAATTCCACTCTGGAACACACGGTGGGGGGAGGGGAAACTGGCACCAAACTCCTTCGGATGTGAAAAATTGTTTCATTCAACTCCGTAACACACAGCGAGGGGAAAAATCGGAAAATTGGCACTGGGCTGAGAGGTTGGAAGAGTTAAATCAAGCCAAATTTTGGGGAAAATTGTTTAATTTGACTCTGGAACACAGCGGGGAAAATGGAAAGTTGGTACCGGGAGGTTGGAGGAGTTCATCCAGTCCAAATTTGGGGAAAATAGTTTAATTCCACTCTGGAACACACGGTGGGGGAAAAAATCGGAAATTGGTAGCGGGTTGAGAGGTTGGAAGAGTTCATCCAGTCCCAATTTTGGGGAAAATTGTTTAATTTGACTCTGGAACACAGCGGGGAAAAAATTGGGAAATTGGTACCGGGTTGAGAGGTTGGAAGAGTTCATCCAGTTCATATTTGGGGAAAATTGTTTAATTCCACTCTGGAACACACGGTGGGGGAAAAAAATCTAAAATTGGTAGCGGGTTGAGAGGTTGGAAGAGTTAATCCAGTCCCAATTTGGGGAAAATTGTTTAATTCCACTCTGGAACACAGTGGGGAAAAAAATTGGGAAATTGGTACCGGGTTGAGAGGTTGGAGGAGTTCATCCAGTCCAAATTTGGGGGAAAACTGTTTAATTCAAGTCTGGAACACACGGTGGGGGAAAAAAATCGGAAATTGGTACCAGGTTGAGAGGTTGGAAGAGTTCATCCAGTCCAAATTTTGAGAAAAATTGTTTAATTCAACTCTGGATCGGGGAGGGAGCGGGGGGAAATATGGCACCAAACTCGCTGGGATGTGAGAAATTGTTTAATTCGACTCTGGGACACACAGCGAGGGGAAAAAGTGGAAAATTGGTACCGGGCCGAGAGGTTGGAAGAGTTCATCCAGTTCAAATTTTGGGGGAAATTGTTTAATTTGACTCTGGAACACACGGTGGGGGAAAAAATTGGGAAATTGGTAGCGGACCCTGGGGTTGGAGGAGTCCAACTAGTCCAAATTTTGGGGAGGATTGTTTAATTCGACCCTGGAACACACGGCCAGGGGGAAATTTGAAAATTTGCACCGAACTCAGGGTTGGAGGAGTCCAACCAGTCCAAATTTTGAGAAAATTGTTTAATTCCACTTTGGGACACACAGCGAGGGGAAAAAATTGGAAAATTGGTGCCGGACTCAGGAGCTGGAGGAGTCCAACCAGCCCAAATTTGGCTGGAATGTGGAAAATTGTTTAATTGAGCTCTTCCCGCTCTGGAGGAGGGTTGGGGGTTGGGAATCGCTTTCCCCTCGAGAGGATTTTCTCCTCTCGGATTTTGCTCCATTTAAATCCCTTCCTCTCTGCCGCTCAGGTGGATTTCAAACCATTCCTTCTCTCTCTTTTTTTTTTTTTTTTTTTTTTCTTTGATTTTTTTTTAAATTTTTTACCCTTCCCTCGCACTTTGATTTCATTATTTCATGAGCTCCGGTGTCCACGCTGCTCCTGCCCGGTTTTACCTGAGCCACGGAAATCCTGGGATTGTTCCTCGGTGTTTTATCCCGAGGGAAAAGGGCCGGGAAGGGGCAGCGGCTGCTCCTTTTTCTGGGGGGTTGGGGTGACAAAATTTGATTTTGTGGGATCAACCCTCGCTCTTCCACCTCCCCCCGCCTTCCCCACCCATTTTCCTCCCACTCCGCGCTTCTTTGAGGTTTTTAATCTTTGTCTTCTCCTTTTTTTTTTTTTTTCCCCTTGGGCTGTAAAAAGCCGCAGCTCTGGCAGAGAAATCCGAACAAACGGAGCAGCAAAACCCCCCCGGCCCCTTCCCGCCCTCCTCGGGCAGAAATTGCAGCAATTTGTTCATTTGTCCTTTTTATTCTCGGGGGAGGGGCAGAACCGGGCTGGGAACATCGCTCCCTGAATTTCACAATTTCGGGGGAGCCTCTCTGGGTGGGGGGATGGGTCCGAGGAGAATTTGGGGTTTTTTGGGAACATCGCTCCCTGAATTTCACAATTTCGGGGGATCCTCTCCGGGCAGGGGGGATGGGTTGAAGGAGAATTTGGGTTTTTTGGGGACATCGCTCCCTGAATTTCACAATTCTGGGGGATCCTCTCCGGGCAGAGGGGGATGGGTTGAAGGCGAATTTGGGTTTTTTGGGGACATCACTCCCTGAATTTCACAATTTCGGGGGAACCTCTCTGGGTGGGGGATGGGTTCGAGAAGAATTTGGAGTTTTTGGAAACATCACTCCCTGAATTTCAGAATTTCGGGGGATCCTCTCCGGGCAGGGGGGATGGGTTGAAGGAGAATTTGGGATTTTTGGGACATCGCTCCCTGAATTTCACAATTTCGGGAGAACCTCTCTGGGTGGGGGGCGGGGATGGGTTCGGGGGATGTTTTGGGGCAAGACGAGGATAATTCATTATTTTTTGGGAGGATCCAGCCAGCGCCCCTGAGCCATACCGACCTGCGGGAGATGCTGCGGGCAGCGGCAGCGAGGAGGAGCAGCAGGAGGAGGAGGAGGACGGGGATGAAGCGCCCGCAGCCCGGCCGGGTCTCTTGGCCGCTTTCTTCTCCCTCATCCACGGGAATTCCGCCGCCGAGGGGCCGCGCTGGGCCGGCGCTCCCCGCGGGCCAGGAAATTTTCTTTTTCGGCTGCTCGGGCTCTCCGGGCTGCCGGAACAAGGGCTGAGGCTCTGCAGAAAGCTTCGCTCCGAGGGAGGAGGAATCAACGTCGAGTCCTTGATTGATGAAGTTTGAAAGGTCTCCAGGACAGCGGGGAGACACGTCAGGCACTCCGCGAGCGAGGGCTGGCTGTTTATAAAGCCCATCTCCCTCTCAAATTCAAAATTCATGGCTTTTCCAGGGCCCGGCGCTTAAAAAGCGGGAGGGAGGCGGGGGAGAGGGAGGAGGAGGAGGGGGAGGAGGAGGGGGAGAGGGAGAGAAATCCGCGCTCTCGCTTTTTGATGATGACGGCGCTCGGGCTTTTTTAGAATTGTAATATCGCTGATAATTCGGGCCGAGGGACCTCGCGGGGCTCAAACTCGAGGCTGGGGCGAAATCGCAGCCAAATCTGGTCACGTGGGCGGCCCTGGCCAATGGCAGGCGGGGCCTGGTGGCCAAAAGAAGGCGTTATTTTCTTTAATTGATTTTATAAAATTAAATTTAAAAAAATGAGAGAGAGAGGGGAGGGGGGAACCCCAGAAATGCCAACAGCGCCAGCAGCGCCCCGGGATCCACAATTAATAATGAGCGATCAGCATCCTTCAAAATCCTTCAGCTTCCTTCAAAATCCTTCAGCACCCTTAAAAATCAATCCTTCCTTCCTTCCTTCCTTCCTTCCTTCCTTCCTTCCTTCCTTCCTTCCTTCCTTCCTTCCTTCCTTCCTTCCTTCCTTCCTTCCTTCCTTCCTTCCTTCCTTCCTTCCTTCCTTCCTTCCTTCCTTCCTTCCTTCCTTCCCTTCCTTCCTCTTCCTTCCTTCCTTCCTTCCTTCCTTCCTTTCCTTCCTTCCTTCCTTCCTTCCTTCCCTTCCTTCCTTCCTTCCTTCCTTCCTTCCTTCCTTCCTCTTCCTTCCTTCCTTCCTTCCTTCCTTCCTTCCTTCCCTTCCTTCCTTCCTTCCTTCCTTCCTTCCTTCCTTCCTTCCTTCCTTCCTTCCTTCCTTCCTTCCTTCCTTCCTTCCCTTCCTTCCTTCCTTCCTTCCTTCCTTCCTTCCTTCCTTCCTTCCTTCCTTCCTTCCTTCCTTCCTTCCTTCCTTCCTTCCTTCCTTCCTTCCTTCCTTCCTTCCTTCCTTCCTTCCTTCCTTCCTTCCTTCCTTCCTTCCTTCCTTCCTTCCTTCCTTCCTTCCTTCCTCCCTTCCTCCCTTCCTCCCTTCCCTCCCTTCCTCCCTTCCTCCCTTCCTTCCTTCCTTCCTTCCTTCCTTCCAGAATTCCTTCCTTCCAGAATTCCTTCCTTCCAGAATTCCTTCCTTCCAGAATTCCTTCCTTCCAGAATTCCTTCCTTCCTTCCAGAATTCCTTCCAGAATTCCTTCCAGAATTCCTTCCAGAATTCCTTCCAGAATTCCTTCCTTCCTTCCAGAATTCCTTCCTTCCTTCCAGAATTCCTTCCAGAATTCCTTGGTCCTGTCCATGCACGTGCCCTCTGTCCTCCCAGTCCCTTCCCAGTTCTCCCAGTACACTCCCAATCTTCCCAGTCCCTTCCCAACCCCTCCCAGTCCATCCCAGTTCTCCCAGTCCCTTCCCAGTCCTCCCAATACCTTCCCACTCCTCCCAGTCCCTTTCCAGCGCCTCCCAGTCTCTTCCCACTCTTCCAGTCTCTTCCCAATTCTCCCAGTCCCTTCCCAGCTCTCCCAGTCCTTTCCCAGTGCTCCTAATCCATTCCCAGTTCTCCCAGTCCCTTCCCAGTTCTCCCAATCCCTTCCCCAGTTCTCCCAATACCTTCCCACTCCTCCCAGTCCCTTTCCAGCGCTCCCAGTCTCTTCCCAATTCTTCCAGTCTCTTCCCAATTCTCCCAGTCCCTTCCCAGCTCTCCCAGTCCTTTCCCAGTGCTCCTAATCCATTCCCAGTTCTCCCAGTCCCTTCCCAGTTCTCCCAATCCCTTCCCAGTTCCTCCCAGTCCCTTCCCAGTTCTCCCAGTCCCTTCCCAACTCTCCCAGTCCCTCTTCAATCCTCCCAGTCCCTCTTCAATCCTCCCAGTCCCTTCCCAGTTATCCCAATACCTTCCCAATTCTCCCAGTCCCTTTCCAGCGCTCCCAGTCTCTTCCCAGTTCTTCCAGTCTCTTCCCAATTCTCCCAGTCCTTTCCCCAGTTCTCCCAGTCCCTTTCCCAGTGCTCCTAATCCATTCCCAGTGCTCCCAGTCCTTTCCCAATTCTCCCAATCCCTTTCCAGCCCTCTCCCAGTCCCTTCCCAGTGCTCCCAGTCTATCCCAGTTCCCTCTCCTCTTTCCCTGCCCTCTCCAGCCCTCCCAGCCGAGTTTCCCAGCTCTTCCCCCCACGCTCTGAACCTGCCGTGGGAATTTTGGGGAATTTTGGGGATTTTGGGGATTTTGGGAATTTCCTCCCCCGGCCGTTCCCAGCTGCTCCCCTCTCCCATTATCCCGCTCGGGAACCGCCGGCGCTTTTCCCGGCGCTGGTGTCTGAGCACTTGGGAAACCAATCGAGCTTTTCAGTCAAGTTTAGTTAAACCGGCTCCATTTAGCGGCTTAAATCACTTCTAAGGAGCAGCTTAATCCTCCTCGCCGAGCGGGTTTAATGGACCCTCGGCTTCCCTCGGAGGCCGAAGGCGTCTGAAGGTCACGGGGATCTCGGAAATCGCATTCTTCCTCCCCATCTCCTTTTTCCCATCTCCAATCAGCAGCGCCACTTCCCGAGTTTCCAAAATAAAGAAATAAAATGGCATTTCCCAAGATTTTTTTTTTTTTTGGCTCTTTCTTTCCCATCTTTAAAGCGCCCCGGGTCCCCACAACCCGCGAAGAAGAGAAACCATCAATCTTTTCCTCCAAAGACTTTTGACAGCTCGCCCTGGCTCGCCCAGCAACGAAATTTGCCTTTTGCCACCGAGTTTTTTTTTAACCCGGGGGGAGATTTATAAACTTCAAACCGGCCGGAAACTCAAAATTCGGCGGAGAGGAGAGAAATTAAAAATAAATAAATAAACAAAAAGGAGATTTTCGGGGTTTTTTGGAGCTGCAGGGTTTTTTTCTCACTTTTTGCAGCGTTTGGGAGGCTCCGATCCCGCTGGGAGAAGCCTGGAAACTTTTGTCACTCGAAGCATCTGCGTGGGTGGGGAGGGTTTGGGAGGGAATAAATCTAAAGCTCATTTAGCGCTGGGGGAGAAGAAAATCATCGCAATAATTAAAAAAATACCCAGCGCAAAAGCGATTTCCCAGAGCGTTTGGTGAATCCGCTTATCAAAAGCACCGAGAAAATCTGTTTAATCTCGTCAGGTCAGTGATTAAACAAAAAAATAATTTGGGTTTTGGTCATTGCGGGGTTTTAAGGGGATTTTTGGGGTTGCTGGGCTTTGTCTGGGGTTGGCGATTCCTCCTTTTGGAGGGATGGAGGGAGAATTTGGGATGGAAAATTCTCCCCGGGCGCTGCCAGGAGTTGTTTCTGTTTTTTGGTCACACTCGGGGTTGCAAGGGGAGAAGAAAAATTTAAAAAAAAGGGGAAATTAAAAGTGGGGAAAATGAGAAAGGGGGAAATGGAAAGGGAAAAAATGAAAAGGGGGAAAATGAGAAGGTGGAAAAATGAAAGAGGGGGGAAAATTGAAAGGAGGTAAAAATGGAAAGGGGAAAAACGAAAAGGGGGGAAATGAGAAGAGAGGGGAAAATGAAAAGAGGGAAAAATTAGAAGGTGGGAAAATGAAAAGGGAAAAAATGAAAAGTGGGGGAGTGAAAAGAGGAGGAAAATGGAAAGGGGAGGAAATGAAAAGGAAAAATGAAAAGAGGGGGAAATTAAAAGGGGAAAATGAAAAGAGGGGGAAGGAAATTATTGAAAAATGAAAATGGGGAAAAATGAAAAGTAGAGGAATGAAAAGGGGGGAGAAATAAGAGGGGAAAGGAAAAGAGGGGAGAAAATGAAAAGATGGAAAAATGAGAAGGGGAGAAATGAAAAAGAGGGAAAATGAGAAGATAAAATGGAAAGAGGGGATGAAAAGAGGAGGAAATAAAAAGAGGGAGAAAATGGAAAGAGGGAGAAATGAGAAGAGAGAGGAATGAAGAGATGGAAAAAGGAAAAGAAGCGAAGTGAAAAGGGATAAAAAAATGAAAAGCGGGGGAATGAAAAGAGGGGAAAATGAGAAGAAAGGGGGAAATGAAAAGGTGGAAAAATTAAAATAAGAGGGAATGAGAACAGAGGAGGAGAAAAATGAAAAATGGGAAAATGAAAAGAGGAGGGGAAAATAAAGAGAGGGAAAAGAAAAAAGGCAAAAAACCTCTTGGAGAAAATAATGATTTTATTCCTTTTTTTTTCTTGTAGTTATTTTGTGTTTTTTTTTCTTTTTTTCCCCTCATCACAAGGATGCACAAAGTAGAAAAATTCTCCCAACTCCAGGGAAGAAGAGAAATTCCGAAGGTCCGAGGAGAGAAAATCCCAAAGCTCGGAGGGCGCAGCGCGGCTCGGGAGGAAGCGGAGGACGCGTCACGCCCGGAATTGATTTTTTTTTTTTCCCGTTTTCCCTGATTTTTAACCATTTCCTGGGAATCCCTGGCACAACATGGCGCCGGGAAAAAAATCTGGGAATGGGAGAGGGAAGAGAAAAATCTCTGTCCTTGTTGTGCGAGCTGAGCCCAGCCCGGTTTGGGCTTTAAATCCGAATTATTTCACAACGGGAAATATTTATTAGCGCTCCGAGGTTTTAATTATTTTAATTATGAGCCTGGAATTTCCTTTATCAGAGCTCGGTTCTCACCGGGGTTTTCTCCATCTGAGATTTATTTTTTTTTAATCACTCCGGGGTTTATCCACACGGGTGGATAAAGTAAATTAAATGTGAAAATGTTTAAAATGGAGGATGTTTAAAATATTTTTTAAAAATATTTAAAGATAGGAAATAGAAAATATGTTATGGAAAATAAATATATAAAGTATAAATATATATAATTTAAATAAAATATATAATATAAAAATATATAATATAAAATATATTCTAGAAAATGTAGGGTATGTGGTATAGGATATAAAATATAAAAATATACTGTAGAAAATATAGGATATAGGATAGAGGATATAGAATATAAAAATATAATATAAAATATATTATAGAAAATAGAGTTTATAGGATAGAGGATATAAAATATAAAAATATAATTTAAAAATATATTATAGAAAGTACAGGATATAGGATAAAAATATAAACTATAAAAATAAAAAATACACTATGTTAAATATAGGATATCAGGCTATGAAATATCAAATATTTTATAGATATAAAAATTATAAACTACATAAAGTACAAAATACAAAACCCAGCGCTGCTCCTACACCACCCACCCCTTTTAATTTTATTTTTTTAAATTTTTGGTACCTTTTCCAGTTTTCCTCCCTTTTCTTGTGGCCGCACTGAAAATCCCGAATCCCCTCCCCCCAGCTCCAGAAAACTTTTCTTGCCCCTCGCTGCTTTCATAAAATATTTTTTTTTTTTTAGGGTTTTAGAGCATAAAAAGTGAATTTTTCTCGGCGTTCTCCCCCCGCCCGCTGCCGGCCCGGGGCTGTTCTCCCTTTTCACTTTTGCATTTTCTGGCGGTTTTTAATCGGGATTTGGGGAGTTCGTGTTTTTCCAACCCCCCCTCGCGATTTCAGCCATCACTCAATCATTTTAGCTGCAATTCAATCATTTAATTTTCAATTTCATCATATAAAAATGACGGATTTTATTCCTCCTCGCTTCCCACGGCCCCGCATGGAAACCCTGAGCCGTTTTTACATTTTCTTCTCTCTCTTTTTTAACTCTCCTTGTTTTTATTTATTTATTTTTATTTTTTCCCCGTGATTAATCCCTTTTCCTTTGTTTTCCTTCCCTCTCCAATGGCATCCCCGCCTCGGCTCCACGTGACTCCTCTTTGTGCGCTCCCAAATTCCCAGGATTTCCCCCCAAACGGGAACTCCGCTCTCCATCCCTCTCCTCTCTTCCCATCCATTTCTTTTCTTTAAAACCCCCTCAAAAATTTTTTTTTTTTTTAATTTTCCGCCTCGAAATAGGACAGCGCGAGATTTAAAAAAAAAAAATTTAAAAATTAAAAAAAAATAAAAAACGGAGAACAGAAAAGTTTATTCAGGAATTGTTCAGCAGACAACCCTTGAAGAAAAGAACGGGTGAAGAACAAAGGGAGCGGCGGGAGGGGCGGGAGGGGCGGGACCCGCGAGGAAATTCTTCTAATTCAGGACGAAACAATCACAGCTCCGGTTCTGCTCTCATGCCTCCAGTAGAACTAATTACATTATTCATAATTACCAGGGGAACATAAAACTACCGCTTCTCCCTAAATTACAATAACTAAAGAAGCTCTCGTGGTACAGTGACAAGGGGAACACAATTTCCTTTCTTTTTTTTTTTTTTTAATTTTTTTTTTGCCTTTTTAATTTTTTTTTTTATTATTTTTTTTGGGAAGGAAATGCTAAAAAAGTACGGTTGGATTTTCGTTTTTTTCTTGTTTTTCCTTCATATAAATACATCGTCTTGGGGGGATAAATATTACAAAAAAAAAACCAAAAAAGGGAAAATATTTTCAACTGGCTATAACCAATAAATATATATGAATGTTCACCAGAACACACACCTAACTGAAGGGCTAACAGAGCTGAGAGCCCTTCAAAAATCGCTTTTTTTTTTCTTTTTTATTATTATTATTTATTTTAATACCCATTATATGTAAACTCTAAGTGCAACAAAAGATGTCCAGGCAGGAAAGCATCAGCAAATCCCAGGGATTTGTTGGATTCTGCTCTCGTGGGAGGACATTCCCTCTGCTCAAAAATACCCTGTTTTCACCAAAGCTCAAGAGGAGAGGAGGAAAGGAGCTCAGGATTTCTCCGATTGCTTTTTTATTTTTCAAAAAAACCCAAAAAACCCAAAAAAACCCCAAAAAAACCCAAACCCCCCCACCCCAAACGGAGAAATCAGAAGGGAAATATTCAGACCTGTCAACTCTTTCTTCCTCTCTTCGGAATTTTGGGTGGGGGAAAAAAAGGGGGATTTGAGAGTTCCCAAAATTTTCCTCAACCCTTTCCTTAGATTTCTTTTATCTCGATTTTTAATTTTTTTTTTCCATGTTGTTGTTTTGGGGCCTGCAGGACCAGCATGGCTCCAGGGCGTTGGCAGGTGTGGATATTTGGGATATTTGGGACATTTGGGATATTTGGGATATTTATTTGGATTTTTGGGGTGGTTTGGTGGGAAGTTACCCGAAGGGAAAACAGATTTATCTTTTTTTTCCGGTGGGAAATTGGATTTTTCCTTGAGGGAAAAGGACAAATCCTTGCTGGACGGCTGGGGAGGATTCAGGTGGATCTGGAGAAGGACCCGGAACAGGAGGAGTTTCCTGCTGCATCTTTTTGGGGTTTTGTGTGGGCAGAAACCCCAAAACTTGACTGGTGGGTTCTCCTCCTTCCCAGGAACGATCGGCTCCGAAATCCGACAGCAGCATTCCCACAAACCCAGCCCAAAACTCAAATTTACATTAAACCCTTCCAAACCCACCAAAACCGCCGATTTTGTGCTTGCCACACCCCAAAGCCCCTGAGCACCACCGAACCAACATCCCTGAAACCCAAACTCCATTTTTTTAACATTCTGGTGTTTTGCTCTCACAGGTGTGTGAGCTTGGGCACCTCCTGGATCCTCCCACCAAACCAAAATCCCTGAAACCCAAATTCCATTTTTTTATCATTCTGGTGTTTTGCTCTCACAGGTGGGTGAGCTTGGGCGCCTCCTGGATCCTGCCCACCAAATCAACATCCCTGAAACCCAAACTCCATTTTTGTCATTCTGGTGTTTTGCTCTCACAGGTGGGTGAGCTTGGGCATCTCCTGGATTCTCCCACCCAACCAACATCCCTGAAACCCAAACTCCATTTTTTGTAATTTTGGTGGTGTCTGGCTCTCACAGGTGGGTGAGCTTGGGCGCCTCTGGGATCCCCTCACCAAACCAACATCCCTGAAACCCAAACTCCATTTTTTTGTCATTCTGGTGGTGTTTTGCTCTCACAGGTGGGTGATCTTGGGCGCCTCTGGGATCCCCTCACCAAACCAACATCCCTGAAACCCAAATTCCATTTTTTGTCATTCTGGTGCTGTTTGCCTCACAGGTGGGTGATCTTGGGCGCCTCCTGGATCCCCCCACCAAACCAACAATCCCTGAAACCCAAACTCCATTTTTTATCGTTCTGGTGGTGTTTTGCTCTCACAGGTGGGTGAGCTTGGGCACCTGCTGGATCCTCCCACCAAACCAACGTCCCTGAAACCCAAACTCCATTTTTTTATCGTTCTGGTGGTGTTTTGCTCTCACAGGTGGGTGAGCTTGGGCATCTCTTGGATCCTGCCCACCAAACCAACATCCCTGAAACCCAAATTCCATTTTTGTCATTCTGGTGATGTCTGGCTCTCACAGGTGGGTGAGCTTGGGCGCCTCCTGGATCCTGCCCTGGCCCGGGGGCAGCTCGGCGTAGCCGCCGTGGCTCTCGCAGGGTCCGTGCTGCTGGGCCCCGCCGTAGTCCAGGTGGTTGAGGCCGTACAGAGCCGGGCCCGGCGCCGGCAGAGAATCCACAAAGTTGCCGCCGACGTAGCCGGGGCTGCCCTGCCCGCCGTAGGCCAGCGCCTCGGCCTGCAGCGCCTGCGGCTCGAACTCGGCCCCGCCGTACTTGTGCTGGCCCGGGCATCCCTTGAGGGGCGCCTGGTAGGCCCCGGCGGCGGCGTAGGCGCTCTGGGGCGCTTTGCCGAAGGACGGCGGCGACGGCGCCTCGTAGGCGGCGCCCAGGGGGTGCAGAGCCCCCAGGAACCCCCCCTGGGGCTGCGGGGGGCTGCCGGCCGGCGAGGGGCCCCCCGAGGAGGAGCCGGCGCCTTTGGATTTCTGATCCTTTTTGTATTTCATCCTCCTGTTCTGGAACCAGATCTTGATCTGGCGCTCGCTGAGGTTCAGCAGGTTGGCCATCTCCACGCGCCGCGGCCGGCACAGGTAGCGGTTGAAGTGGAATTCCTTCTCCAGCTCCACCAGCTGGGCGCTGGTGTAGGCCGTGCGCGCCCTCTTGGAGGCCGAGGAGCCGGGGGGGCTTTTCTCGCTGCAGCTTTCTGCCCCCGGGAAGGAAATAAAGAGAGAATTACTTAATGCAGAAATTGAATTCTTAATAAATCCTCCCCTCGCCCCTCCGCATTAGCCTGCACTCCATAATCGTGGCGTTTATTAAGAGTCCTGCTCTCCGAAGCTGCCCCTGCTTTATGAAAATTTGATCATGTCATGTACAAGAGGATTCCAGGGCCGTTCATTGAGGAGCCAATTGTTTCCCACAGATCATTTCCAGAAACAACCTTTGGCAGGGAGGGGATGGCCCAGACAGGGCCAATTAATGCCCGGCCAATTAATGAATGCAGGGCAAATTAATGCCCGGCCAATTAATAAATGCAGGGCCAATTAATGCAGGGCTGGGAAGGGTTTGCTTTGCACTCAGGTGCATCACCAATATTCACCTCTGCGCCTTTTGGAGAGGCCAACGCCAAAAATCGACTCATGGCGCCAAGTTGGTGCAAACAAATTTTGCCAAAATCACCATAAATCTGATTTTTGTTTTTTTTAGTCTGGGATATTTGGAGAAATCACAGGTGGTGCTGCCCTGCTCTGTCTGAGAGCTGGGAAGGGACCAAACGGGATTTTAGGAGCAGCTGGGGACGCGTTTTCCTGTTTGTGTTGGTTCCACGCCCTGGTTGTGTTGGAAATAAACCAAGTGTGGCTCATGGATCCCACCAGGAATCCGGGGGGATCCTCTCCTCATCCCCAACCCCCCAAAATTTCCTCTCTGCCCGGGGGCTCTGTCACTCCTGAGACTCGGTGTCGGCACAGAAGCAAAAAGTTCCAACCTGGCGACTCTTCCTTCCTCCCTTCGGAATTTTTGGTGGGAAAAGCAAAATTTGGGCCTTCCCCAAACCCATTTCTGCAATCCTTGGAAATTCTTAGACATTCCTTTGGAATTCTGGGCAGAAAAGTGGAATTTGGGTCTTCCCCAAACCCATTTCTGCAATCCTTGGAAATTCTTAGACATTTCTTTGGAATTCTGGGCAGAAAAGTGGAATTTGGGTCTTCCCCAAACCCATTTCCGCAATCCTTGGAAATTCTTAGACATTCCTTTGGAATTCTGGGCAGAAAAGTGGAATTTGGGTCTTCCCCAAACCCATTTCCGCAATCCTTGGAAATTCTTAGACATTCCTTTGGAATTCTGGGCAGAAAAGTGGAATTTGGGTCTTCCCCAAACCCATTTCTGCAATCCTTGGAAATTCTTAGACATTTCTTTGGAATTCTGAGCAGAAAAGTGGAATTTGGGCCTTCCCCAAACCCATTCTTCCGACCTTTGGTTCTTCTTCAACCTCTTTGGAATTCTGGGGGCTAAAACAGAATTTAGTCCTTCCCTAAAATGATCTCTCCAATCCTTTGGGATTCTTAGACCTCTCCTTGGAATTCTGGGTAGAAAAAATGGAATTTGGGCCTTCCCTAAACTGATTCCCCCCAACTTTTGTGATTCTCTGGAATTCTGGGAGGGAAAGCAGGAATTTGGGCCATTCCTAAACTGATCCCTCAAACCCTCGGTGCTTTTTAGACGTTTATTTGGAATTCTGGGGGAAAAAGTGGAAACTGGGTCTTCCCTAAACTGATTCTTCCAAC
This sequence comes from Luscinia luscinia, assembly GCA_034336685.1. Classification (NCBI taxonomy): domain Eukaryota; kingdom Metazoa; phylum Chordata; class Aves; order Passeriformes; family Muscicapidae; genus Luscinia; species Luscinia luscinia. Next base: position 6,266,490 of record CM067633.1, on the reverse strand, counting down.
CCTTGGTGATTCTTAAACCCTTCTTTGGAATTCTGGGCAGGAAAAGTGGAATTTGGGCCATCCCTAAACCGATCCTTCCAACTTCTGTCATTCTTAGACCTCTCTCTGGAATTCTGGGCAGGAAAAGTTGAATTTGGACCTTCCCTAAACCAATCCCTCCAACCCTTTGCCATTCTCTGGAATTCTGGGTCGGAAAAACGGAATTTGGGTCTTTCCTAAACCAATCCCTCCAACCCTTTGCCATTCTTTGGGATTTCAGGGGGGAAAGTGGAATTTGGGCCTTCCCTAAGCTCTTGGTGATTCTTAGACCCTTTATTTGAATTCTGGGTGGAAAAGCAGAATTTGGGCCATCCCTAAACCAACCTCTCCAACTTCTGTCATTCTTAGACCTCTCTCTGGAATTCTAGGCAGGAAAAGTTGAATTTGGACCTTCCCTAAACCGATCCCTCTGACCCTTTGCATTCTCTGGAATTCTGGGTCGGAAAAACGGAATTTGGGTCTTCCCTAAACCAATCCCTCCAACCTTTTGTCATTCTTTGGAATTCTGGGTGGAAAAGTGGAATATGGGCCATCCCTAAACCTTTGGTGATTCTTAGACCCTTCTTGAATTCTGGGTAGAAAAAGCAGAATTCAGGGCATCCCTAAACTGATTCCTCCAACCCTTTGCCATTCTCTGGAATTCTGGGCAGAAGAAGCGGAATTTGGGCCTTCCCTAAGCCCTTGGTGATTCTCTGACCCTTCTTTTGAATTCTGGGCAGGAAAAGCAGAATTTAGGCCATCCCTAAACCAACCTCTCCAACCTTTCACAGTTCTTGGAACCTCTTCCACCAATTTCTTTTCCCACTTTTCGGGCTTTTCCACCCTTTCCACTCGGGAGCCCTGGCGAGCTACCTGCGCCGGGCGAGCCGCTCTTGTGCTTGGCGTTCTGCCTGGACTCCTTCATCCAGGGGAAGATCTGCTTGGAGATGCCCAGGTTGCCTTTTTTCCCGTCGCCGGGCTCGGCCTGCCGCGCGCAGCCACCGTTGAGCTCTTTACTTTTGGCCGGGCCGCTGCCCAGGGGCTGCAGGGAGCAGGAGGATCTCTGGAAGTCGCCCTGGGCCGGGGGCACGGGCTGGAAGGGCGGCTGGGCGCCCTCGTAGCCGAAGCCGTTGGCGCCGCAGGAGAAGGGCGCGAAGAGCGCCGAGCCGTCGTAGTAGGAGCCCTTCTGCATCCTCGGGGGCTACCAGGGTCCTCGGGCAGAACATTGGCACCCCCGGGCCGCCGCTCGGCCCCCGCGCAGCTGCCGGGCTCGAGCTGACCTGAAAGGTTAGCAGAGAGCTCAAACAACGGGCCCGGCCCGGGAATCCATCTTGGCCCTGAAAGGCCCCGTGACATGAATAGGGTCCCGCAAACGGGGGGAGCAGATGCTGCAGCGCGTCCCACCCTCTGCAGGCTCCAGGGATTCTCATCCCCAGCAGTTTTGGGGTGGTTTTGTCTTTTTTTACCTCCCCCCACCTTGGTTTTTGTTCTGTTGCACGGGGTGGCCTCTTTGCATTTATTATTATTATTATTATTATTATCCCCACACGTTAAAACACACAAATCCCCTTCACACATTTACACACCCAGCCCCACACAAACCCCAAATCAGCCCAAACACGACAGCACAAAGCACAGAACCACCAGCCCTAAACCCCAAAACAACACGGGTCCTGTTATTTCTATTTCAGCCAACCCCCAGAATCCTCCACCAGCACAAATTCCCAGTTTATCACCAGGCCTGGGCCGGGTTTGTTTGGTTTTGAGCTGCAAACTGCGAAAATCCGTGTTTTTTCTCCAGGTACCGCTGTCCTGGCACGGTCGGCTCCTTTTTTTTTTTTTTTTTTGTTTACACAGGAACTCCGAGCGCCTCTGGAATTCAGGGTGAAGATTTCCAGCACATCCAGCGCGGATTCAAGAATTCGCTTCCCTGCCCGTCCTGCTCTGAGCCTCCCTCTCCCCCTCTCCGGCAGCACAGGTTGAATTTAGAGAATAAATCGCTTTTTTTTTGTATTTCTCATCCCGAGCCCCAGAGGTGTCACCGGGAAGGTGTTGATTCCAAACCCGGAGGATTTTAATCGCTGCTGTTATTATTTATTTTCTCCCTCTCTCTAGGAAAACAAAACATTTCAGGCCATTTGCTCCTCGCTTCCCACCCCTAGGATTTTCCAGCATTCCTCCCTCCCTCAATCCAAAAACTCTAAAAAACCCCAGTCCAAAGCTTAAAATCCTAAAATATTTTTTCTCTCTCTCTCTTTTTCTTATTTTTCTCTATCTCTTTTTTCTCTTCTGCTTCCCTCCCAGCAGAAACTTTCTCCTCCATAAAGACAGAGCAGAAACACCCTGAAGAAAAAAAAAAATCGGCAAAACTTGGGAATCATCGGCACAGAGGATTTTGGAAAAGGCTCCGGGGCTCGCATTTTGTTTGGGGATTGATATCCATTGTGTATTTAATTCTATCTCGTGTATATTCCATTTTATCTGGGCCTCTTTCATCCTGGAAAACAAAGCAAAACAAACCCCGCGGAGATAAAACCCAGCGCGATATTTTTAAGTGCCGGGTGTTTAACAGAAGCCACAGCTCGACAATAAATCACATTTTTTTCTCCTTTTTCCCGGCTGCTGTTTTGATTTCAGCTCCGTTTGCTTCACCCCAACCTCAGAGCGTCCACGAAGGGACTGCTCCGGGGTTTGTTTTTAATTTTTTTTTTTTTTTACCCTGATTAAATCCTTCCCGCATTCCCAAATCTTCCTCGGAGATGCGTTATTGTGTGCGGAGGGCGAGATCCTCGCTGCGAGTTTCTCCTCCTCCTCCTCCTCCTCCTCCCTGGCCATGATAAATTTGTCTTATTAAAAAGTAGCCTCCGCTCCTCGAGCCGTGAATTAATTAATTAACAAAACAGCGGCGCCTTTATTATGAATAGGTTCGCTGGGAAGGGAAAAAAAAAAATCTGCGAGGTGGGAATTTCTCCAAGGCCTTCCTGTCTGGTAAAATTTAAAAAATAAAATAAAAAACCCAGCAAAACAAACCCAAAGCGGAACGTTGCGAGCTAAAAATAACGGCGATGATTTCTTTTTTTTTCTTTTTTTTTTTTTCGGGTTCTTGTTGTTTAAAACGTCCATAAAATAAATTTACAGCCCCGCTCGCCCGAGAGCCGCCTGGCTCGTGGCTCGCACAGCTTCGCTTTGTACCTCATCTCTCAGCGCCTCACAAATGCCGCTCATTTATCTTCGCCCGGGACGGCCGCAAATCCTAATTATTTACTCCAAGGAATTGCTTAGGAGAAGAGGAAAAAAGAAAAAAAAAATCCCGAGCAGAATAATAAATATTCCATGATCTGCTGCTCCAATTAAAGGCGGGCGGGAGCTGCTGCCGCCCGCTCCAAGTTTCACTTTTTGCAGCGATTCCCCGAGAACTCTTCGCCTGCAACTTTGGAGGGCGAGGATTTGGGGCCATTGAATTAAAAATTTAAAAAAAAAAAAAAAATTAAAAAAAAATAAGATTGGTGGTGGCGGGGGATGGGAGGAAAGGTGAGACCGGAGGATGAGGATGGGGATGCTCCGGAAAAAAAAAAAAACAAACCCACAAAAAAAGCAGAAATCAGGCGGGCGGAGGGAAGAGATAAAAGGAAGCGGAGGAAGGAGGATTCTGCTGGAATCGCGTCCCCTCCATGTTGGAAATCCGAAATTCCCAACCTGAGAATGATCCTGGGAAAAGCTGCGCCTCTCCCCTCCCCCGCCCCCCTCGCCAGGTCCATCTCCCCGAGCCGCTAAAACCAGCCTTAATTCCGATTATTATCAATCCTAAATACCCCGAGCGTGCCCTGCAACAATGGGTGAGCAGCTCAGAACGAGCCCCAACCCCACCGCGAATCCAAAACAAAAAATAAAAATCACCCAACAAACCCCAAATCCCCCTGCCCACCCTTCAACAACAACTCCACAAGCTGCAAAAAAAAAAACCCTAAAAAATCAAAATACACCTAAAAATAAAGAAGGAGAGGGACGGAACGAAATCATTTAAAGCCAGGCGGCGGGTGAGGGCTGCGAGAGGCTCTGCGTGGAAGGAAGCTTAAAGCTTGTGAACTCTTCTTGAACCGAGATTGGAGTCATATGGTCATAAATCATTGGGACATATACTCCGCCATTCACAAAGTGATCGCCTATTTGAGTCCGGCTTACCTTAGTCTCTGACGAGCCAAGCACAGGCAGACATAATATATTTTCACATCCAGCATCCACGCAATCAATAAGCGAGGAATGACCCCCCCTCCCTCCCTCTTCCCCTCCCCGCTTTTTTTTTTAGCTTTTTTTTTTTTCCTCTCTCTCTCCTCTTTCAAAACGGGAATAAACGCGCGGGTGAAGCGTTATTAAAAAAAAATTTAAAAAAAAATTAAATCCCGTATAAAGGAGAGTGGGATGGGTTATTAAAAATAATAATAATAAAAAAAAAAGCCAAGAGGGGGAGGGGGTGCAGCCGGTCGCTTACGGCGGCTCAAATTGTCTCGCCCGTTTGTTCAGGGGGGGAGGAAGAGGAAAATTTAAAAAATATATTTTAAATAAATAAATAAATAGATCGGGGTGTTTCCCAGCTTTCCCGAAAAGCCGAGGGGGGTTGGAACGGCCAAACGCTGGAGGTTTCTACTCGGCCTCTGCAGGCGCTGCTCACTGATAACAATGGCCTCTGCTCGAGCAAAGGGGAAGAAGGGAAGGGAGAAGGGAGGGAGAGGGAAAAAAAAAAAAAAAAGGGAAAAGAAAGAAAAGCCGAACGCGAAAAACCACCAAAAACCCCCCGTAGCGGCAAAAAAACAGGTTTAAAATGGAATAAAATTAAATAAAATGGAATAAAATGGAATAAAATGAAATAATCGCGGGCCTGGCTGAGAGGGGGGAGCGGGAGGTGATGGGGGGGGTGAAGAGCGGGGATGTTTCCCAAAAACAAACCCGGGTTTGGGGTTTGGGGTTTGGGGTTTGGGATTATTTGGGATTTGGGATTTGGGATCCCGAGCGGGGGGCGCGGGTCTGGGGGCGCGGGGGGAGGGGAGGCGCCCCGTGATGGCCCCGATGAACAATTAGCGCCAATTTATGCAAATGAACCCCCCCTCCCCCCCAGCGCGGCCCTGGCGGAGCTCGGGGCGCTCCCCCCCTTCTCCTCCTCATCTCAGCCCCCCAAAATCCCAAACCCCGATTTTTGGGGGGCTGGGGGGGGTTTCAGCGCTGCTGTTACAACTCGGAGGAACTTCAGCGGAACTTCGGGCCCGGCGCGGATTTGGGGGCGCTCCCGGGAGGGGTGGGGACACAAAAATGATGATTATTGCCATTATTCCTATTTATTATTATTATTCTTGCTGTTATTAATAACCTGGAACTGCCGGGATTTACGGTTCAGCCTCTCCCAGCAGCAAAAAAAAATCGGCCAAAAGCGATTTTAGGGTGAAAATAAAAAACCCAAACCCGTGACGAGGAGGGGCTGAGTGGGAGGAAGGCAGGGCCAGGAATTTTTAGGTGTCTGCACTTTTTTCTTTCTTTTTTTTTTTCTTCTTTTTGTTTCCCAGCCCAATTATCGGCCCCCCTTTAATTGTGGGCGCTCCCTGCTCGGCCCGAAGTGCTGACGGAGGGAAATTCGGTGGAGAAAAAGGGGAAAAAAGGGAAAGAGGCGCCACAAAAGCTCTTTGGAGTTGCCTGGGAAGGTGTAAGACCCCGTCGAGGGATTTCAGCCCATTTTAAAAAAAAATAATTTAAAATTATTTATTTTATTTCTGTGTGCTGCACCTTCCGGCTGATAACTCTGGGAGATTAAAAAATTTAAAAAAATTAAAAATAAAATTAAAAATGAGGATGCCCAAGGAAACATTTGGATTTTGAGGTCTCGCTCGGCCGAGGTTTTGCAGGTGATGGATCCGAGTTTTAGCCCCGGGATTTGGGGAGTTTCCAGCTTTTGTTCTGCCGCGGCCTCGTCCCCCAGATGGGAGCAGGGAACACCGTCATTACCATTTTATTGCCGTTTTTTTTCCACCTCCCCACCCCTCTCATCTGACTTTTTATGAACTGCTGGGACATAAATCTCCCGCTACGAGACAGCTCCAGCTCGGGAACCCCGGCGTGGAATTCCCAGGGAAAGAGGAAAAACAAACTATTCAAAAACTTCTCTGCAGCTCAACTCTACCCATTTCTGCATCTCTCTTTTTTTTTTATTATTTATTTTTGGGAGCTCTTGGACAACCAGAAGCGCCTGGAATCCTGCGAGCGACTCCTCTGAAGTGCAAAAATTCTTGTTTTAACCTCAACCAGCTGGAAAAAAAAAAAATCAAAAATCCCTGCCCGCGTTTGCCAGCGGAGCTGCTGCGAGTGGTTATTTCGGGAATTATTCTCATCGCCGTTCCTGCCTCGCTCGCAGCTGATTTCTCTCCCAAACCGCGGCTCGCTCGCCCTCAGTCACGGAATCGGCAGCAAATGTCGCGATCTGAGCGCTGCTCCCTTCAAAGGGAGCGCAGGAAATATTTCCCATCCCAGTCACTCCATAAATCACCGAGTCTCCAGACAAGCGGTGGAGAGAAGGAAAATAAACCCGGCTGGGATCCGCAGCGGCGTTTGCTCGGTTTGGGGTGAGGCGCAGGGATGGAAATTAAAAATGGAATTCAACCAAACGAGTCGCGCTGTGGGATTTTCGAGGGGGGACGGACAGACGGACGCGACCCGCGGAGCTGAACTCACCGGGACTCCGAGGGATCCTGCAGCAAGCGCGAGGCCTCGGCGGGTTTTGGGAGAGGAGAAAGGCTGAGGAGAGGGGGGAAATTAAAAAAAATTAATTAAAAATCAGAGTGAAAGTTGGGTCAGGACAAGGATGAGGGGATGGAAGGAATTGGGGAGAAGGGGAACAAAAACCTCTCTGGGGTTTTCTCCCACCCCAGGAACGTCCTCATCAGAAATTTGGGTTTATTCCTGAATTTTTGGGGCAATCTCGTCTCTTTTCCGGGGCAGGGAACCCCAAAACTCCGGATTTTGGGGTTTTGGGGTTCCCTTTAGGGCTGGAATCGCCCCGGACTGAGGAAACCCTAAAACTCGGGATTTTTGGGGTTTCCTTTAGTGCTGAAACAGCCCCGGGCCGGGGAAACCCCAAAACTCAGGATTTTGAGGTTTTGGGGTTCCCTTTAGGGTTGGAAGCGTCCTGGACTGAGGAAACCCTAAAACTCAGAATTTTGGGGTTCCCTTTAGGGCCGGAACCATCCCAGGCTAGGGAAACAACCAAACTCAGGATTTTGGGGTTCCCTCTAAGGTTGGAAGCGCCCGGGCTGGACAAACTCCAAAAGTCGAGATTTTGGGGTCTCCTTTAGAGCAGGAACCGCCCTGGGCTGGGGAAACCCAAAAGTCGGGATTTTGGGGTTTTGGGGTTCCTTTAGGGCCGGAACCCCTGAGTCAGGGAAAACCCCAAAACTCGGGATTTTGGGGTTCCCTTTAGAGTGGGAACCGCCCCGGACTGAGGAAACCTCAAAACTCGGGATTTTGGGATTTTGGGATTTTGGGGTTCCCTTTAGGGCTGGAACCACCCTGAACTGGGGAAACCCCAAATTCGGGATTTGGGGGTTTTGGGGGTTCCCTTTAGTGCCGGAACCGCCCTGGACCGGGGAAGCCCCAAAATCGGGATTTGGGGGTTTGGGGGGGGTCTCTTTAGGACCGGAACAGCCCCAGACCGGGGAAACCCCAAATCCTGATTTTGGGGTCCCTTTAGGACTGGAACCACCCTGGACTGGGGAAACCCAAAACTCGGGATTTTGGAATTTTGGGGTCCCTTTAGGGCTGTAACCATCCTGAGCCGGGGAAACCCCAAAACTCGGGATTTTGAAATTTTGGGGTCCCTTTAGGACCGGAACCGTCCCGGGCTGGCAAAACCCCAAATCCTGATTTTGGGGTCCCGTTTAGGGCCGGAACAGCCCCAGACCGGGGAAACCCCAAATCCTGATTTTGGGGTCCCCTTTAGGGCCGGAACAGCCCCAGACCGGGGAAACCCCAAATCCTGATTTTGGGGTTCCTTTAGTGACTGGAACCAGTCCTGGACTGGCAAAACCCAAATCCTGATTTTGGGGTCCCTTTAGGGCTGCAACCATCCTGAGCCGGGGAAGCCCCAAAATCGGGATTTTGGGGTTTTGGGGGTTCCCTTTAGGAGCGGAACCGTCCCGGGCTGGCAAAACCCCAAATGCTGATTTTGGGGTCCCGTTTAGGGCCGGAACCCCGAGCCAAGGGCTGGCGGGGAACTCGGACCTCAAATCCCAAAATTGGGGCGCCCTGGGGGGGTTTTGGCTCCGCCCGGGCGCTCGGGATGAATTAGCGCCGTTAATTAGCGCGGGTCACGGCGATGGCGCGAGGAGAAGCCGCGAGGATCGGAAAATTCGGATTTTTAAAAAATTTCTGGGTTTTAAAATGGGCAGAGAGGGGGAGGTTTATAGGACACGAGGGCGGGACCCGCACAGCAGCGATTTGGCCCCAAAATTAACCCAAAAAATAAAATTTCAGAGATTTATTATTTGAATTTCTGCACGGAGCAGCTCCAGGAGAGAGAAGGAGAGAAAGGAGGAGGAGGAAAAAAATAAAATAAAATTTTTAAAAAACCAGCAAAAAGCCAAAGAAATCTCATTTAAAAATATTTTCGTTTGGGGAAATATTCGGTGGCTTTAATAATCTCATTTCCGTTGTGAATTTGATGTTATTAATCTCAAATAAAAATATTCCCTGAGCTGCGCTTGTGACAACCCCGAGTCCATAAATCCATAAATCCATAAATCCATAAATAAATCCATAAATCCAGAAATCCATAAATAAATCCAGAAATCCACCAATCGGCCGCGGATGCTCCGTGACCTTCCCGGAGCCCGCGGTTGGGATTTTTATTAGGATTTTATTAGGATTTTATTAGGATTTTTATTAGGATTATTATTAGGATTATTATTATTATTTTAATGCGCGATTTTCTCGGCGATTTTCTGTTTCCATCAGAGCCCGTCCCGCTCCCTCGGGGGGTTGGAAAGGGGAAAAATTAAAATAAAAGGTGGAAAAGTCGAAATAAAAGGGGAAAAATCGAAATAAAAAGGAGAAAATTGAAATAAAAGGGGGGAAATTGAGATAAATGAGGGAAAATCGAGGTAAAAGGGGGAAAGATCGAAATAAAAGGGCAAAAATAAAAGTAAAAGAGGAGAAATTAAAGGTAAAAAAAACTAAATAAAAGGGGGAAAAATCAAAATTAGAGGGGAAAAAAAGGGGACGTCAAAATGAAAGGGGAAAATCAAAATAAAAAGAAAAAAAAATAAAATAAAAGGGAAAAATCAAAATGAAAGGAGGGGAAAAGCAGAATGAAAGGAGGGAAAATCCAATTAAAAGGTTGAAAAGTCAAAATAAATAGGGAAAAATCAAAATAAATGAGGGAAATAAAGGGGAAATATCAAAATAAAAGAGGGAAAAGTAAAATAAAAATAAAAAAAATCAAAATCTGGCTGCCTTGTGAACTGGCTCTGCCCAAGTTCCTTCCCAAGGAAGGTGAAAAGAGGGAAAAAAAGGGAAAATCGCTTTTTTTGGAGTGGAGGAAAGAGGGAAAAAGAGAAATAAAGAAAAAAAAAACGGAATAAAAAACTTTTTTTATTATTATTTGTTTTTGTTTTTCTCTGTTTTGGTTTTTTTTTGGCTTTTTTTTTGTTTGTTTTGTTTTGTTTTTTTGATTTTGTTTTTATTGGGAATGAATTTATTCCCTCAGAGGGGGCGGAGCGAGACTTCCCCGCCCCCTCCCCGCCTTCTTTCTTTTGATTCGTTTTTTAAATTATTATTATTTTATTTCTTTTATTTGAATTTTTAATCATTTTCTCTTTAGGAGGCGGGGCCGCCTTCGCTCCTTCCCCACCCACAGCTCGGTGTCGGATTTTTTTTTTTTTTTAATTTATTTTTTGACGGTTTTCTGGGTTTATTTTGTAAAAAAAAAAGAAGAATTTGGAGTTTTGCCATCCCGAGAAAGAGGAGGGAACCGGGCGGGATAAAAAAATCCAAATTAACCCAAGTTTGCTTTGAAAAATCGGATTTTTTTTAACTTTTTTTTTGCTTTTTTCTCCCCCTGACCTTTGCTTGGAACCGCGATAATTCACCGGGTTAATGATCAACCAGCGCGAGCTCTTGGGAGTTCTCTCAAAAAAAACCAAAAGCAAATAAAACCCATGAAAATTAAAAATATAAAACGAAATATATATTTTTTTAAGACATTTGAACATATAAAATAAAATAATTATTAAAAAAATAAACCCAGAAATTCAAATTATAAAATAAAATAAGTATTGAAAAATAAACCTCCAAATTTAAAATATAAAATTAATGTTTTTTGAAAATGAACCTCCAAATTCAATGTGGGAAATAAGTATTAAAAAATAAAGCCTGAAATTTAAAATATAAAATGAAATTAAATAAATATTTTATAAAATAAACCCAAAATTCAACCGATAAAATAAGGATTTCAAAATAAAAATAGCATTTAAAAAATAAAATGGGCCAACATACAACTAGTTTTGAAAATAAAAATGAAAATTAAAAAATTTAAAACAAGAAAAAATAAAAATAAAAATGCAAATAAAAATGTAAATAAAAATGCAAATAAAAATAAAAATAAAAAAGATTAAAAAAAAAAAACAACCCGGATTTCCTCCCCTCCCCCATTCCCAATCCCAAAATTACAAAAATAAAAAGGTAAAAAATTTTAAAGTCACAAAAAGGGAAAAAATTTTTAAAAATTAAAAATAAAAAACTCAAATAAATAGAATAATCAAATAAATAAAAAATTAAAAAGCCAAAAAATAAAAAATCGCAAAAATTAAAAATTAAAAATAAAATAAATCAAATAAATGAAAAAATCAAATTATTAAAAATCAACTAATTAAAAATTCAAATAAATAAAAATTAAAATAATCAAATAAATTAAAAAATTTAAAAATAAAAAAATTTTAAAAAATCTAAAATTTAAAAAATTAATTAATTTAAAAAATAAAGTTAATAAAATAATCAAATAAAAAATAAAAAATAAAAATCAGAAAAAAAAAAGAAAAATTAAAAATAATATTAAAAATCAAATTAAAAATTAAAAATCAAATAAAGAAATCCGCATCATCCCCTAAAATTCTCCTGCCCAAAAGAGCCGCGGTCCCCCAAAATCCACTCGGTTCAAAAATCAGAAAATTTTCATTAATTTCAATTTCCTGCTGTGAAATTTCCGTTTTGCTGAATTTGTGATTTTTTTATCCAATCGATTCAATCCCGGAGCTGATGAAGTTAAATAAATAAATAAATAAATAAATAAATAAAAAAAAATCAAATATTTGGGTTGAGCTGGAGGAGGATGGAGAAAATTGGGGAAATAAAACAAAATAGGAATAAAGATCTAAAAATAATGAAAAATTAAAATCAAAATTACAAATCTAAAAACCATTCCAAACTCTAAAAATACTAATAAATAGAATTCGATAAAAATAAAATGAAATAAGAGCAAATAAGAGTAAAAATCAAAGAGAAAATCAAAGTAAAAATCAAAATAAAAACAAAAATCAAAATCAAAATCAAGTAATAATTAAAAAATATTCGCTGCTTTAATTCGATTTCTCGCAGGTTTTTTTCTTTTTTTTCCCCTTTTCTTACAAAGAATTTTCCTGTTTTGCTTTTAAAAATGATGGGGGAGGAGCGAGAGGCGATTTTTTTTCTTTTTTTCCCTGAGACAGAAATTTTTCTCACAAATTCTCAAAACAAAACAAAATTCGCAATTCCCACGCCCTTCCCCCACAAACCCTGCCCGGTTTTGGGGTGAAACGAGGAATTTTTAACATTTCTCCCCTAAAAACCAAAAATTTTATCCAAAACTTGATCTTTTTAAAGTCAGGATCCCCCAAAAATCTCCACAAAATCGAATATTTTTCCCAAAATTTGTTTTTTTTTAAAGGCAGGATTCTCAAGGAAAAAAACCCAAAACCAAAATTTCCCTAAAATTTGATCTTTAAAAACAGAGATTCCTCCCAAAATACCCCAAACCCAAACTTTCTCCGAAATCTGATGTTTTTTAAGCAGAATTTCCAAAAAAAACCCAAAACCAAACATTTCCCAAAGCCTGACCTATTTAAAAATCATCATTTCAAAAAAAAAAAAAACTAAAATTTCTCCAAAACTGATCTTTTTAAAGCCAGGATTCCCAAAAAAAAAAAAAACCCGAAAATTTCCCAAAGCCTGATATTTTAAAACCCGGAATAAAAAATAAAATAAAATAAAATAAAATAAAATAAAATAACATAAAATAAAATAAAATAAAATAAAATAAAATAAAATAAAATAAAATAAAATAAAATAAAATAAAATAAAATAAAATAAAATAATAAAATAAAATAAAATAAAATAAAATAAAATAAAATACCCAAACTTATCTCCAAACCCTGATGTTTTCAAAATCAGGATTCAAAAAAAAAAAAAAAATTAAAAAATTAAAAAAAAACAAAAAACAAAATGAACATTTCCGAAAACCTAATTTTTTTTAAAGCCGGAATTCTTCCCCCCCAAAAAAAACAAAACAAAAAAACCTCAACCAAATATTTTTCCCAAATCTTGATCTTTTTAAAGCCAAAATTCCCCCAAAAAACCCCAAAAGCAAAAATTCCTCAGGACTCCATCTTTTTAAAAGCCGTAATTCCATAAAAAATCCCCAAAATTCCCAAATCCTGATATTTTCAAAGTCGGAATTCCCAAAAAAAAAAAAAAAAAAAAGTTAAACATTTCTCCAAACCCTCATCCTTTTAAAGCCAGAATTCCCAAAAAAACCCTCAAAATGAACATTTTCCCCAAAACTCCATCTTTTTAAAGCTGGAATTCCCAAAGAATCCCCAAAATTCAACATTTTCCCCAAATCTTAATTTTTTTGAAGCCGGAATTCCCGAATTTTGGGGAGCTCCGACTTTCCCCAATCGCACCCAAAAAGGAAAAGCAGCTCGAGCTCCCTCCAGATGTTCCCGCGCACATCTGGCGGCCCCGGCCGGGAATTTCTCCTTTTCCCTTTTTTTTCTCTTTTTTCTCTTTTTTCCCTTTTTTCTTTTTTTTTTTTGTAATCAGGGTTTGCTCCGAGTAAACAAAAACCTCTCCGGGGCCATAAATCACCTTCCGCTCTCCAAAAGCCGCTTCCAACTTTTCTTTTTTTCTTTTTTTTTTCTTTTCTTTTTAACCCTTTTCTGTTCCAAAGGTGCGAAATCTTTAACAAATGTGAAAAAAACTTTTGGCGAGAGCGGGAAAATCGCGTTTGGGAAGAAGCTGCTGCCGCTTTTGGATAAATTGGATAAATTTAATTTTTTTTTTTTCTTCTTTTCAGGCATCATTTTTAATTTTAGGCAGCTCCGGTTCCTCGTCAGAGATTTCGGAGCGATTAATTACAGCTCGCGTCGTTTATTTGGGTTTTTTTTTTCATTCATTTTTGAATTTATTTATTTTTTTAAACTTCTTACCTGCGAGATTCCAGGACTCCGAGGAGGAGGAAAAGCCGGGTCGGGGCCGCGAGGATTCGCCACTGGAGCAGGAAAATGAAGAAGAAATAATTTTTATCTCAACCCCGCTGGATCTCCACGGCAGCTTGGGATTTTTAATTTTTTTTCTCCTCAAAGATACTTTGAATTTTGAGCGGTTTTTTGGATTTTTTTTTAACTCGTTCAAACAGAACGAGCTGGAGGAGGAAAAAAAATTAGAAATTTATCCGAAAAAAAAAATCTGAAAGTGGGGCGAGGATCCCTTCAGAGGGATGAGCTGAGGGCGGGGGGGCAGCGCGTTCCTCTGTGGAAAAAAACCCTAAAAATTAGTTTTAAAAATAAAAAAAACCCCAAAAAACCCCTCCCCCACTCCGGAAGGGCCGGGATCTGTCCCAAAGCTGTTTCTCTTTACGAAGAACTGAAAATGTTGCGCGAGGGTTCGAGCCCTGAGTGACAAGGGGAGAAGGGAACCAAATGGATTCTGCTTTTTTCGAGCCAGTAGGAATCGGGCAGCGCTCGGTGTCAGGGCTGGAAATTGATTCCATATGTCCCGTCCCGCGAAAAAAAGAAAAAACAACAAAAAAAACCAAAAGAGAGCAAGAAAGACGGGAAAAAAAAAAAAAAAGAAAAAAAAAAAAGAGGGAGTGAGGAGGGGAGGGAGGGGATTAAAAGTTGTTTAAACCCGGAATTTAATTTTTTCCACCCCCCCCCGTCAATGCCGGGTTAAATCTCCTTTTCCCGGGGATTTTTGGGACCCTGGGTTGGGTTTTAGCCCCGAGCTGACCCCGGGACAGGGAATTCCCACCCGGGCGATGCCGGAGCGGATCCCGCTCCCCAAAACCCGCCGGGAATTTTGGGGGAGCCTCCCCATCCTAAAAACAGCCCCGCGCGGTGGGGAGGGGGCGGGTCCGTGTCCCCCATGGCGGGTCCCCATTCCCGGCTGCTTCCAGCGGGGAAAATCCCCAAATTCCCCAATTCCCCAATCCCCAAATTCCCCAATCCCCAAATTCCCAAATTCCCAAATTCCCCAATTCCCCAATTCCCCAATTCCCAAATCCCCCAATTCCCCAAATTCCCCAATTCCCAAATTCCCAAATTCCCCAATTCCCAAATTCCCAAATTCCCCAATTCCCCAATTCCCAAATTCCCCAATTCCCAAATTCCCAAATTCCCAAATTCCCAAATTCCCCAATTCCAGCCGGAGTTTCTCAGGCTTCTCCCCTGAGCTCCGCTGGCGCTGCCAATAAAACCCTGATGGATTTCACATCCAAAAAAAAAAAAAGAAAAGCAAAAAAAAAAGAAAAAGAGACGCGAGAGCAACGAGCGGGGATTTCTCCTTAACCCCTCCCCCTCGTATCTACGCCAAAAAAAAAAAAAAAAAGAGGAAAAGGGAAGAAAAAAATTCAAATCGCCACCATCGCTTCTGATTTATTGCCTCCCTTTTCATCTCGGGGTGGCTGCGAGCGGGGAAGTGTTGAAACGCTCTTGTTGCCTTTTATTTCTGCCGTGTCCCCTGCTCTGCCTCCTCCCCGAGCCAAAAAAAAAAAAAAGGGAGAAAACTTCAAAGCGAACCCTCCCCGCTCCCAAACTTTTCCCTGTTCGGCCGCGAAGGCACCGAAACTTTTCCCTTTTGTCTCGGCTCGTGCTCGCCTCGGGGTTTGGAAATGAAAATGAAGCGGCCCCGGGGCCGAGGGGTGATGCTGAGGGGACTCAAAATATATAAAACATATTTAAAAATAAAATAAAAAAGGGAGGAACAACTTCTGCCCCAGATTTCCGCGTTATCCTCATTTTTATTTTTTTTCCCTCCTCTCCCCGCGCCTCCGCCAGGCTTTGATCTGAAATAACTCTCCCCTGCCGCCCGCAATAAATCCCGAATTAAGGTGCTGTTGACTCATATTTGCGGCGTTAATCGTTTCCTCTCCAGGAAAAAAAAAGAAAAAAAAAAAATCGGGAAAAGCCGGGAGGGAAAAGGGGAGGGGGATTTCTTTGGGGGGCTCGGGAACCTTGGCAGGGGATGACAGGCGAGGAGAAAGGGCTGATTGCCCAGAAATCGATGAGAAACCGCTCGCTCGAGCCACTCGAAAAAGCCAATTATCCCTCCCCAGAGCTTTATCTGCCGTGCGCGGCGGCTGACGGGGAAAAACTCGATTTTAGGCAGTTAATAAAGAAAGAAAGAAAGTGCTGGAGGTGCTTTAGGAGGATTTGAGAGCGCGGCGGGTCCGGTCCTTTGGCTGCTCTGACCCAAAATAAGTCCCCGAGTGCCGCCCCTGTCACCAGCGGGGGAAATTTGGGATTTTTGGTGAAAGGAGGGGGGGGGCAGAGCCCTGAGGAGCTCACCCAAAAAGAAATAAATTAAATTACTCTGGGCAGGTTTTGTGTCACCCCAGAACCTCCTGGATTGAAGGAGCAGGAGGGGCGGCTTTGCTCGTTTTGGGTCTGGGGTCCTCTCCTGGCTCTGGGTCCCGTTTTGGGTCTGGGGTCTCCTCTCGGCTCTGGATCCCATTCTGGTTCTGAGCTCCTCTCTTGGCTCTGGGTCGCGTTTTGGGTCTGGGGTCTCCTCTCGGCTCTGAATCCCATTCTGGATCTGGGGTCCTCTCCTGGCTCTGGGTCCCGTTTTGGGTCTGGGGTCCTAGTTCTGGGTCTGGGGTCCCCATTCTGGGTCTGGGGTCCCTTCCTGGCTCTGGGTCCCGTTGTGGGTCTGGCGTCCCGGCTCCGAATCCCATTCTGGGTCTGGGGTCTCCTTCCGGTTCTGGGTCTCGCTTTGAGTCTGGGATCCCTGGTCTGGGTCCCATTTTGAGTCTGGGGTCCCCATTCTGGATCTGGGGCTCTGTTCTGGGTCCCGTTTTGGGTCTGGGGTCCCTCGTACTGGGTCCTGAGTCGATCCTGCGATCTGAGGGTCCCCCTGTCTAGGTCCTCTAAGTCTGAGGTCCCGGCTCTGGGTCCCGTTTTGGGTCTGGGGTCCTGTTTTGGCTCTGGGATCCTCTTTTTGGGTCTGGGGTCCCCTTCCTGCTCTGGGTCCCTTGCTGAATCTGCAGTCCCGATTGTGGATTCCTTCTCAGTCTGAGGTCCCAACTCTGGGTCTCCTTTTTGGGTCTGGGGTCCTGGTTCTGGGTCCCGTTTTGGGTCTGGGGTTTTGTTTTGGGTCTGGGGTCCCTCTCGGTTCTGGGTCCCAATCTGAGTCTGGAGTCTCTTGTCTGGATCCCGTTTTGAGTCTGGGGTCCCCTTCCTGCTCTAGGTCCCATTCAGAGTCTGGGGTCCCGGCTCTGGGTCCCGTTTTGGGTCTGGGGTCCCCTCGCAGCTCTGGCTCCTGCCGAGCTCTGGGCTTTCCCCAAAGCTCCGGAGATTTTTCCCCGCACTTTGGGGTCTCCCCGCACTTTTGGGGTCTGTCCCCGCGGTTTTGGGTCTCTCCCCGCAGTTTGGGGTCTCCCCCGGACTTTGGGGTCTCTCTCTGCACTTTTGGGGTCTCCCCCCGCACTTTGGGGTCTCTCCCCGCAGTTCGGGGTCTCCCCCCGCACTTTTGGGGTTTTTCTCAGCACTTTCGGGGTCTCTTCCCCGCAATTTGGGGTCTCCCCCCGCACTTTGGGGTCTCCCCCCGCACTTTGGGGTCTCCCCCATCAGTTTCGGGGTCACTCCCCGCAGTTTTGGGGTCTCCCCCCGCACTTTTGGGTTTTTTCTCGGCACTTTCGGGGTCCCTTCCCGCCCCTCCCGCCCCAAATGTGAATTTCCCCCCCAAGCCCGGGTTCCCGAGGCGGGGCTGGGATTTGGGGTCATTTTGGGGTCCGGGTCCCCTCGGGCCGTGTCCGCAGCGACCCGCGAGCCCCGGGGCGGCCACGGCCCTGCGACATCCCATAATAGCCGGGCGGCACCGGCACAAAGGCGTCTGCACCGGGGTAAATAAAGAATTGATTTAAAGGGCGGGGGGCTCCGGGCCCCCCTGCGAGGGGCGATTTCTCACGCTCGGAGTCCCAAAGAGAATGGGAAAAAATTAAATAATTATTTTTAAATGAATTTTTAAATGAATTAAAAAAGAAAAAGAAGAGAAGAGAAGAGAAGAGAAGAGAAGAGAAGAGAAGAGAAGAGAAGAGAAGAGAAGAATAGAAAAAATAAAATAAAATAAAATAAAATAGAAAAATAGAATAGAATAGCATAGAATAGAATAGAATAGAATAGAATAGAATAGAATAATTAATAAATAAATAAAAAAATAAAATAAAATAAAATAAAATAAAATAAAATAAAATAAAATAAAATAAAATAAAATAAAATAA
Organism: Luscinia luscinia; assembly: GCA_034336685.1. Taxonomy (NCBI): domain Eukaryota; kingdom Metazoa; phylum Chordata; class Aves; order Passeriformes; family Muscicapidae; genus Luscinia; species Luscinia luscinia. The sequence goes on along the minus strand of CM067633.1, from coordinate 6,248,687 downwards.
AATAAAATAAAATAAAATAAAATAAAATAAAATAAAATAAAATACACTAAAATAAAATACAATACACTAAAATAAAATAAACTGGGAGGTGTCTGACACCCGGGATGAGCCCGGGCCCGCTCCTGGCTCCCTCACCGTCCCTGGATCTCGCTGAATTTCTCATTCAGCTCGCCGGGCTCTGGGCGCGCTCACAAAGGTTTGTTCTGGCGCAGCCTCGGCTGCCGAGCAGAGGGGAGGGAAAAGGGGTGGGGAGGAGGAGAAGCGCTGAATTCTCACCCCAGAATCCGCTGCGAACATTTAATCTTTGCTCCTGTTGTCAGTTTTATTGACTCCTCGCATGTCGGGGCTTGTAAAATATCTTAAAAAAAAAAAAAAGGGAAAAAAAAAGAAAAGGGAGTTCCCGCTTCCTTCTGTTCCTTTCAGCACTCGCGGCTCGAGCTCGGAGCTCAGAACTGGTTTGGGTTCTGTGTCCTGACCGCGCTCTGCTCGGGGCAGAAACCCCAGAGACCTCATCCCAAAATCCCGGGACCTCACCCCCAAAATATCAGAGACCTCATCCCCAAAATCCCGGGACCTCATCCCAAAATCCCGGGAACTCATCCCAAAATCCCAGAACCTCATCCCCAAAATCCCAGGGACCTCATCCCCAAAATATCAGAGACCTCAACCCCAAAATTCCGGGAACTCATCCCCAAAATCCCAGAGACCTCATCCCCAAAATCCCAGAGACCTCATCTCCAAAATATCAGAGATCTCGTCCCCAAAATCCTACAAATCCCATCCCCAAAACCTCAGAAACCTCATCCCCAGAATCCCAGAGACCTCATCTCCAAAATCTCCTAAACCTCATCCCCAAAACCCCAGAGATCTTATCCCCAAAATGTCAGAGATCTCATCCCCAAAACCTCAAAATCTCATCCCCAAAATCCCGTAAATCTCATCCCCAAAATTTCACAAACCTCATCCCCAAACCTCACAAACCCCATCCCCAAACCTCAAAAATCTCATCCCCAAAATCCCGTAAATCTCATCCTCAAACCTCACGAACCTCACCCCCAAGCCTCAGCCCTCCCTCAGCTCGGGCAGGATTTCCCCGGAGATGTTTTACAGAAAGCAGCAGCTGCCGGCCGCGTTTCGCTCCTTTTAAACCCATTTTTCTGCTTTTAAACCCATTTTTCTGCTTTTAAACTCAGTTTTCTGGTTTTTAGCCAATTTTTCTGCTTTTAAACCCATTTTCGGCGCTCTTTCTCCTCGGACCTCTGTGGTTTTGATTTTTTTTCCTTTTTTGCCCTGAGGTGAAGCCCAGGCCGGGCTCCAGAAGAGAATCGCGATCCCCAAATTCGCCCCTGCCCATCCTCAACCTCTCCGAGTTCAGCTCCTCCCCAGACAGCGCGAGCCTAAAAATTCCAGCGGGGAAAAAAAAAAAAATCCTGGAAAAGCTCAAGGAATGTCCCGCAAGGAGCGGATTGACCTCGCTGACGTTTTGGGGACAGTTTGGGGTCACTCGGCAGCGCCCCATTGTTCTGGGGGGCTCGGTGGGCGAACCACAGCAAAAACAAACAAACAAACAAACAAAAAATTTCGTTTTTACATTTAATTTTCATTTTAAAATCCGGGCAAACCAGAGCCTGGGCTGAGGCAAAGCCCCCTCTTAGATTTTTTTAAAATTTAATATTCATTTTTAAATCCGAGTTCTGGCATAAAATCGCCCAAGAGCTCCGGGGAAGAGGAGGAAAAAATGATTTGTGGTTGATAAAGGACGCGGCGACGCCGTAATTTTGATTTTAAGGTCGCGCTTTCCACGCCAGCGAGGCGTTCCCGCTTCCCCCCAAATTTATACAAATCTCTCTTTAATTGCTAATCACAGGCGCAGTAATTTAAGACCCCCAGCTCCAGAGCTTTCATATTAGCGGCTGATCTATGGCTGGAAATCGCCTGAAATCATCAACTCCGGGGACGGGGGAAGGGGAGAGACCCGCGCTCGGAAATCTCCGCGCTCTCACTTCATTGCTGGCCCCGGCGATGATTTATCTCGGACAGACCATAAACAACGCCGTTCTCTCCCTCTCTCTCCAAAAACACGCCGCCGCTGACATGTTTATTGTAATAAATCAAGAAAAGGGAGAGGGGGGGCGAAAAAATTAAGAATAAATAAAAGGTTGCGAAGAGGGGAGAGAAAGAAAAATCAAACCCCCCACACTTTTTAAAAAAATAAAAAAAAATCGGAATGAAATGGCTGGATGGGTATAAACGGGCAGAGCAGCGCGAGGAGCAATGGGAGGAAATGAAGACGGCGATTTGTCACATTTTACGACAATAACATTAATAACAAACAATAAATTTCCATGGACAGCGATCGGGGAGCCCCCGCTACTCACAAGATCCAGCGCTCGGCGCGATTCGGGCGGGATTGTTTTATCGCAGCCGCCTCCTCTCCTCTCTTCTCTCTCTCCCTCTTTTTTTTTTTTTTTCTCTCTCTTTCTCTTTTTTCCTCTCTTTTTAAATTTTTTTTTGTATTTTTTTTTTTCAAAGCGCGGTTGAATTTCACGTCAGGCACAAGGAGCCCATGCCGGCGATTTTCCTGACGAATACATATCTATTCTGCAAGCTCTGCATTAATTATTTAATGAATCACGTGATGGGGAAGGGGGAAGGGGGTCTCTCACTTTCAGGCTCAAAGGACCACTGTGACCTTCCACCGGAACACCGAGGGGTTTTTTTCTTTAAAAAAAAAAAAAAAAAAAAGAACTTTCCATCCGAACGCGGCTCTGCTGGCTGGGCACGGACCCATCTCCCCAATTCTCCGCTAAAAACGCGATTTTGGGTTTAATTCCCCACCCTCAAACCCTTCCTTAAACCTTCCCTAGAAGTTGCCTTTGTTAGACCTCGCCTTACCCAAATCTCATCCCCATTTTCCCTGATTTTAGATTTTTTTTCCTCCCTTTTTTTCCTCTTTTTCCCCTTTTTTTCCCTTTGTCCGCGCTGAGATTTTGATCACAAATCTCGCCCTCAGTGCCACAAGCGTCCCAAAGCAGCTGAAAATATTTATATTTTTATATTTCTATATTTTTATGTTTTTAAAAGCTCCCCTGATTTCCAGGCCTTCTCTTCCCGCTGCTGTTATTGTTTGGCCAGACTTGATTGTGTTAGAGAGGGGAAAAATAAAAAAAAAATCAAATTTTGAGTCTGAGGAGAGCTGCCAAGTACCAGGATCTTGGGAGGGGAAAAAAAAAAGAAAGAAACAGAGAGCGCAACAAAGGAAACCGCTGGGAAATCAGCAGGAGATCAAAAACCCCCCCAAAATTTACACAGAGCTCAAAAATCCCCCCAAAAATCGGCACCGAGAGCCTTGAAAGGGGGGGAGGGACAGGGACACCCCAAATTCCCGGACCCCAAATCCCCCCCGGGGTAAAGCCCGGGGGGAGCTCGAACACAACACAAAAAATGGAATTAAAAATGTTTAAAAAGCGGATTTTGGGCTGAGCTCCCCAGGTTCGGGTTTTAAAAAATCCTCGATTATTTCGGCATCGATTTTATTTTAGCGAGAGGCTGGGAGGGATAAAAAATCCGGTTTGAAGGAGTTGCCGTGGCTGGGGGGGCCCCGCGAATTTTAGAACTTCAGGTCAACTCAGCAACCGCAACTTTCACTCCATAACCACGTCTTGGTTTTGTTTTTTCTTCTCTTTTTTTAACTCATAAAGCGCGTGTGAATGGGCAAATACACTTTAAAAAAAGGGGGGAAAATAAAATAACAACAAAATAAAAGTGAGCAGATCCATGTCAGGAGAGCCCCACACACTTCACCCTCGCTGGCGTTTTTTGGGTTAGTTTCACGCAAAAAAAAAAAAATCTTAATTTTAGGTTTGGCGATTTCTTTGAGTGTTTTGGGGTATTTAAAAAAAAAAAAATCCAGTTCAAAGGGTCGGAAACGCTGCTGGGAGCTCGGAGGTGCCGCGATCAAAGGCGTCGCCTTTGTGAAGATAAAATGAAAGTTTATAGAGAGGGAGCGAGATTGATTTACAGATTGAAACGCGCCGCGCTTATTGCGCATCATAAATCTGTCACCGGTGGCGAGAAAGCCCCGAGAGATCCCGGGGCGGCGCTGAGAGGGACCCGGGGACACGCGGGGACACGCGGGGACACGCGGGGACATCGCCACCCCTCCCCCAGCCTGTCCCCAAACCCCCGCAGCCCCCCCGGGATCGGCTCTGCCCTGGAGAAATGGGAATATATTGAATTTTTGGGGATTTTTTGCAGCGTCCCCGCAGCCCCCGGACACTCCCCGCGCATCCCCAGAGCGGCTCTGCCCTGGAGAAATGGGAATATATTGAATTTTTGGGGTTTTTTTGCAGCGTCCCAAAGCTCGCTGGGGTTGGCTCAGGGTTTTCCTCATGTCAAAGCGGATTTTGGGGGATTTGGGGAAGTTTTGGGTAGTTTTGGTCCAATTTGGGGATTTTTATTGGGGAATTTTTGGTCCAATTTGGGGATTTTGGGGGATTTTTTAGTCCCATTTTGGGGATCTTTGGGGGATTTTTGGTCCAATTTGGGACCTTTGGAGGATTTTTTTATTTGGGACCTCTGGGGAATTTTTTTGTCCAGTTTTGGTCCCATTTGGGGATCTTGGGGCGAATTTCGATCCAATTTTGAGCGGAGATCTTTTTTTTTTGCCAAATTTGGTGACCATTGGGGGGTTCTTGGTTTAATTTTGGGATTTTTGTGAGAATTTTTGGCCCAATTTGGGGATTTTTGGAGAGGATTTTTTTTTGTCCGATTCCAAAGGGGATTTTTGTTCCGACTTGAGGATCTTTGGGGTTTTTTTTACCCAATTTTGGGGATCTTTGGGGTATTTTTTAAACTCAGTTTGGGGGATCTTTGGGGGAATTTTTTGTCCAATTTCCAAGAGGATTTTTTTGTTCCGATTTGAGGATCTTTTGGGGGTTTTTACCCAATTTTGGGGATCTCTGGGGTGGTTTTTTGCCCAGTTTGGGGATCTTTTGGGGATCTCTGAGGCCGGAGCAGCTCCCGGAGCGCGGCGGGCGCGGGGGAGGCGCGGGGGGGACAAAAGGAGGAGGGGGAGCGGAGAGAGGGGCTCGGCAAACAAAGGAATCGCTGGGAACAGCGCCGGGCCTGGCCTCGGCCTCTGCCCTTCATTTTTACCCCCAAAAAATTATTTTTATACAGCCAAACCCGCGCCCGACACCCAATTTCCCTCTCTCAAAGCAAAACCAGGCGCAAAAAAATCCGGTTTTTAACAACGCGAGCAGAAACGCTGTTAGACCCAGATTAAAACACAAATAAATCAAATTTTGGGGTTTTTTCCCATTTTTTCCTCCTTTCCCTGTTCAAGCCGCGTTTAGCCCGGCTGGGGGTTGAGCGCAATGTCCAGCCCAGGGGAGGTCAAGGGGTGTGCGAGGTCAGTCCCGGGTTATAAAACCCGGTTTAATCGGGCAGAAAACGTGTCCTCCGGCTGAACTCTGCCCGGCGCAGCTCCCGCTCCCCCGGGTGCCCCCGGTGTTCCCGGAGAAATTCCCGGATCGGGAGCGGGCAGCGAAAAATCCCCGGAAAAACAGCGCCGGGCTCGGCCTGGGACGGGAACGCTCGGGGATCGTGGGGCGGGATTAAACTGGGAATGCTCTGGGATGGGATTAAACTGGGAATGTTCTGGGACGGGTTTAAACTGGGAATGTTTGTGGGACGGGATTAAACTGGGAATGTTCCTGGGACGGGATTAAACTGGGAATGTTCGTGGGACGGGATTAAACTGGGAATGTTCTGGGACAGGGTTAAACTGGGAATGCTCTGGGACGGGATTAAACTGGGAATGTTCTGGGACGGGATTAAACTGGGAATGTTCTGGGACGGGTTTAAACTGGGAATGTTCCTGACAGGATTAAACTGGGAATGCTCCTGGGACGGGATTAAACTGGGAATGTTCGTGGGACGGGATTAAACTGGGAATGTTCGTGGGACGGGTTTAAACTGGGAATGTTCTGGGACAGGATTAAACTGGGAATGTTCGTGGGACGGGTTTAAACTGGGAATGTTCGTGGGACGGGATTAAACTGGGAATGTTCTGGGACAGGGTTAAACTGGGAATGTTCGTGGGACAGGATTAAACTGGGAATGTTTGTGGGACAGGATTAAACTGGGAATGTTCGTGGGACAGGATTAAACTGGGAATGTTCGTGGGACAGGTTTAAACTGGGAATGTTCGTGGGACAGGATTAAACTGGGAATGTTCTGTGGGACAGGTTAAACTGGGAATGTTCGTGGGACAGGATTAAACTGGGAATGTTCCTGGGACGGGTTTAAACTGGGAATGTTCGTGGGACAGGCTTAAACTGGGAATGTTCGTGGGACAGGGTTAAACTGGGAATGTTCGTGGGACGGGTTTAAACTGGGAATGCTCCTGGGACAGGTTTAAACTGGGAATGTTTGTGGGACGGGATTAAACTGGGAATGTTTGTGGGAAAGGATTAAACTGGGAATGTTCGTGGGACAGGATTAAACTGGGAATGTTCCTGGGACGGGATTAAACTGGGAATGTTCCTGGGACGGGTTTAAACTGGGAATGTTCCTGACAGGGTTAAACTGGGAATGTTCGTGGGACAGGATTAGACTGGGAATGCTCTGGGACGGGTTTAAACTGGAAATGTTCGTGGGACAGGGTTAAACTGGGAATGCTCGTGGGAAAGGATTAAACTGGGAATGTTCGTGGGACAGGGTTAAACTGGGAATGTTCTTGGGACAGGGTTTAAACTGGGAATGTTCGTGGGACAGGATTAAACTGGGAATGCTCGTGGGACGGGATTAAACTGGGAATGTTCGGGGTTCTTGGGACAGGGTTAAACTGGGAATGTTCCTGGGACAGGGTTAAACTGGGAATGTTCGTGGGACAGGGTTAAACTGGGAATGTTCGTGGGACAGGATTAAAGGGTCAGTTTTAAACTGGGAATGTTCCCAGTTCCTTGGAAAGCCTTAAATTGGGAATGCTCGAATTTCCTGGGACGCCCTAAATCGGGAATTCTCGAATTTCCTGGCACAGCCTAAACTGGGAATGTTCCCAGTTCCTGGGAAGTTTTGAACCGGGAACATTCGCATTTCCCGAGACAGTTTTAAACTGGGAATACTCCCAGTTCCTGGGACAGTTTTAAACTGGGAATTCGAACTATCCCGGGACAGTTTTAAACCGGGAACATTCGCATTTCCGGGACAGTTTTAAACTGGGAATGTTCGCATTTCCCGGGTCAGATTTAAACTGGGAATATTCGCATTTCCCGGGACAATTTTAAACTGGGAATACTCCCAGTTCCTGGGACAGTTTTAAACTGGAAATTCTCGGAGTTCCCGGGACAGATTTAAACCGGGACCATTCGCATTTCCCGGGACACCCAGCGGAGGCTCCACCAACCCCTCCCCAAACCGTCCCGTGGGAAGTTTAACTCAGGAAAAAACTGAGAAAAAACCGATTTTAAACCTAAAACTCCCAAATCTCCACCAGGAACCATCTCAGCCGGGCCCAAACCACGCCCAGCCCCAAATCCAGAAGAAACTTAATTAAAAAAAATTTAAAAACCCAAACCCCTCTCGCCACCAACGCACCACAAAATTTCTCTACCCACTCCAAAAAGAAAGACGAAAATAAGAAAAATTCTTATTTTTTCCACTTTCCACCTCTGATTTTTTTTTAAACTCCATTTTTCCACGAATTCCCCCCAAATTTCCCCCAACCGCGCGCCGAGAGAGCAGCCCCGTTACCTGCGTGGCTCCCAAATCCTTTTTCCAGCTCCCTCATGCTCGGGGTGGTTCCTTCCAAACTCTGCCAGCTCTGGGGGGAGGGGATCGGATTTTTTGCTTTTTCTCCCCCTCCCCAAGGAAAAAAAAAAAAAGAATATTTTTCACCTTTAGGGCTCGTGTTTTATTAGCAGGAATATCGATATTACGATTATAAATTACGATTATCGGCCCTGAAGGTTTCTTGGAGGAACTCCGGGCGCTTTTTTGCCGCCAGCCGCTCTGCGGAGATTTGCTGTTGAATAACAATGGAAAAGGGATAAGTATTTAAAGAAAAGAAGTGATTAATGATTTTCTGTATAATTCTCGCATTTTTCTTGCCTTCTGTCCGCTCCTAATGGCTGTGAACTTTTGGGTCCTATAGAAATCTCCTTTTCTCCCCCTTCCACCCCATTCACACTTTGATTTCTTCTATAGACCCGCATTCCTGCCGGCATATGCTGCTTTTTATTTCCTTTTTTTTTTTTTTCCTTTTTTTTTTTGGTTTCAAACCCCCATTTTTGGCCATTCTCAGGAGTCCCCCCTCTGGAAAATTCGCACCCTCTTCCCAAAGCGCAGCGGATCAAAGGGAGGAACGGAGGGATAAAATGCAACAAGCGCCAAAAGAAAACACCCGGCGAGGCTTCGGGAAATGGGAATAAAATACAGCCCTTGCCCAAAAAACCAAAGGAAATAAAAGAAACTTTCAAGTTTTGCCGCCGCCGCCTCTAAAACCGCGAGAACTAAACAAAAAATCCACCAAAAATCCGATTTTTTTAAACACCGTGCGCAGCCCGGACCATGTGACCGCATTAATATTATTTATTTTTTTTAAGTATTAAAAAGGGATGAAAAAATAAAAAAACGACCCAGCAGGGTTTGGTTCGAGCCCTGCCTTTGTCTCTGGATAAAGCGGGGGGGAAATTTGGGTCCTGTTTGGGATTTTTGGAGGATTTCGGGAATATGGAACAAATCAGCAAATTCATTATTATTATTATTATTATTATTATTATTATTGTTATTGTTATTGTTATTGTTATTGTTATTGTTATTGTTATTGTTATTGTTATTATTACTTTATTAACTTTATTGACTTTATTAACTTTATTAACTTCATATACTTATAGATTTATATATTTTTAATATTTATATTATAAGTATTTTATATTTATATTTCTTTTATATGTATTTATATTATACCTGTATTAATGTATTATACTTATATGTGATACTTAGATTTATGTTTCCATTTCTGATTCTATTTCTTTTATATTTACACCTATATTTATATTTGACACTTATATTTCTACTTTATATTTGATACTTTTATTTATATCTGATACTTACACTTAGGTATTATACCTATATACAAGACTTTTATTTATATTTATATCTCCATTCAATATATTTTATTACCGTTATCATCATTATTATCATCATTTCAGAGCCGAATCCAAGATTCTTTTCTTCACCTTGTCCCACCCCCCTCGAGGACAATAATCTGATTTTTTTTTTTTTCTCCATCCCTAACCCAGAACCGCGATGTTATTTTCGCCCTTTTTTTTTTTTGATACTTTTCTATGAGAAAGAAAATGAAAATTAATACGAGAGCTACGGCTCACAAAAGGAGCCATTTGTCTTCTTGATTATCTATTTGCTTGTCAGGCCATGAGCTATCGCAGGGGCTCCTTTTGTAAAATCAAAACACACCCAAAAAAAGAAAAAACCAAAAAAAACCCACCCAGAAACATCTGTGCCAAAATTAGACTCATTAATGCATTAACTACCTCGGAGAAGGAGGGGCTTTATTGGATTTTTTATAATAAATAATAAAAAAATAATTAAATAATAAATCCAGCGATCTCTCAGGAGGAATCCGAGCGTTAATGAGCGCCCGCGCTCGGGCTGGGTTTTGGGGGGAAAAGCGAATTAATGTGAATTTCGAGCAAATAAATCATCATCGGGCGGCTCGGCAGCGCTCAGAGCCGATCCAGCCCTGCTCAAACATCTTTTGTTTTCATTAAGGTGCCGAGGCGGCGCCTCTGACAACAGAAACCTGGAAAAAGCAAAAAAAAGAGAAATAAAAATGTGCAATTCACCGTTTTAAATAAATATATTTGTTTGGAGCTTTTTCAGCCGTGGGTTTAAATAAATATATTTATTTGGGACTGTTTCACTCACGATTTTAAATAAATATATTTATTTGGGATTGTTTCACTCACGATTTTAAATAAATATATTTATTTGGGATTGTTTCACTCACGATTTTAAATAAATATATTTATTTGGAGCTGTTCCGTTCGGATTTTAAATAAATATATTTATTTGGAGCTGTTCCGTTCGGATTTTAAATAAATATATTTATTTGGGATTGTTCCATGCGGATTTTAAATAAATATATTTATTTGGGATTGTTCCACTCACGGATTTTAAATAAACATATTTATTTAGGATTGTTTCACTCACGATTTTCTATAAATTTATTTGTTTGGAGCTGTTTCACTCATGGGTTTGAATAAATATTTTTTCCTTTTTTTTTCACCAATAAAACAACCAAACCCCCCCAAAAAAACCACACGGGGCCGATGGATGATGAGAAATTTATTCGGGAGTTGTGGCCGTGGCAGTTGCGATTTTTTTTTTTATATTTACAGGTAAATCCGGGACATCCCGAAGGACAAAGGGAGGCGAAATTCACATTTTCCAGCCCCGAAATTCACATTTTCCAGCCCCGAAATTCACATTTTCCAGCCCCAAACCGGGGCGGGGGAGCTCGGGGCTGCTCCCAGTTCATCCCAGTCCCAACCCCGACCCCTCCCAGTTCCCCTCCCCCTCCCCTCCCCCACAATGAACCTGCCGGGTTTAAAAAAAAACCAAAAAAAATCAAAATAAGGGCTCAGCACCCCCGTCCATTCCTGTTTTCTTTGTCCGGCTCCTCCTTGACCCAATTTTCCTTTTTTTTAGCTTTTTTTTAAATTTTTCCCCTGGTTTTCCAGAGTTCCCAACTCCCCGGAGGAGATTTTGGTTTTATTTGTTGAGTTTTTGGGGGATTTTTGGTTTGTTTTTTATTTTCTCCTCTTTTGGGGGTGATGGGGGTGGAAATTTGGGGTTTGGGGAGGAAGAGGAGAGAGGAAGGCGAGGAGAGGAAATGAAAAAAGGGAAAGGGAAAAGGAAAAAAAGGGGGGGAGAAAAGGGAAAAAGAGGAAAAAACAAAAAGAAAACAAAGAAAAACAAAGAAAATGAAAGAAAAATAAAGAAAAATAAAGAAAAGACAAAAACAAAGGAAAGGCAGAAAAAAAGAGGAAAAAGGAGGAAAATAGATAAAGGGGGAAAAGAAAGAAAAAGAAGAAAAAAGATAAAAGAGAGAAAAGAAAGAATAACAAAGAAAATACTAGAAAAAAAGAAGAAAAAAGAAAAGAAAAGAAAAGAAAAGAAAAGAAAAGAAAAGAAAAGAAAAGAAAAGAAAAGAAAAGAAAAGAAAAGAAAAGAAAAGAAAAGAAAAGAAAAGAAAAGAAAAGAAAAGAAAAGAAAAGAAAAGAAAAGAAAAGAGAAAGCGGATAAAAAGAGGAAAATAAAGAAAAACAAAGAAAAACAAATTTTTAAAGTAAGAAAAAACGAAGAAAAAAGGGAAAAACTAAAAAATAAAAATAAATTAAAAAATAAAAATAAGAAAAATTTTAAAAAGAAAAATAAGAAAAAATAAAGACAAAAAGGGGGGAGAAATTTTAAAAAAGGAAAAAATTAAATAAAAAAGAGAGGAAAATAAAGAAAACAAAAGGGAAAAAAATAAATTAAAAAGGGGAGAAAAATAAAAAAGAAAATAAAAAACCCAGGGGTGGTGCCGGCAGCGCAGCCGGCCCCGCAGCAGCCGCGGCTCATCCATTATCGCCGCTGCTGTCGGGACAATCGCCGCCATCGGCGCGGCCTTTGTGCGGCACAGCCAACATGACAAATGGGCCGAGCCGCGCTGATTAAAGACGGAACAAGGATCCGGCTTCGCCGAATTAAAAAAAAAAAAACAAAAATAAATCTCAAAAAACCCTAAAAAACCCGTCCCGGCTCCTTTGAGGGCGCAGAGCCCCGACATAAATAAAGCGAGAGCCCCGAGTTCGGATAATTATTATTAAAGATTCGTTAAAATTAAAATTAAAGTTAAAGTTGCAGCAGGAGTTTGAGGTCGGAATGCGCGGGCGGTTATAGGGCGGGGGCGGGCGCGTGGGATCGGGGCTGGGGGGGTGGTCCCGGGGGGAGCTGGATCTGGGATCCTCCAGACGGGATTTGCTTTTGGGATCCTGCTGGCGGGATCTGAATTTGGGATCCTGCTCCTTGTAGGGTCTGGATTTGGGATCCTCCTGGCGGGATCTGGATTTGGGATCCTCCTGGCGGGATCTGGATTTGGGATCCTCCTGGCGGGATCTGGATTTGGGATCCTGCTCCTGGTGGAACGTGGATTTGGGATCCTCCTTGCAGGATTTGCTTTTGGGATCCTCCTGGCGGGATTTGGCTTTGGGATCCTCCTCCTTGCAGGATCTGCATTTGGGATCCCGCTCCTGATGGGATTTGCTTTTGGGATCCTCCTGGCGGGATCTGGATTTGGGATCCTCCCTGTAGGATTTGCTTTTGGGATGCTCCTTGTAGGGTCTGAATTTGGGATCCTCCTTGAGGGATTTGGGTTTGGGATCCTCCTTGTAGGGGTGTGGATTTGGGATCCTCCTTGCGGGATCTGCATTTGGGATCCTGATCCTTGCAGGGTCTGAATTTGGGATCCTCCTTGTGTGACCTGAATTTGGGATCCTCCTGGCGGGATTTGGGTTTGGGATCCTCCTTGTAGGGTCTGAATTTGGGATCCTCCTGGCGGGATCTGCATTTGGGATCCTGATCCTTGCAGGATTTGTTTTTGGGATCCTCCCGGCGGGATCTGCATTTGGCCCCCCCCGTGCGCCTGGGCCCCTCCTGAGGAGGACGAGGAGGAGGAGCCGGCCCTGATCTTGGTGTTGGGCAGCTTGTGATCCTTTTTCCACTTCATGCGGCGGTTCTGGAACCAGATTTTGATCTGGCGCTCCGACAGGCTCAGGGCGTGCGCGATCTCGATGCGGCGCCGCCGCGTCAGGTACCGGTTGTAGTGGAATTCCTTCTCCAGCTCCAGCACCTGCTGCCGCGTGTAGGCGGTGCGGGAGCGCTTGGGCTCCCCGCCCGAGAAATTGGGGTTCACTGGCAGCGCGGCAGGAACGCGGGAAAAAAAATAGGGGGAGGCAAATGTGTGAAAATGGGGAAAAAAAAGGGGGGGAAATACGTGAAAAGATTAAAAAAAAAGGGGCGAAAATAGGTGAAAAGGTAAAAAAAAAGAGGGGGAATATGTGAAAAGATAAAAAAATAAAAGGCAAAGTATGTGAAAAGGTAAAAAAAAATAGTGAAAAGATAAAAAAATAAAGGCAAAATAGGTGAAAAGGTAAAAAAAAAGAGGGGAAAATGCGTGAAAAGATTAAAAAGGGGCGAAAATAGGTGAAAAGGTAAAAAAAAAAGGGGGGGAATATGTGAAAAGGTAAAAAAAATAAAGGAAAAATGTGAAAAGATAAGGAAAAAGGAAGTATGCGAAAAGAGGAAAAAAAGGGGAAATATGTGAAAAGGTAAAATAAAGGGGGATAGGTGAAAGATTTTTAAAAAGGGGGATATGTGAAAAGATAAAAAAGGGGGAGGAATACGTGAAAAGATTAAAAAAATAAGGGAAATATGTGAAAAGATGAAAAAAATAAAGGAAGAATATGTGAAAGGATAAAAAAATAAGGGAAAAATATGTGAAAAGATAAAAACGGGGGAAGGTGAAAATATTAAAAAATGAAGGTGTGTGAAAATGCAAAAGAAAAAGGGGAAAGATGTGAAGATGTAAAAAAAGGGGGGATTAAAATGCAAAAAAAAAAAAAGGGGAAAAGGAAGTGAAAAGACAATAAAAAAAGTGGGGGAAAGATGTGGAAAACACAAAGAAAAAAAAGGGGGAAAATATGTGAAAACACAAAAAAAGAAAAAGGAAAAAAGAAGGAAAACACACAAACAAAAGGGAAAAAGTCAGGGGAAAACAAATTTTAAAAGGAGGGGGAGAAAAAGAAAAAGCAGAATTACCGAGCTGTTCCTTTAATGGGTTCTCCCCCCGCAAAAATCACAAAAAAAAAAAAAAAAAAAGCGTCAACGCATTCTTTGTAAGGGGGGATTCGCTTGAAAAAAAAAAAAAAAAATCCAAGGCAAACCTTCTAAAAATATCCCCAGAACCGAATCTCCACCTCCACGCCCGGGGCCTGACGTGGTTCCTGCCCAAAGGTTTTTCTGAGCTCCCCCGGACGCGCTTTCTGTGCCCTCTGGGTGGGAAAATTCGCATTTCTGCCCCCGCACCCCGGCGAGAACATCACGGAATTATCCCCAAAAGTTCCCCCTGCACGCTTGAACACAGGCGAGAGAGGGAGCTGCGGTTTGTTAAATATCAACCTCCAAAAAAAAAAATAAAAAAAAATAAAAACAAACCAAGGGAAAAAAAAAAGAAAAAAAAAAAAGAGGGCAGGGGAGGGGAAAATAGTAAAAGTTTACTCAACCCGCCACTTAAATACAAATTACGAAAACATAAAACTTCACTTATGAAGATTCAACAGCCATAAAAAAAAAGAGAGAAAAAAAAAAAAGTAGCCTGGAAGAAATTGGAGGAGGATGGTAACAGAGACTTCAAAGGCACATGGCCAAGCAGAGCAATAAAAATTTATGGAGGATGTAATTATAGCGCTCTGCAAACAGGCGCTCGTAAATCTCCCCGGAATGGTTATTTTACAGCGGAGCAATAAGATTTCTACAAGACTTCGAGGTGCTACTTAAACCATAAAGCCGAGCCACATTTTTTTTTTTTCTTTCTTTCTTCTTTTTTTTTTTTTTTTCTTCCCCCCTCTCTCTGTGTTCTGCACTTACCCGTGCTGACATGGACTTTTTTCATCCAGGGGTAAACCACGGGCTCCGCGCCGGAGCCGGGCTTGGCCGGGGTTTGGCTGCACGAGGGCGGGCTGGGGTGCGGGGCCCGGCCGGAGCTCGGACGTGAGCGCGGGGGGACAGCGGGGGCTGCGCCGAGCGCGGACAGGACGGGAACAGCTGCTCCTTGCAGGCGGACCGCGCCTCGAACATCGCTTCATGCTGGCAAGTGCTCTCCCGGTGCCTCGGGCTGCCGAAATATTCCGGTGGCGAGTGGTTGGGGAGGTAATCGCTGTGGGAATATTCTTCGCAGGGTGGGAACTTGGGGTCCACGTAGTTGGAGTTGATCAGAAACGAGCTCATGGCCATTAATTGCGGAGGTTCGCGCACATGCACGCGCGCGGCGCGCACACACCGGGGGGGGAAAAATATATATCTCTATATATCTATATGTATGTGTGTCTGTCTGTCTCCTTCTCTCTCCCTTTCTCTGCTTAAAATTTATTCCTGTCCCCCTGCCCACCCCACCCCCCTCCCCGCCGCCTTTTCCTCGTTTTCCTGTTTGCTGGAACCCTCCTACTCCCTGTCAAGTGAACAAAGTTGGGTCCATGTGACAGCGCGGGCCAATGGCGAGGGGCACGGCGAGCCCCGGATAAGGAAACCTTGCCCAGCCCGGCTGCTCCCGGGGCCCCCCGGCATCCCCGGGGACGGGTTCGGTCAGCTCCGGTCAGCTCCGGTCACCTCTGGTCACCTCCGGGCCCCCGCGCTGGCCCCGGGCTCGCAGCGACACCCCCGGGGGTGTGTCCTGCCCTGGGCGGTGGGGACAGCAAATCCCCCTTTTCCCCTCAGAAAACCCACCAAAAAATTAAAAAAGAGCCGTTAAAACACGAAATAAAAATGATTTTTGGTGGGGTTTGCTCTGGGGGGAGTCTCGGTGTCCCCCCCAAGGAGCAGCTGAGGCGCGACCCCCCCACCCCGAGCGGGGGCTGAGGCGGGAGCGGACCCTGGCAGAGATGGATTGGGTTTCTCGGGGGGATCGATACCAAATTTCATCAAAATTCAGCTAATTCGGGGGTGCCCGAGCCCCCAAATCGCAGCGGAGCGCCCGAGCTCCGAGCTCCGAGCCGGGCACTGAGGAACAATTACCAAAATCTGATTAACCCGAGTCCTGGAGCAGCTTCGCCTCGCCCCTTCCCGCGGTAAAGTCGCCTCAAAAGCCGCCGCGAGCCTTTGAAAAGCCACCCCCGGTTCCCCCGCAGAGCCGGCGTTATCGATAAAACCCGATTTATTTCTTTTTAATCCGCGGCAGCGCCCGAGACCCGCGCAAATTACCGCCGAGATTTCAGAAATCCCGGCAGCGAACCCCCGACCTGCCCCCTCCCCAAATTATTGCAGCTCCGCTTTTATCTCGGAGCGATGATAAAGTTTTATCGCGAGTTGAGCTGAGGTCAAATCCGAAGGATTTCTCTGCAGCCCTAACGCGGTTTTCTGGTCAAACCCTCCTTTCCACCCTTTCATTTTTTGGTTTTTGGGTTTTTGGGGTTTTTTTTGGCGGGGGGGAATTAATGGCTTCTGGGTTTGTAGTGTTTGTGTCAACTACATATTCCCCTAGATACGAATTTGTGACCCAACTTCCTTTACACAAATTCGGATCTACAGGGTACATATAGAAGACAGATTCGTCCTCCTCTCGGTTCTCAGATCTTCTCCTACAATTCTCTTCTGGGGCAAAAATTTGGGGTTTTTCAGAAATCGGGGGTCACCGGCTTGAAATATTCAAGGGGAAGGGGAAAGATTTAATTAAAGCAGCGCGGCAGAGCTCATAGGAGAGGAAAATCAGGATTTTCCCACCCTCCTCTCCGCACCTTGGGCTTTAATTTGGGGTGAAAAAAATTCAATTCCTGCGCTGAACGTGGAGATGCGGGAGCGCAACCCAAAATTCCGCCTTTTAAAAGCGAAATGCCCACCCCGCCCTGAATTCTCGTCATGGTTTTCATGATGGGCAGAGCGAAAATTTCATCAATTTTTCGTTCCTGGAGGTCACCCAAGGTTTGGGTTTAGCCGTGCGTGTGCGGGTAAATGATAAAAATAAAAAATAAAAAGGGAAAAAAGAGAGGAAAAAAAAAAAAAGAAAGAAACAGATGAAAAGAAATACAGAATGTTAAGGCAGATGGGACGACAGGTTTTTTTTTAATGACAGGCAATTCTTTTTACAACCCGAGAAAAAGATCAAAGGCGTTTCATTTCCGAAAAAAGGGATATAAAGCAATAAAATATTCATACTGTCTAGGTAATGAACCTTCATTCGGAACTAATGAGGGTAGCATCATGTTGAGATTTCGTTTAAAATTACAGTTGCCCAAGAGATTAAAAGTAGAGCAGCCCCCCCTTTCCTTTCTTTTTTTTTTTTTTTCCTTTTTTTTTTCTGTATTTCAAAAGGCAGAACAATTTCAGGTCAAGTATCTCGCGAATTAATTGCATTTAAATGTCGCAGCAGAGAGGGCGTCGGGGAAAAGCCGCGTTTGCCCCGCATTAAAATTCCTGACAATGCACCCAGCGCCTTCCGCCAAATCCCGCGTTTTCCCTTAAAAATAAAAAATTACACTTCTGGCCGGGAATGAAACCCCCGAATTTTCCCCTTTCTCGAGGGATTTTTCAGGTGATTTGGGGTGAAAATCGCTTTTTCTGTTAAAACTCCTGGTTAAACCCACAACGACCTTTAAGAAACGAACCGAACGCATCGAAGAAAACCTCAAAATAATTTTTCTCTTTTTTTGGCGCATTTTAAAAGCCCCAAATTTGTAGCAGAAGCAGGGAAATCTTTTTTTTTTTTTTTTTTTTTTGCACCGAGAGTTTCCCACCTCCCGCAGCAGCACCTCCGGCCCCAGCGAGGCTCCGAATTCACCTTTTCCTCTAAAACCTCCATAAAAGTGAGGAGTCAAATCGAATCCGCTCCGCCATAAAATAACCCGACCAATCCCATTCCAGCTCCTGGGATTCTTTATTTTTAATTTTTTCATCCTTTCTCTCCTTCTCTCTTTCAGATTTTATTCCTCTTCCCCATTCCCCCCCTTCTCACCGATTTATTTTATTCCATTTTCTCCCGCATTGGAATATCCAGGCCTTATTCTCTATTTTAACCCCCTCCCACAATCCTTAAAAAAAAAAAAAATCGGATTTTTTTTTCTACTTCGCGGTGACAACTCAGGGCCGGGCTTTGCCAACCAGCACCCCTAGCGTCTACCAGAATTTTTATTTTTCTTTCCCCACCTCCAAGAAATCTCCCCTTGATCCCAAATTTTCAACAACGCCCCCTCAGCACCTTTGGAATTTCTCACGGCGGAATTTTTGGGTTTATTTTTTGGTTTTCTTTATTATTTCAAAGTTACTTTAAGCAGCGTGGGGTGACCCCGGGGACACCCCCCGGCCTGTTCTTTATTTCCGCGGGAATCCCAAACCTTTCCCAAAATCTGCTGGCGGCACCTGCCAGCTCAGGGGGTCCCCAAACTAAACACGGGGGGTCGCGGTTCCCCCTCCCCCCAGGTGCGGCCCCAGCGGTTCCTACCTTGGCAAAACGCGGCTCCTTTTCCTCGGGGGGGGGTTTGAGGCTCTCCCTCAAAACTTGGGGAGGTTTTGGAGGCGGAATCCTACAAAACCCCATTTTCAAAAACCCCAAAACCAACAAAAATAAATAAAAACCCCAAACCCCAACCCGCAGCTCGCGCTCCGCGCGCGTCGCTTTTCCAGCGCGATTAATTCTGATTAAACTCCATCCTCTCCTCTCTCTCTCCTTCTTCTGCTCCTATTTTAATTTTTTTTTCCAGTTTGGGATTTTTTTTATTATTGTTTTGGTGGCGTCTGGCCGCTCCCCCTCCCCCTCTGAGGCCGGCATTGTCCTTGGAGGAGCGGAACTGCTCCTGGCAGCGCCGGGAGGCCCTTCTGAGCATTTTGGGGTGGGAAACCCGCAAGTTTTGGTATTAATCTCATACTTTGTCAGTCTTTGTTAAACAGCGAGGCGTGTCCGCAGCGCGGCGGCCGCCGAGAGCCGCTCTGACCCGCGCTTCACCCCGAATTTTTACTTTTTTTGGTTTTTTTTTTCTTCTTTTCCACCGCCCCGAGGTGTTTTCCCCACTCCAATCTGGCGGAGGGGAAGATGGAGATTTATTCTTTTAATTCAATTTTTTTTCCCTCCCTCATCGCCTCCCTCCTCAGCATTTCAGAATCTCAATTAGGAAGTTTTTTGGGGTTTTTTTCCCCTTTTTAAAAATTTCTCTCGCTGAGGTTTGAGAGTTTTATTCTGTTTTATTTTCGTAAATAAAAAAGCGGCGGCTCTGAGGTGGATGCAGCGGGGATGGGGAGGTGGGAACGAACCCACACCTGCTCTGCAAGGAGCGAAAAATTCAGATTTCAACCCCGACTTGCGCTTTGTGCGGCCTTTAAATCCACGATAACCTCCAAAAAAATGGGAATATTTTGGGGATTGGATCTGCTGGGCACGCCGGGAGCTCGGGGCAGGCTCGGGATCCGCATCCCTGCGGGAATTCTCCTTTTCACCCCCGCGATTTCACCACCAGCCCCGACACAGCCGTGAAGGCGCGACTGGGGGAGTAAATCGCGATTTAAAAGCGGATTCAAGTGATTGTCCGGCTGAAAAAAACCCCAAATAATAGGAAAAAAAAATCAAAAATCAAATAAAAAAATTCAGAGATTCGTTCGCAGCTCCTGACCCCAGGCCCAGCCCCGGCAAGGGAGATAAATTAGGAATATCCTTGAAAATGATCCCTTTAATTTCCTCCTGCTGCCCTCCCCTCGCTCGCGACCAGCGCCCCTAAATTGAAATTTAAACGCTGCCATGGGGGAGTGAACATTAGAGAGGGGGGAAGAACTCGCTCTATTCCTCTAGATATACATATATTTAAATTTCTTTTTTGTTTTTTTGCTGTTGTTTTTATTGCCGCCAAATGATACCTGCTCGTTTTAATATCCCGAAAACAAATGGCTTTTATTATCCATTACCTGTTCCATAAAGCCGGGCTAGAAATGAGTGTTGGGGAGAGATAAGTGCAGTAATTACAAGGGCGAGGAGATGGATCACCCGAGCCCCGCTTAAACGGCCGCGCTCGCCCTGCGATATTTTATATAAATACCGAGCAAATTCACGGCAATTAATTAAAGCCGGGCCTTATCAGGCGAAACAAAACGCTGCGAGTTTCTCCCGGATTTCACCTACCCCGAGAATCCAAATGGATTTTCCAGAACGCCTTTCCCAGGGCTCTAATATTCGCCCTTTTTTTTTTTTTTTTGGTTTCTCTCCAGAGAAAAATGAGCCTTGTTAGGAGAGTTTAGTCCCTGAAAATATTGCAAAGAGAGGAGAAGAAGGAGAAAAAAATAAAAATAATAATAATAAAGCCGGGAAGGAAAGAAAATTCGTAGGGATTTTTTTTTCCTTCTTTTTTTTTTTTAATTTTTTTTATTTTCCCTTTTCTTTTTTATCCCCCTTTTTTTTTTCCTCCAGGAGGGTTCGCCTCGCTCCGAGTGTTTGCTTAAGGAGCGATTGAAAAGATCTTCCCCCGGTCCCAGTGCAAATAATATTTAAGAGTTTGGAGGGTTTCGAAGTCTGGCAGCGCAGAAATAACTTTGGGCCGCCAAGGGAAATATTTATTATATCAGTTCATTAAACTGTTGCAGCGAGCGGAGTGGAGTCGCGTTTCAAGCCAGGAATTAAAAAAAAAAATAAAAAAAGCATTTCAACCCAATTCCGGCTGCAAAATAAAATAATAAAATAATAAAATCTGCTCTTTAACCGCGCACTTCAAACCGCCTTTAAATCCAAATATTGAATATTTTAGAGCCCTCGGCCCCATCGATTTCGCCCATAAATCAACCCCGCGGGTTTCCCACGGTGGAGGTGGGAAGGAGAATAAATCGCGGAGCTTTTTCCGCTCGGTTCTTCCCTTTTTTTGGATCGGGGTTTGCGTTTGAAACCCCGCTCGGGGCCGCGGCTGCGGCTCCTCTCCAAAGCCTGGAAACCTTTCCAAGCCAAGATGTTCCAACAGATTTGCACCGACCGTGTCGCCCTTTTTCTTTTTTTTTCTTTTTTTTTTTTTTCCCTCTCCTGGATAATTTAAACCCTCTCCAAACAAAATTGACGCCGGAATGAAAATTATTTTTTAACTGCCCGCGTTAATATCCTAGAGGGAGCGCGGCGTAATTGGATTTAATAAATGAATTTCCCCGAGATTCTGCTCGTTCCAGCCCAAACAGCGTTTCGGGGCTTGTCTTCAAAAATTCATTTCCCCGCGGGAGAGGCACCGAACCAATCTGCTTTATTTCCCAATTTTCCACCAAAATTTCACACTTTTTAAAAAAAAATTTAAATTTCTCCCCAGCCCACCTCTCCATCCCCTTCTCAGACTTTTCCTCCCACCTCGCCCCCCTCGCCGCTTTTTTTTTTTCTCTCTCTCTCCTTTTTTTTTTCTCCTTTTTTTTCCCACTGCCACCGCTCTATCAGGGTTATACACAAGACTGAGTCACGCACAGCGTAAACTTTTGACCCTCAACTTTTTGACCCCTCGAGCTATAATGCTGTACTAACAAGCCCCCAAGACCGTCTGCAGCTCCAGAAACCAGCGCTGCCTTTTCTTTTCCAAGTGGAAAACAAAAATAAATTTAAAAAAAAAAAAAAGGAAAATAATGTTCATTCCTCCCTCGTTTTTTTAAAATTTTTCCTTCCCTTGCGGACAACCACAAAAATCAAAGTTTTATCTCCACATCGCTGCCTTAGATCTCTGTGTTGTTTTTTTTTCTCCTCGCTTTTTTATCTGAAATATCAGAAAGGGAAAAAAAATATATTCCCTTAACATTTAATAGCGTTATTTCTCTTGCACTGACGGTTTTACCCGGGAATTCGCCTCGCTCTGATATTTTAAATTTTTTTTAGAGGGATAAAGAAATTTGGGGCTGGGTTTGGAGGGGTTCAGGACCAACAACGTGAGGTTTGGGTTTTTTGGGGGGATTTAAGAGTTTTGGGGCTGGAATTTGGAATTTTGGGGCTGAATTTGAAGGTTTGGGGCTGGATTTGGAAATTTTGGGGCTGAATTTGAAGGTTTGGGGCTGGATTTGGAAATTTTGGGGCTGGATTTGAAGGTTTGGGGCTGGATTTGGAAATTTGGGGCTGAATTTGAAGGTTTGGGGCTGGATTTGGAGTTTTAGGGATGGATTTTTAAGGGTTCAGAACCAGCACCGCGGGGTCGGGGGTTTTTTAGGGGATTTAAGAGTTTTGGAGCTGGATTTGAAGGTTTGGGGCTGGATTTTGATTTTGGATTTGGATTTTGAAGGTTTCAGCACCAGCACCGCGGGGTCCGGGGTTTTTTTTAGGGGCAATCAGAGTTTTGGAGCTGAATTTTGAAGGTTTGGGGATGGATTTGGAGTTTTAGGGCTCGATTTTGAAGGTTTCAGCACCAGTACCTCGGGGTCCGGGCAGGATTTTGATTTCTTGATCTGGATTTTGAAGGTTCGGGGCAGGATTTTGATTTTTGGATCTGGATTTTGAAGGTTCGGGGCTGGATTTGGAAATTTAGGTCTGGATTTTGAAGGTTTCAGCACCAACACCGCGGGGTCCTGGGTTTTTTTAGGGGTTTTAAGAATTTTGGGGCTGGATTTTCAAGGTTTTAACCTCAACACCGCGGGATCCTGGTGGGGTTTTTTTGTTTATTTGGTTTCTTTTTTTTTTTTTTTAGGAGGTTTAAGAATTTTGGGGCTGGATTTTGAAGGTTTGGGGCTGGATTTGGAATTTTAGGTCTGGATTTCGGAGGTTTCAGCACCAACACCGCGGGGTCTCTGGTTTTTAGAGGTTTCAAAAGTTTTGGATCTGAATTTTTAAGGTTTCAAGCCAAACACTGCGGGTCTGAATTTTTTTGGGGGGATTCAGATGTTTGGATCTGGATTTTGAAGGTTTAGGGCTCAATTTTAAGGTTTGGGGCTGGATTTGAATTTTTGGATCTGGATTTGGATGTTTGGATCTGGATTTTGAAGGTTTGGGGCTGGATTTGGATTTTTGGATCTGGATTTTGAAGGTTTAGATCTGGATTTTGAAGGTTTAGGGCTCAATTTTAAGGTTCGGGGCTGGATTTGAATTTTTGGATCTGGATTTTGAAGGTTTGGATCTGGATTTTGAAGGTTTGGGGCTGGATTTGAGTTTTTTGATTTGGATTTTGAAGGTTTGGATCTGGATTTTGAAGGTTCGGGGCTGGATTTGAAGGTTTGGATCTGGATTTTGATGGTTTGGGGCTGGATTTGGATTTTTGGATTTGGATTTTGAAGGTTTGGATCTGGATTTTGACGGTTTGGGGCTGGATTTGAATTTTTCGATCTGGATTTTGAAGGTTTCAACCCCAACCCCGCGGGGTCCCGGGGGTTCTCTGGGGTCCCGGTGCCGCTGCAGCCCCAGCCCGGCCCGGCCCGGCCCGGCCCGGCCCGGCCCCGCTGGCCGTGACCTTGGTGCGAGGCGAGCTCTGCTGGCTGCTCGGGGTCGTTACAGCCAATTCCGAGCCCCCCGAGCCCGGGGCTCGCTGGGCTCCCCCTCCTCTCCATCTCCATCCTCACCCCTCCAAAAAAAAAAAACCTTTTTACCCCTTTGAGCCTTCACAAATCTCCTCCATCAACAAAACCCGGCCGCGAAATCCCAGCGCTGCGATTTGTTTTGACTTGAAGGGTGTATAAATATATCTAGAGCTGGATATTTATATTTTTATATATATATGTGTGTGTGTGTGTATATCGGCGGACATCCCTCCACGTGTTAAAAAGAGATAAATCAAAAAGGCAGAGGAAAAAAAAAAACCGAAAAAAAAAAACCAACAACCCTCGCGGCCGCTCCCCTTCTTTCAACGCTCGCTGTCAAAATAGTTTCTGTTTTAAAGCTATTTAGGGTAACAGAACACGGAAAAAACGCGGCGGGTTGGACACCTCTCAGAGTTATCAACCTCCTTCCAAATATCATTTATTTCACGTTCGAAGGGGGGGAAAGGACGGGGGGAATCAGCCCAGGCAGCTCGGAAAGAAAATTTCACTCCCAAATCCATCCCCAGGTTGGGAAGGGAGCCCTGAGAGGAGGAGTCAAACCCCAGAAAAAAAAAAAAATTTTTGGGTCGTTATTGAGAGAAGTTTAGGGAGGGGGTGGAGTGATGATCTCGGTTTGGTGGTTTGTTAAAAATGGGGGGAAAAGGGGAGAAAAAGGGGAATGGGGAAGGGGAGAAAAGGGAAAAAGGGGAAAAGAAAGGAGGGAAAAGGGAAAAAAAGAGAGGAGGAAATGGGGAAAGGGGGAAAGAGAAAAAGGGAAAGAAGAGGAAAAGGGAAAAAGAGAGGAGAAAAAATGAGGAAAAGGGGGAGGGAAAAAAGGGGAAATGAGGAAAAGGGGAGGAGAAAGGGAGAAAAGGAGGGGAAAGGGGAAAAAAGGAAAATGGGGAAAGAGAGGGGAGGAAAAATGGGGAAAAGACGAAATAAAGAGGAAAAAAGGAGAAAAAAGATGAAAAAAGAGGAAAAAAGTGGGAAAAAGAGGAAAAAAGGATTAAAAAAAGGAAAAAAGAGGAAAAAGAGGATAAAAAAGAGGAAAAAAGAGGAAAAAAGAGGATAAAAGAGGATAAAAGAGGATAAAAATGATAAAAAGAGGAAAAAAGAGGATAAAAAAAGAGGAAAAAAATGATAAAAGAGAGGGAAAAAGAGGAAAAAGAGGATAAAAAAGAGGATAAAAAAGAGGAAAAAAAGAGGATAAAATAGAGGAAAAAAGAGGATAAAAAGATGAAAAAAGAGGATAAAAAGAGGAAAAAAAGAGGATAAAAAGAGGAAAAAAGAGGATTAAAAAAAGAGGATAAAAAGATGAGAAAAGAGGATAAAAAGAGGAAAAAAAGAGGATAAAAAAGAGAAAAAAAAAATAAAAGAGAGGGGAAAAGAGGAAAAAAGAGGATAAAAAGAGGAAAAAAGAGGATAAAAAGAGAGGGAAAAAAGAGGAAAAAAAAGAGGATAAAAAAGAGGACAAAAAGAGGAAAAAAAGGATAAAAAGAGGATAAAAAAGAGGATTCAAAAGAGGAAAAAGAGGAAAAAAGAGGATAAAAAGAGGATAAAAAGAGGAGGGAATGAAGGGTCGGGCTGGGACGAAGCGAGCGCGCGTTGCAGGAGCAGCGACTCCTCCGGGCCGCGCTGTGGGGGAGGGAAATTCCCTGGGAAACTCTCCCTGCTCGGGGAGGTCACGGCGGGCTCGGCTCCTTCAGGGGAGCATCGAAAATCAAATAAATCGCGGAATAATCGCGGTGAAGCATCGGGGTGAAGAATCGGGGGCTTCCCCCGGGATAAAATGGGAAATAATTCCAGCCCCGAGCTCGGGGTGAGATCCGAGTTGGAGGTGGAGTGTTGTGGTCAAGGAATAAAATATATGAAAAAAATTATATATATATAAATTTTAAAACCCCCAAAATTAATAAAAAATAATAAAATACAATAAAATAAATTAAATTAAAATAAAATAAAATAAAAATAAATAAAAGGGGAAAGCAGAAAGAGAGGAAAAATAATAAAGGGGAGAAATACAAGAGGAAGGGGAAAAAGCAGAAAAGGGGAGGAACAGAAAAAGGGGGGAAAAAAAGAATGGGGGAAGTAGAAATGGGGGGGGGAAAGTAGAAAATTAGGAGGGAAAGAAGGAGGAGGGGAAAAAAGCCAGAAAAAGGAAAAAGGAGGGGAAAGAAGGGAGGGAAGAAGAAGAGGGGAAAAAATCAGAAAAAGATAGAAAGGAAGAAGGGAGGAAGAAGCAGAAAAAAAGGGGAGGGGAAAGGAGGAGGGGAAAAAATTCGAAAATGAGGAGGGGAAAAAGGGGGAAGAGAAAAAGGGGAGAAAAAGAAGGAGGAGGAAAAAGCAGAAATGGGGAAAAAGGAATAAAAGGTGGGAAAAGCAGGAGGAAGGAGGAAAAAAGCAGAAAAAGAGAAAAAAGTGGGAAAAGGGGGGAAGGAGGGAAAAAAAGAAGAAAGGAGGAGAAAAAGAAGAGGGAAGGGGAGGAAAAATAGAAAGGGAAAGAGGGAAAACAGAAAAGGAGAAAAAATCAGAAAGGGGAAAAAGGAGGAGAAAAGGGAAAAAGAGAGAAGGGGGAAGGAGGAGGAAAAAAGCAGAAAAAAAGGGGGAAAAAGAAGAAAAGGGGGAAAAAGAGGTAAAAGAAGAAAGGGAGAAAAAAAGGAGGAGAGGGAAAAAACAGAAGGTGGGAAAAAATAAGAAACGGAGGAAAACAGAAAGGGATTTTAAAAGAAGGAGAAAAGAGGAAAAAACCAGAAAAAAGAGAAGGAGGGGAAAAAAGGAAATAAGGAAGGGAGGGAAAGCTGGAGGAGAGGGAGGTAAAAAATAAAATCGGAAATCACTGAGATCACGAAAGCAAAACCAGCCCAGAGTGGGTGGGTCGGAGCCCTCCCCCTCCCTGCAGCACCGGGAAAAAAAATAAAATACTAATAAAAAAAAGAATGAAGGGAAAGGAAAAAAAATCTTTTAAAAACCTTTAAAAATTAAATTAAATTAAATAAAAAAAATTAAAAGGAATGGAATGGAATGGAATGGAATGGAATGGAATGGAATGGAATGGAATGGAATGGAATGGAATGGAATAGAATAGAATAGAATAGAATAGAATAGAATAGAATAGAATAGAATAGAATAGAATAGAATAGAATAGAATAGAATAGAATAGAATAGAAAAAAAAAGGAAAGGAAAGGAAAGGAAAGGAAAGGAAAGGAAAGGAAAGGAAAGGAAAGGAAAGGAAAGGAAAGGAAAGGAAAGGAAAGGAAAGGAAAGGAAAGGAAAGGAAAGGAAAGGAAAGGAAAGGAAAGGAAAGGAAAGGAAAGGAAAGGAAAGGAAAGGAAAGGAAAGGAAAGGAAAGGAAAGGAAAGGAAAGGAAAAGAAAGGAAAAGGAAAGGAAAGAAAAGAAAAGAAAAGAAAAGAAAAGAAAAGAAAAGAAAAGAAAAGAAAAGAAAAGAAAAGAAAAGAAAAGAAAAGAAAAGAAAAGAAAAGAAAAGGAAAAGAAAAGAAAAGAAAAGAGAAAATAAAAATAAAATAAAATTTAAATAAAATAGAAAAAAATAAAATAAATGAAATGAAATAAAATGAAATCAAATATTAAAATAAAATAAAATAAAATAAAATAAAATAAAATAAAATAAAATAAAATAAAATAAAATAAAATAAAATAAAATAAAATAAAATAAAATAAATTAAAAAATAAAAGCGGGCAAGGAGCGCAGTTTTCCCTGGGCAGTGACCCCGGGCCGGGTCCGGGATCGGGGCTCGGTGGCCCCGGGCGAGCAGCGGCGTCTGCTGACCCCGGGCTGATCCCGGGCGATGAATTATTGATGAGACGAGTCGCGATCTGCTCGGAATGCAAACCCGAGATCCCTCCCATGGCCCTTCATCCCTCTTTTTTCATAAAAAAAAATAAAATAAAATTCTCTCCGCTCTCTCTGTCTCATTCGCGCCTCTTGGTTTTCATTGAATCCTCTTAATTCAATCTTTGAGCTGCTTTTAATCGTTTTATTTGGTGAATAAAACCCGCGGGGTTTGGGTGGAGATTTTTTAATTTTTTTTTTTTTTGTTTGATTCCCACCGAATCATCCTCCGTGGGATTTTGGGGTGGTTTTAGAAGATTTAATTCGAATTTGATGTTGCGCCTCACTCAGCCAGCGGGAAAGGCCTAAACAGCATCAGAGCTCAACCAAAAAAAAAAAAAAATTAAAAATAAAATAAATGAGTTTCAAGATGGCCTCAGCACCGCGTTCCAGCCTCGAGCAGCCCCCAAACCTCCCCGAATTCTCCTCTCCTTCTTTTTTTTTTTTGCTGAAAAATCCACAGAATTGAATTTTATGGGGGAAATTTCGTCTTTTTTTCACTTTCCAGCAGCGCCCTGGGCATGGGGGGAACCTCCCTGCCCAACCCCCACCCCCCAAAAAATCACCTTGGTGCGGTTTGTAATTAATGCAGATTAATGCTCGTCAGCGCTCTGCCAGGTTAGGGAACCTGAGCTTGGCTTTCGGGTGGGAAAAAGATGATTTAGGGGTTTTATTTCCCTTTCAAATCGCTTTTATGACAGGAAACCCTGAGGGCGAACACACAGAACAAGGAGAGAAAAAAAAAAAAAGGGATTTGTTATAATGAGATTTATTTTAGGGACAGGTGAAACCCCTCACTTGACGTTTTTAAGACCAAAAAAAAAGAAAAAATCCCAAATTTCAGCACTGAGAATTTGGAAAATCCTCAAACCTCGAGGTTTCCTGACACCTCTGCACAAAAACTCGATTTTAATCCGGATTTTATCTCTTCCCGAGATGATTTAAACCCGGATTTTGTCTCTCCCCAAAATTTAAACCCGGATTTTGCCTCTCCCCGAAATTCAAACCCGAATTTTTCCTCTCCCCGAGATTTAAACCCGGATTTTTCCTCTCTCCAAAATTTAAACCCGGATTTTGCCTCTCCCGGAGATTCAAACCCGGATTTTGCCTCTCCCCGAGATTTAAACCCGGATTTTGCCTCTCCCGGAGATGATTTAAACCCGGATTTTGCCTCTCTCCAAAATTTAAACCCGGATTTTGCCTCTCCCGAGATGATTTAAACCCGGGTTTTGTCTCTCTCCGAGATTTAAACCCGGATTTTGCCTCTCCGGAGGTGATTTAAACCCGGATTTTGCCTCTCCCGAGATTTAAACCCGGATTTTGCCTCTCCCGGAGATTTAAACCCGGATTTTGCCTCTCCCCGAGATTTAAACCCGGATTTTGCCTCTCCCGGAGATTTAAACCCGGATTTTTCCTCTCCCCGAGATTCAAACCCGGATTTTTCCTCTCCCCAAGATTCAAACCCGGATTTTTCCTCTCCCCGAGATTTAAACCCGGATTTTGCCTCTCCCGGAGATTTAAACCCGGATTTTGCCTCTCCCAAGATTTAAACCCGGATTTTGTCTCTCCCCGAGATTTAAACCCGGATTTTGCCTCTCTCCAAAATTTAAACCCGGATTTTGTCTCTCCCCGAGACTCTCCCCGGCCCCCGCGCCCCGATTTGAATATTTTTGTTTTTTGCCGTGTCTGCAGCTGCGGAGGGAGCGATTGTCCCGTGCCTGACGTGTGCCATGGGAGTGGGAGAAAGGATGAAAAATGCCCAGGAAAATGGAAAATCCCCGCCTACCTGCCCGGGCAGAGCTGCGCTTTCCTGTTTACTCCCCTCGCGCTTCCTTTTGCACCAGAAACCAGCAGGTTTTTTAAATTTTTTAATTATTTTTTTTCCTCTTTTTTTTTTTTTTTTAAGAAGGAAGCCTGTCCCTTGACCCCTGGAAAATGAGACAATGACAACTCGCAGGAAAAGGGGGTTGGCCATGCGAAAAAAAAAAAAAATCACAGTAATCCCCTCAAAACGCAGCTTGTAGAAAGCAAAAATCTCCCCAAAAATGGTGCAGGTAGAACCCAGAGCTGAGGGATGGACGGGAGGAAAGGATGGGGTTAAAATTCCGGGACCCGTGACCTGGTGGCACCTCAGTGAGGGGCTGATCCCACGGCTGAAAACCCCACTGAAAATCCCACAGATAAAACCCCACTGAAAATCCCATAGATAAAAATCCACTGGAAAATCCCACAGATAAAACCCCACTGAAAATCCCATAGATAAAAATCCACTGGAAAATCCCACAGATAAAAACCCCACTGAAAAATCCCACAGATAAAAACCCCACTGAAAATCCCACAGCTAAAAATCCACTGGAAAATCCCACAGATAAAAACCCCACTGAAAATCCCACAGATAAAAACCCCACTGAAAATCCCACAGATAAAAATCCCACTGAAAATCCCACAGATAAAAACCCCAATGGAGAATCCCATACATTAAAACCCCACTGAAAATCCCACAGATAAAACCCCACTGAAAATCCCACAGATAAAAACCCCAATGGAGAATCCCATAGATTAAAACCCCACTGAATAATCCCACAGCTAAAAATCCACTGGAGAATCCCACAGATAAAAACCCCACTGAATAATCCCATAGATAAAAATCCCACTGAAAATCCCACAGATAAAAACCCCAATGGAGAATCCCATAGATTAAAAACCCCACTGGAGAATCCCACAGATAAAAACCCCACTGAATAATCCCATAGATAAATCCCCATTGAAAATCCCAGAGCAGAAAATCCCATTGGAAAACTTCACTAAAAAATCCCTTAGCTAAAACCCCATTGGAAAATGCCACAGATGAAAATCCACTGTAAATCCCATAGATAAAAACCCCACTAAATAATCCCACAGATAAAAACCCCACTAAATAATCCCACAGATAAAAACCCGACTGAAAATCCCATTGGAAAATCCCAAAGCTAAAAATCCCATTGGAAAACTTCACTAAAAAATACCTCAGCTAAAACTCCATTAAAAATCCCATAGGTAAAAACCCCACTGGAAAATCCCACAGATAAAAATCCACTGAAGAATCCCATAGATAAAAACCCTCTGGAGAATCCCATAGATAAAAAGCCTCTAAAAATTCCCACAGATAAAAACCCCACTGGAAAATCCCACAGATAAAAATCCACTGGAGAATCCCATAGATAAAAATCCACTTGAAATCCTACAGATAAAAATGCGATTGGAAAATCCCAAAGTTAAAAATCCACTTGAAATCCCATAGATAAGAACCCCATTGGAAAATCCCACAGCTAAAATCTCCACTGGAGAATCCTATAGATAAAATTCCCACTGAAAAATCCCAAAGCTAAAAACCCCATTGGAAAACTCCACTGGAAAATCCCACGGCTCAACATCCACTGAAAAATTCCCATAGATAAAATTCCACTGAAAAATCCCAGAGCTAAAAATCCCATTGGTAAACTTCACTAAAAAGCTGAAAATCCAGTTGAAATCCTACAGATAAAAATCCCACTGGAAAATCCCAAAGCTAAAAATCTCCACTGAAAAATCCCAAAGCTAAAAATCCCATAACTAAAATCTCCAGTGGAGAATCCCATAGATGAAAACCCCAGTGAAAAATCCCAAAGCTAAAAATCCACTTGAAATCCTATAGATGAAAACCCCATTGGAAAAATCCCATGGCTAAAAATAACATCGGGAAATTCCACTGAGAAATCCCAAAACTAAAAATCCCACAGTTAAAAACCCCATTGGAAAACCCCATAGATAAAAACCCCACTGGAAAATCCCAAAGCTAAAAATCCACTTGAAATCCTACAGATAAAAACCCCATTGGAAAACCCCACTAAAAAATCCCAAGCTAAAAATCCACTAAAAAATTCAAAAATAAAAATCCCATTGGAAAATCCCATAGCGAAAAACCCCATTGGAAAACTTCATTAAAAAATCCCAAAGCTAAAAATCCACTGAAAAATCCCACAGCTAAAATCTCCGCTGGAGAATCCCATTGATAGAAACCCCACTGGAAAATCCTAAACCTTAAAACCCCATTGGGAAATTCCACTGAAAAATCCCAAAGCTACAAATCCACTTAAAAATCCCATGGCTAAAAATCCCATTGGAAAATCCCAAAGCTAAAATCTCCAGTGGAGAATCCCATTGATAAAAACCCCAGTGAAAAATCCCATAAATAAAATTCCACTTGAAATCCTACAGATAAATATCCCATGGGAAAATCCCATGGCTAAAAATAGCATTGGGAAATTCCACCGAAAAATCCCAAAGCTACAAATCCACTTTAAAATCCCACAGTTAAAAACCCTATTAGAAAATCCCATGGCTAAAAACCCCATTGGAAAATCCCAAAGCTAAAAATCCACTTGAAATCCTACAGATAAAAATCCCATTGGAAAATCCCAAGGCTAAAAATCCCATTGGAAAATTCTACTGAAAAACCCAAAGTTAAAAATCCACTTGAAATCCTACAAATAAAAACCATTGGAAAATCCCAAAACTAAAATTTCACCTGGAAATCCCATGGCTAAAACCCCCATTGGAAAATCCCATTGCCAAAATTTCTACGGCAGAATCCCATAGATAAAATTCCCGCTGAATAATCCTACAGATAAAAATCCACTTAAAAATTCCATAGTTAAAAATCCCATGGGAAAATCCCACAGATAAAAATCCACAGAAAAAATCCCGTTGCTAAAAACCCCACTGGAAAATCCTAAACCTTAAAATCCCATTGGAAAACTCCACTGAAAAATCCCACAGCTAAAAATCTACTTAAAAATCCCACAGTTAAAAATCCCATGGGAAAATCCCATGGCTAAAAATCCCATTGGAAAATTCTACTGAAAAATCCCAAAACTAAAAACCCACTGAAAAAAAAATCCCATAGATAAAAACCCCATTGGAAAATCCCACAGATAAAAATCCCATTAGGAAATCCCATAGATAAAAATCCCATTGGAAAATCCCATAGATAAAACTCCCATTGGAAAATCCCATAGATAAAAAACCCACTGGAAAAATCCCATAGATAAAACTCCACTAGAAAATCCCATGGATAAAAATCCCACTAGAAAATCCCATAGATAAGTCCCACTAGAAAATCCCATAGATAAAAATCTCCACTGGAAAAAAAATCCTATAGATAAAATTTCCATTAGAAAATCCTATAGATAAAAATCCCACTAGAAAATCCCATAGATAAAAATCCCACTGGAAAATCCCATAGATAAAACCCCACTAGAAAATCCCATAGATAAAATTCCCATTAGAAAATCCCATAGATAAAAATCCCATTGGAAAATCCCATAGATAAAAATCCCATTGGAAAAATCCCACAGATAAAAATCCCATTGGAAAATCCCACAGATAAAAATCCCACTAGAAAAATCCCATAGATAAAACCCCACTAGAAAATCCCATTGTTAAAAATCCCATTAGAAAATCCCATAGATCAAAATTCCACTAGAATATCCCATTGTTAAAAATCCCATTGGAAATTCCCATAGATAAAAATCCCACTGAAAAACCCCAAAACTAAAACCCCATTGGAAAAACCCCAAAATATTTTTTTTTCCCCTCGAAAGCTCCAATCACAGACTAGAGAAGAAAATTTTAAATATTTTTTTTAAAAACCCCAAAAAACCCCAATGTGGAGCTGCTGGGGATGGAAAATTTGGCCTGGAAAATCCCAAAAAAATGGAATTTTTGGGGGTTGAGGATGGATGGAGGGAGGGAAAATCCGTGGGTAGGGAGGAGCAGGAATTTTGGGAACATGAAATTTTTGGGGTCCAGGCACATCCCAAATACTCATAGAAGATTTTTTCTGCCCAAATTGCTCAAATTTGGGAATTCTTTTTTTTTTTTTTTTGAGGATGGAGAAAACGAGCAGGACACTGAACCCCAAAACCACTAATCCCAAAAATTCCCAAATTTGGGGATAAAACTCCAGATTTGGGGTCAAACCCTCAGACACCAACCCCACCCAAATATCTTTAATTTCCGCTGGAAATGAAATTCCCAATTCCCCAAAATTCCCAATTTTTCCCAAAGTTCAGCTGAGGATGGAGAAGAAATTCCGAGGCAGGAGAGGAAAAACAACGGCGGGAAGGGAAAAAAAACCTCCAAAGTTTGGGAAAGGGAGAAAAAAGAGAAAAAATAATAATTTAAAAAAAAAAAAAAAAAAAAAAAAGACGGACATGTGTCCACCAAATGTGGTGTGAGGGTGAAAAAAGGAGGAAAAAAATAAGGCGAAAAAAACTCAAAATTTAAGTTCTAGAAATTCCCAATTCTCAACGCTCGGATTTGAAATTTAATTTAATTTAATTTAATTTAATTTAATTTAATTTAATTTAATTTAATTTGAGGAGGAGGAGCCGATTCAGGTGTGAACGAGGCGTCTCCTCCCACCTCATTTACTGATGTGACAACTGAATTTCCAAAAAAACCCAAAAACCCCAAAAATCCAAAAAAATTCCCAAACTCAACAGCACGTTTGGAATTTGGGGTTTACAATTTTTCCAAAAATTTATTTTTTAATTTTTTTGCCCAATTTTGCTGTTTCTGGCCCATCCTCTCTCCTCTTCTCGTTTTCTACTTTTGTTTATTTTCCCAAATTTTCTCTCTGTCTTTTGCTCGGAGACGGGAATTTGGGGTTTGGGGAGCTCGGGGAGGTTTTAGGATTTTGGGATTTTTTGAGAAATTTTTTGGGATTTTTTTTTCTTAATTTTGGGGGTTTGGGGAATTTTGTGGGGATTTTGGGGTTTTTTTGGGGGATTTTTGGGGTTTTTGGGGGTTTTTGGGATTTTTGGAGGAATTATTGGAGATTTTTTGGTGATTTTTGGGAATTTTTCTGGGATTTTTGGGGATTTTTGGTTTTAGATTTTGGGGGGTTTTTATTCTTGGAGGATTTTTGTGATTTTTGTGATTTTTTGTGATTTTTGGGATTTTTGGAGGATTTTTTACTTTTTGGGGGATTTTTGGGGTGTGGTGTTTTTTCTTTTTTTTTTTTGTGATTTTTGGGGTTTTTTTTTTTTGGGGGATTATTTTGGGAATTTTTTTTAAATTTTTGGGGATTTTTGGGATTTTTTCTGCACAGCGCTCAGGCCCGGG
This sequence comes from Luscinia luscinia, assembly GCA_034336685.1. Lineage (NCBI taxonomy): Eukaryota > Metazoa > Chordata > Aves > Passeriformes > Muscicapidae > Luscinia > Luscinia luscinia. The sequence goes on along the minus strand of CM067633.1, from coordinate 6,214,412 downwards.
CTGGGGACACAAAAGTCGTTGAGTGTCCAGATGGCCGGGACGGGGCGCGAAAATGTCACGACACCCGATCCTGCTAAACGTCTGGGGAGGGAGGGGGAGGAAAACCTGAGAGGAGGAAACAAAAATAAAGAGAAAAAAAAAAAAAAAAGACAAAAAAATAGGAAAAAAACAAAAAAAAAACCCCAAAAAAAAAAAAGAAAAAAAAAAGGAGCAAAAAGAGAAAAAAAAAGCGCCAAAAAAGAGAAAAAAATAAAAGAAAGTAAAATAAAAGAAAGTAAAATAAAAAAGTAAATAAAATAAAGTAAAATAAAGTAAAAGAATAGAATAGAATAGAATAGAATAGAATAGAATAGAATAGAATAGAATAGAATAGAATAGAATAGAATACAATAGAATACAATAGAATACAATAGAATAGAATACAATAGAATAGAATAAAAATAAAATAAAATAAAAAATAAAATTTAAAAATAAAAAAAAATAAATGCCCTGAGGTAAAGAAATTTATATTAAAATGTTTTTGGGAGCAGGTGAAAAAGGATGAGAGGCGAAGGTGAGCGAGGGGGGAGGGGATTGGGATGTAAAAACGGCAAAAAATCACCTGAGTGACCCCGAAATCCTCCAGAGTGACCCCAAAATCACCTGAGTGACCCCAAAATTCCCCTGAGTGACCCCAAATTCAACCTGAGTGACCCCAAAATCCCAAGCCACCTCAAATCCTTGAGTCACCCCAAAATTCCCCTTTGAGTGACTCAAAATTCTCCTGAGTGACCCCAAATCCTCTTGAGTGACCCCAAAATCCCTGAGCGACCCCAAATTCAACCTGAGTGACCCCAAAATCACCTGAGTGACCCCAAAATTCCCCTGAGTGACCCCAAAATCCCCTGAGTGACCCCAAAATCACCTGAGTGACCCCAAAATTCCCCTGAGTGACCCCAAATTCAACCTGAGCCACCCCAAAATTCCCCTGAGTGACCCCAAAATCCCCTGAGTGACCCCAAAATCCCCTGAGTGACCCCAAATTCAACCTGAGCCACCCCAAAATCCCCTTTGAGTGACCCCAAAATCCCCTGAGTGACCCCCAAATTCAACCTGAGTGACCCCAAATCCTCCTGAGTGGCCCCAAAATCCCCTGAGTGACCCCAAATTCTACCTGAGTGACCCCAAATTCAACCTGAGCCACCCCAAAATTCCCCTGAGTGACCCCAAATTCAACCTGAGCCACCCCAAAATTCCCTGAGTCACCTCAAATCCGCTGAGTGACCCCAAATCCCCCGAGTGACCCCAAAATCCACCGAGTGACCCCAAATTCCCCCAGCCCCAAACTTGGCCTCGAGTCCCAGGTCCCCCTGCCAGGCCAGGATGGAGCAAAAAAAATTGAATTTTCACCGATTTTCCTCCTTTTTTCTTCCCTTTTCCACACCCCACTCCCTGCCAGGCCAGGATGGAGCAGGAAAATTGAATTTTCACCGATTTTCCCCATTTTTTCCTTTTTTCCCCACACTCCAGTTGCTGCCAGGCCAGGATGGAGACGTAAATTGAATTTTCACCGATTTTTCCCCATTTTTCCTTTTTCCCCACACTCCAGTCCAGGATGGAGCTGTAAATTGAATTTTCACCGATTTTTCCCCATTTTTTCCTCCCTTTTCCACACCTCACTCCCTGCCAGGCCAGCATGGAGCTGTAAATTGAAATTTTCACTGATTTTCCCCATTTTTTCCTTTTTTCCCCACACTCCAGTCCAGGATGAAGCTGTAAATTGAATTTTCACTGATTTTCCCCATTTTTCCTTTTTTCCCCACACTCCAGTTGCTGCCAGGCCAGGATGGAGCTGTAAATTGAATTTTCACTGATTTTCCCCATTTTTTCCTTTTTTCCCCACACTCCAGTCCAGGATGGAGCTGTAAATTGAATTTTCACTGATTTTTCCCCATTTTTCCTCCCTTTTCCACATCCCACTCCCTGCCAGGCCAGGATGGAGCTGTAAATTGAAATTTTCACTGATTTCTCCCCCATTTTTTCCTCTTTTTTTTCCCCACCAAACTCCCCCTGAGAGACAGAAACAACTCCAGCTCAAAGCTCGGCTCAAACCTCCCAAACCCAAATTAAACCAGCTCCACATCCACCCTCACAAACAGATTTTTGGGGTTTTTTTAGGTTTTTTTAAGCAGTTTTTTTTTCAGGACTTCAAGCCCTGCGGTCCTCTCTGCACTTGAGGAACCCGCAAAAAAAAAAAAAAAAATCAATTAAATAAAATTTTGCGGTTTTTTTTCATTTTTTGGCAATTGGGAAGGTTTTGGTTTTTTGTTTTTTTTTAAAGTCTCATCTGGAAAAGCGCTCACCCAGCGCTGCCCCCGAACAAGGCAGAGCGAGCAGTTAAAGTGTCACTTAACATTCTGGAGAATGTGAAATATATTGTACATTGTCAACTCCCCAAAACCATAAAACTAACTTTATGGACCTCACGTGACTTTTGAGAGCCAGTGAGGGGTATCTGGCTGAGCTCCGGGCGATTTTTACGATCTAACTTCGAGATAAAACCCCGCAATCCATTTGACATTCGAAATGTCATACCCCACTTTTGGTCCAGCAAACTACCGGTAAAAAAAAAAAAAAAAAAAAATTAGGAGAGAAAAAAAAAAAAAAAAAGGAAAAAAAAGGATTAAAAAAAAAACAAATTACCAAAGGGAAGGCGAGCAAATGGTTTGGGATCTGACAGTCCACTTCACATCCCTCTCAAAATCACTTAAGAAGTCCCAAACATGGCAGAGATTAAAGTTTGGTAAGTTCCGAGCTCCAACTTTCCGTGCGTGGAGGCGGCAGAGGCGTCGCGCCCGAACCCGAGCGATTTAAACCGAGTTTAAACCGAGATTTAAACCGAGTTTAAACCGAGATTTAAGCCGAGTTTAAGGCGAGTTTAAGCCGGACTGCCCGATGGGGCCGATATGGAGCCGCGCGCTGCGAGTCGCGATTTCCGCGATAAACCCGCGACTCGGAGGTTTCAACAATCTCGGGTTTCAACTCCTGCTCCGACAGAAACTCGGCTTTGCGATCCTCCGCGGGCTTTGGTACTTCTGGCGTTTCAAACGTGATTTTTAATTTTTTTTTTAATTTTTTTCCTCCCTTTGGTCGAGCATCCTCGAAACTCTCGGGAAAATCCGGCAGGAGGGGAGGAAAAAAATGAATTAAAAAAAAAAAAAAAAAAGAAAAAAGAGCCGGGAGGTTTTGGTGTTGTTGGAACTTGGAGGAGCCGGAAGCACTTTGGGGGTTTTGGGGAGAATCTTTGCGGGTTTGGGGGTGATGGAGAGCGGGGGGAGCGCGCTGGGATCCCGCGGGGAGCTGGAATTTGGCGATTTTGGCTGATTTGGCTGATTTTGGGTGATTTTGGGCGATTTTGGGGCGTTTCTGGTACCCAGGAGAGGCTGAGGCGCTGCCAGGCTCGGAGGAATTTCGGAGCTTTTGGGGACGGGGGGTTTAAAAACGCGACTGGAGCCTTTGCGAGTCGGGGGAAAACGTTTATTGGAATTCGAGTAAAGCTACAAACAAATACAAAAAGCTTTTTTTTTGTTTTTTTGGCCAAAACTACCAGGCTAGACATGACAGATCCATTTTTACACAGAACACCGAACTCTGCCCACTACACCCGGCTATTACTCACGGCAGAAATATTTCTAATATTTACAAACATCACTCCAGCCTCGGTCTCTCCCGCTTTTATAGATTTGCTCTTCTTTTTTTTTTATTCCTTTTTTTCTTTTTTTTTATTTTTTTGAGTTATTATTATTATTGTTATTATTTTTTAATAGTGAAGTTCACCCACGTCTAAGAGTACGCCTCGGAATTAGGCTGGGATTAGAAATCCTGGCCTGGAGCTTGGACTAAAACACAGACTGGACAATTTTAAGACAGAAAGATACAAGAGCTGCTGCTTTTTTTTTTTTTCTGTTTTTTTTTCCTGGTTTTTACATTTTTGTTTGGTTTTTTAAAGAGTTTTTTCTTTTTTTTCTGCGACTGTAGTGCAGGAACCCCCGATTTTCGCTTAGGCAGAGAAGAACTCACCCAAGAGCGGTAAACTCAGAAAAAAAAAAAGGGAGAGGGGGTAAAAAAAAAAGGAAAAAAAGGGAAATCCCAACAAATAAACAAACAAGCGAATCTGTTCTGGATTTATAAATAAGTTAGAACATTCAAAGGGCTCACAGAACACATTTCCAGAAAGCATCAAGGAGCACGGACACGGACATTCAGAAGAACAACGAGAGCAGGAGGAGCATCTGGAAATAAAATTTAATTAATTTTTTCTTCTTCTTTTTTTTTTTTGAAAAAACAAAATAAACAAAAAAGAGAACACGACACGAGCTCAGTCCTGGGATAACCAACAGGAGCTGGTTTTGTTTTTTGTTTTTTGTTGGTTTTTTTAGGATAAATCAACCACAAGCCCAGAAGAAGGTGCCTCACTGTACAGTCCTCCGAGACTAAAATCATTTATTAATTTATTTCTTTCACCATCCGCTCCTTTTTTTTTTTTTTTTTTGCTTTTTAAATATTTTTTTTCTCCTCTTCTTCTTCATCATCACCTTCTTCTGCTTTATTTTATTTTATTTTTTCCCCCCTTTTTTTCTCTCTCTGGCGGATTTTTTAGGGCTGGAAGGCGCTGCCGGCCGAGGCCAAGCTCATGCTTTTCAGTTTATTATCCTTCTTCCACTTCATGCGGCGGTTCTGGAACCAGATTTTGATCTGGCGCTCGGAGAGGCAGAGCGCGTGGGCGATCTCGATCCTCCTCCTGCGGGTGAGATATCTGTTGAAGTGGAATTCCTTCTCCAGCTCCAGGGTCTGGTAGCGCGTGTACGCTGTCCTCGCCCTCTTCCCGTCCGGTCCAGTCATGTCTGGGTAACAACAGCGCGTTTGCCTTTGGCCTTTTGCTCCTTTTATCTATTTTTAATTTTTTTTAATTTTTAGTTTTAATTTAAGCCTATTTTTCCCGCTTTTTTTTAAGGTGAAATGCGGCAAAGATGCGATTTTCCCCCAAATTGCAGCACCCCCTCCCTTCTCTCTTTTTTTCCCACCCCCTCCTCACACACACGTGTAAAACACCCCCACCCTCGGCCCCTCCAGACCCGACATTCCCCCCTCGATATCCAGAATTTAACTGGAGAATCTCTGGCTTTTTTTTTCTTTTTTAATTTTTTTTTATTTTCCGCCGCCGCCTGGGTGTTCCTGCGGCTCTTGGCAGGTTTAGTGCCCCAGCAGAAAATCGCGAATTGAGCGGAGATGGGGCTGGGAGGGGGTGGCTTTTCCTTCCCCTGGTGATTTTTGGGAGGTTTGTCAAGGGCAGATTGTCAGGGATGAGCCCAGAAAAAATCCGAGCTGCGAGCCCCATCTGCGCCTGTAATTCCATTTTAATGGTCAATTCTTCCCTTCCCACCCACCCCCCTCGCCTCAATTTTTAATTTACCTTCTCCCACCATCCGCTACGAGCTTAAAAAATACATAAAAACAAAAAAAGCGGCGGTTTGGCGGCGAGGAGAGCGAAACTAAAATCCAATCGCCCCCCAGAAACACACACAGAGAGACCCCCCTTTTCCAGGCGCCAGAGGCAGCTTTAGAGCGAGAAATACAAAAGCAATAAATAGCTGCGATTCTGATCAAAGCGCCTCCAGCGGAATAAAAGGAAGGAGAGAGAGGGGGAGAAATAAAAACGGGTGAGAAGAAGAAAAAAAAAAAAAAAAGCGGGGGGGAGATGAAATAACAAGAAACAAGAGAAAGGGGGGGGTGAGAGAGGAAAAAATAAACAACAAGGAGGGAAAAAGAAGTAGCTGTACCATGGCTAATGTGAAGTTTCCTCATCCAGGGGAATATCTGAGGCGCCTGCCCCTCTGGCGCGGCCGCCGAGCTGGCGATGGGCTCTGCCTGCGCTCGGGGGACTGCGGTGCCCTCGTCGGCTCCCGAGGACGCGCTGGTCTCGTCTAGTTCTGTGAAATGAGAGCTGGTGCTGCTGGCAGCAGGAGCCGCTTCGGAGGGGGACGGGGCGGGTTTGCCCCCGTGGCTCTCGCTGTTGGAGCAGGGCAGGGAGTCGGGAGGAGATAAGGAGCAGCTGCTCGCCTGTCTAAACCTGCTCTCCTGAGCTGGAGAAGGGAAACCGCGGGAGCTCTCGCCCACAGCCCCAAAGTGAGTGGAGGAGGCTGAGCGGTTGATGCTAAGGTCCATCCCATTGTAGTTGTAGCCATAAGAGCTGGAATGCATGGTGCTTGAATCTCTGTAAGAACCGTTCATGGAACTGCCGGTCCCATAATTTAGTAACTGATAGTCGGGGCCATTTGGGTAGCGCCCTGAGAACGAGTTTACAAAGTAAGAGCTCATTTGGGTTATTTTGGAGGGCTTGATTTGTGGCTCGTGGTCGTTATAACCCCCGTGCTTGACGATTTATGATGTATTAATGAATTATAGCGATGCACTGTACTTCGTTTTTGCTATGTATGCGGCCAAATATGGGGGGAGGGTGGGGGGTGCGTTTGGGCGTCACGTGCTTTTGTTGACCAGTCGTAAATTCTCACTGATGACCTCAAGAGGTAATTCATGCTCTATGGTTACAAATAATGACGAGCGCGGAGCCGTTTTAGGCCCAAAGTCGCCCCCAAATCCGGCGCCGCCATCGCCCCCCGCCTGGGCGGAGCGCGCCACCTGCCGGCCGCGCCGCCGCACCGCAGCTTTGCATTTTTTGGGGACAACCCCCCACTCCAAAAAGAAAAAAAAAATTCAAAATTATCCCCCCTTACTCCAGTCCGGTTTGCATTTCTTTAAAAAGAAAAAAAAAATTAAAAAATTTAAAAATCGCGGTGGGTGCGGTGCGTCCTGGGCGGGTCCGGGGTCCCCCCGAGTTCCTGGGGGGGTTTTGTGGAAAAGTTTTTTTGGGATTGCGGCGTTGGGAAAGCGCGTGGAGAAGTTCGGGGTGAGGTTCGGGGTGCTGAGAGGTCTCTGTGAGCTGGAAGAGAGGCCAGGAGTGAATTCTTTGGGTGGTTTCTCCGCGGTTGTTCCGCCAGGAAAAGTCGAGTTTTCCTTCGCTTCTCCTGGAGCTCGCACCTTAATTCTGGAAAGAGGGAAAAAACCCAAACTCTGGGGGAGAATGGGTGGGAAAAAGGAAACAAAAATACAAAATCCGGCGGTGGGAATGGTTGGCAAAGCCGCTTTTTGGGATGTTCCTGTTCCTGAGCGTTTCACGTCCTCTCTGAGCCTTGAGCTGCGCGGATTTTCCTTCCCGTCCCTTGCCCTGCGGCGAATATCGGGGAGCAGAAGGGCTCGGGAATTTGGGGACAACGCTGGGAAAGCGCCCGGCTTTTTTCCATTCATTTCCTTTTTTTCCTTTCTTCTTCTTCTCTTTTTTCTACCTCTCTCCTTTTCTCTGTCTCTCATTTTTTTTTTCTTTAATTTTTTTTTCTCCTTTTTTTTTTTTTTTTTTTTTCCAAGGCAGTTCAGGAATTTCATGGGGCTCGCCTGCAACTCGTTGGGAATGATGCGCCATATTGAAAGTGACATATAATTATAATAATTACGGGCAATGAAAAGCGTGGCAATAACAGCAAATGTCCTACAGCTGGGAAGCTTCTGCATGAATTGATTTTAGAAGTGGCTGGCATTAAATCCGGCTCGTGGCTGCTCCCACCGAGCCCTTCCTCAGGACGCTTTTCCACTCCGAAATCCCCCACCCAGCTGAGAAAAAAAACATCCTTCTCTTCATTCCATTCCCCACAAAACCCGGGAAAAATTCGGGTGTTTCGCAAGAAATTCCTCGCTGAGGAGCTCAAAACCTTCCCCGCTCCCATCCCCAGCGCTGGCGAGGGAGAAAATTCAATTTTCTCCTCTCCAAAAAGCTGCTTTTAGAATTTTTCCACTTTTTTTATTTTATTCCTGACGCTGAGAATTTTTTTGGTTTTTTTTTCCGGGATGAATTCCCTGGAAATCTGGGAATTTTTAGATTGATTTTTTTTTTCTCGCTTTGATTTGGGGGCACGGAGGGAAGGGAGCAGATGTTTGAAAGATGCCGGGCAAATGTTGGGTATCTTTGGTAGATAAATGAGAGCCCGGGTTGTTTTTTTTTTTTTGCCCGTTTCCTTGATTTATTGTGGAGATGGGACGGCGTTTCGTCATAACTCTTTGTACTGTAACAATAAAAATAAAAAAAGAGAGGGGAAAAAAAAATAAAGAGAGAGGAGCTAAAGGCAGAAATGTCAGCCAGGAAATTCTCTTGGTGCAAAGGTTTCCATTTGAGATTAGACCCAAAAAAGGGGAAAATCAGATTAAATCCGATTTATCTCTCCACTGTAACTTCTGTGCTCGCGGAGTTTCTTGTCCTGGCACCCAGAGGGAGCAAAAATCTCCTTCAGGACCAGGAATCCCCCTGGAAAATGAAAAAATCATCGTAAAACCGCCAAGAATGACAGGGCAGGGCGTGTGCGGGTGAGATCCAAGACTTGGCTTTTATTAGAGAATTCCATGTTCATACCTAAGACAAACTCCAAACACGACACGTACAAAAATTAATAAAATAGAACTTTTCTGTCATTGTTGCTTTTTTTTTTTTTTTTTTTTTTTGTTGCAGCCTTGTAGGTAGTACTCGTTCCTTCAGTAGGTTTTTTTTTTTTTCAAACATAAAATAAAAAAGCCAAAAGAAAAACAAAACACCCCAAAACTAATTACAAAGAACCCTAGGGCTTGATTAATTTACCAAAGGAGGGGGGAAAAAAATTTTAAAAGGGGAAAATTAAGAAAAAAAACAACTTATGTCAACCGTGCATGAAACATTTTTACAAAATTAGGACAATGAACACCCCAAATGACAAATATTGCAGCACTTCCATTAAATACAAGAGTTAGCAGATTACTAACAGTGACACCAAGGGTAGAAACACGGCTAGGAGTCCTTTTTTTCTTTTTTTTTTCCTTTTTTTCTTTTTTTTTTTCTTTTACACTTTTCCCTTCCTTTCCCTCCTTCTCTCTGTCTCTTCATCTCTTCACTTTTTAATTATTATCATTATTATTATTATTCCATGAGAGGGGGGGTGTGGAGCGGGAGGGAAAGGGAGGAGCAGGAAGGGCCAAAAAAAAAAATAATTCAGAACGCGATTAGAAGCCGGATTTTCGTGTTTTTTGTTGTTTCTGGACAAAACCACCTGGTTTTGGTGGGTTTTTTGTTTGGTTGGTTGTTTCTGGACCAAATCATCGGGAATTCGAGCCCAGGGCGTTGATGGCCCAAACTTTGTGTCCCAGCAGCGTGCGGGATTCTCCTCACACCCACCCCGCACCCCCCTCACCTTCCACCTCTCACACTCCCCAAACTGAAAATTTCTCTTTTTTTGCGCCTTTTAAATAACACTTTTTTTCCCTAATTTTTCTCCCTCTTTTTTTTTTTTTTTTTCTTTTTTTTTTCCCCCTTCACTCTGGCCGCTTTTCTCCTCCTCCTCCTCGGCGCTGAGCTGCGAGGAGTTGAGCAGTTTGTTCTCCTTTTTCCACTTCATGCGGCGGTTCTGGAACCAGATTTTGATCTGGCGCTCGGTCAGGCACAGCGAGTGCGCGATCTCGATCCGCCTGCGGCGGGTCAGGTAGCGATTGAAGTGGAATTCCTTCTCCAGCTCCAGCGTCTGGTACCTGGTGTAGGTCTGGCGGCCTCGGCGGCCGCTGGGCCCGAAGGAAGAACCTGCGACACCCGCAAAAAAAAAATTATAAAATGTGAAATAACTAGAATTAATCACCTAAAAAATAGGAAACAACACGAGGAAATAGGGGGAAATAGGGGAGGGGTGAAGGGGGAAGGAGGAACAGCGAGGTTGATTTTTGGGATGGTTTTGGGATGGTGCAGGGGTGGTTTTTGGGATGGTGCAGAGGTTGGTTTTTGGGATGGTGCAGAGGTTGGTTTTGGGATGGTGCAGGGGTTGGTTTTTGGGATGGTGCAGAGGTTGCATTTTTGGGATAGTGCAGAGGTGGATTTTTGGGATGGTTTTTGGGATGGTGCAGAGGGTGGTTTTTGGGATGGTTTTTGGGATGGTGCAGAGGTTGGTTTTTGGGATGGTGCAGGGTTGGTTTTTGGGATGGTGCAGGGGTTGGTTTTTGGGATGGTGCAGAGGTTGGTTTTTGGGGTGGTTTTGGGATGGTGCAGGGGTTGATTTTGGGATAGTGCAGAGGTTGATTTTGGGATGGTTTTGAGATGGTGCAGAGGATATTTTTTGGGGTGCTGCAGAGGTGGATTTTTGGGATGGTGCAGAGGCTGATTTTTGGGGTGCTGCAGAGGTGGATTTTTGGGATGGTGCAGAGGTTGTTTTTGGGGTTGTGCAGGGGTTGGTTTTTGGGATGGTGCAGAGGCTGATTTTTGGGGTTGTGCAGGGGTTGATTTTCGGGACAGTTTCGGGCCAAGTTTGGGGCAGCTCCAGGAGAAGCGGTGGGCGCAGCCCGGGGTTAAGCCGGGCTTTGGAGCCGGCTCGAGATCCATCTCATTCCGGGATGAGCAATCGCAAGGTGTTCTCTGACCCCCCCGCGCTGCTTTCCACCCTCCCGGCAGCCCATAATAGATCGGGGCATTTAAGCAATAATGAAGTGAATCGATCTGCGCCGAGCCCGCATTAAACAGGACACAACACTCGATGTCCCCGCGCTAATGGACATCAATTTGGAGCTTAAAAGGCAACAAATGCATCTAAACACGGGGGAAGCAGAGCAGCGAGGCTTTTATTATTTTTCTTCCCCCTTACTTAGCTTTTATTTTTAATTATTATTATAATTCCGATTGAGGAAACAGCACTTAAAGATGTCATATATCACCGAGGAGGGGGGGAGGGAATTAAGGAAAATCCTCCCCCAGGCAAACTTTTCATTAGGGGCGGGTGGCATTAAAAATGCAGCCGGATCAAATATTTAAACACTTTTTCTATCATTTAATTCCGGGAGACAGAGGGTGGGGGGAGCTGCGTGGGGGTGCGGGTCGGGCTCTGGGTGTGGAAACTCATCCCGATCTGATTTAGAAAAGATAATTCGCAGTGCGTGTGGGGCAGAGACAGAGACAAATCGCTGTAGCTGAGTGACACGCGAGCTGGAATGTGGCAGCGGAAAAAAAAAAAGGAAAATAAAACAAAATAAAATAAAAAAGGAGGGACTGGGGCAGAAATACAGTTCGGGGGTTTAAAAGTTTTTAGCTCGGGGCGGAGAGGGAGAGAGTCGTGGAGCGCTGGGAAGTTTTGGAGCCTCCCAAGTTGCCCCGCTGGAAGTTTTTTTGGGCTCTAAAAGTGAACCTCGCTCGCTCTCTCTCTCTCCCCGCCGCTAACAAATAAGAAAAAAGGGGTGGGGGGGGGAGGGAAGGAGGAGGAGGAGGAGGAGATTGATGCATTTTATTTCTGTAAAAGAGTTTAAACTCACTATTGCAAGAGTTCATCCGCTGCATCCAGGGGTAAACCGGCGCGGAACACTTTTGCTCCTCGCTCTCTCCGAAGGCGCTTTTGCTCTGCGCGCAGTCCTTGCGCGCCTCGGGGCTCGAACGGCTCCTCCAGGCTGCCGGGGCCACACGCGGGCTCCTTGTCCCTGAAAAAGCCGCCGGGCCCGTAGTCGCAGGCGGGGCCGCGGCCGCCGAACGCCGCCGAGCTCTGCTGGTAGTAGGCAGAGGAGGAGGAGGAGGAGGAGGAGGAGGAGAACTTGTCCTGCGCGCCCGCGGCTCCATAGGCGCCCGCGTAGTGCCGCAGAGGGTCCGCGTAGCCCGAGGGGTACAGCGGGATCTGTCCCAGGAAGGGCTCCTGCCCCGCCGCCAGGCTCACCGGGAACGTCGAGTTGACAAAATAAGAACTCATCGGAAAGGAGAGAGAGAAAAAAAATATTCCCCCTTTCCCTTTTTTTTTCCTCCTTATTTTTCCTCTTTTGTGGATTTGTTTGAGTTTTTTGCTGGTGGTGTGTGTGCGCGCCGTTCCCCTTTTTTGTCGTTTGCTTTTTTTTTTTCTTTTGCTTTTTTTTTTTTGCCCCGGCTTTTTATGATTTGTTGTGTTTTATAGTCCAAGTGGTTTAGCTATTAGTGGTATATCGGAGATTGGGTTTTAGCTGAAGGGAGATGGCGTGGTGCCAGCGAGGGACACAAGGAAATACAACCATCTGATCACGGGCTGACCAATAGCAGGCGCCTGAGGTTGCAAAATAGCACCCATGAGGAGCTGAGATTGCACCAGGGACCCCCAAGAACAAACCGTCCACACCCCCCCCCCTTTTCCCTCCCTTTTAAACAACAGAAAAGCACCCCTTAACCAAATATCAAATATCTGCCGAAAGAAGCGTTCTCCCGAGCGCTGCGAGCTCCAGAAATAAATAAATGTGTGGTCCCCCGTCCTCCTCCTCCTCCTCCTCCTCCTCCTCCTCCTCCTCCTCCTCCTCCTCCTCCTCCTCTTCCTCCCTCCCTCCCTCCCCCGGAGATCGGCGCGGGGGTGCGAGCGCCGAAATTTTGATCTTTGCGCCCATAAAACGCGCGTGGATACTCGCTGGAAGTGTGCGGAGAGCGGGGAAAAACAGCAAAAAAAATTTAAAAAAAAATTAAAAAGTTAATCACTCGCGCTCGCCAAACTTTAACCCCGCGCGTTAAACCGCCCTGAAATGTCCGAGGGTTTCGCCGCGGAGTTCAGCGAGACAGGGAGGGGAAAAGAGGAGGGGAAAAAATGAAATTAAAAGTTTTCCGTGCGAAGTTTGGCCAGGAGGAGACGCCGCGGCGGTGGCCGGGCCGGGCTCGCTCCGAGAGGAGAAATCGCTTTTGCCAACTTGGCTCTTGGCTAATTACGGGCAATTAGCGCTGCCGGCCCGAGCCCGAGCCCCGCTCTGCATCTCCCGCTTTTTTCGGCGCCGAAAAATCTCCGCGTTTCAGAAAAAAAAAAATAAAAAAAGGAAATATTTCCTGTGTGCTTCGGCCAGAGCCCGCTCCCCTCCTGGCCGGCACCGCATTGTGCCCTCTTGCGTTTTTTTGTTAATCCCGGCCCCACGCCCGAGCTTTTCTGCCTAAACCAGAGCTGGGATTGGGGGAAAAGCGGAATTTATGGATCCGGAGCTGCCGGGGGGGGCTGGGAGAGCGGAGCCGCGCCTGGAGGTGCGCGGGGTGCGCGTCCTCCCCAGAAAAACCCGATTTGTGCCAATTTAAACCTCCCCGAAAGGTAACCCCGAAAGTCTCAGTTGCTCTAAAAGCTTCGCTTTGCCCTGTTCTTTTTATATTTTTTTTAATTATTTTTTTTTCTGCCTCTCCTGGATTTCCTCACTCGGCTCTACCTGCGCGTCCCCCCCTGAGCTCCTCGCTGGCTCAAGGTGAGGTCGAAGCTCTTCTCACCCCTTTGTTTTTAAAAGTTTTTTGCTTTCCAAGGGAGGAAAATCAAAGCGACAACAGCAGTAAAACACAGTAAAAAAATTTAAAAAAATAAAGGGAATTTAAAGAAGGAAAAGGAAAAAAAAAAAGGGAAAAAGGGAAATAAAGAGAAAAGGGAAAATTAAAAAAGGGGAAATGCACCTAAATTAATCCCAGCACGTCCCCCCCATCAGCGCCGTTCTATCGCGGGCTTGTTTCCTGTCCGAACTCGGAACCATCTGCCTGTCGGGGGCTGAAATACCTCGAAATCTGTGAATTGTTCCACAAATCTCGAGTGGCGCGTTTGGCGCGGAGCCGCCAGAGCCCGAAAAGCGGGATCCGATCAGCGGAGAATTTATTTCAGCCTCGGTTTGTGTTTCCAGCGGCCGAGCCAAGATTTGTTTCATGCCACGGCTGCGATGAACATCTCGGGCCGCGACGTAATCCCGAGAATTCAAGGAAATAACAGGCGGAGGAAGCGCGTTTCCATCCGCCACCCCCTCCCCGCTCCTGGAGCGATAGCGCCGATAGTTTGTCCTTGCGGAGTTTCCCTTTTGTGCGCCGAAGGGACCAGAAGTTGCGAGGAAATAAAAAAAAAAATTGGGAAAATAATAAAAAAAATTTGGGAAAATTAAAAAAAAAAAAGGTTGAGAGGGGAGGATGAGTAGAGAAGAAAGGGAGGAAATGGAGGGAAAAAAAGGGGGGGAAAAAGAAAAAAAATTGAGATAAGAGGCTGAACAGCTTTGCAGTTCATCCCTTTGATGAGTTACGCAATTTTGGTGGTTCTGGGAAAAAAAAAACCAGAACAGACAAAACTAAAGGGGATTATCAGGAGCGAGCAGCCCCGCATGCAAATTTTTTTGGGCAGAGCGATGGGATGTCCTGATAGCGCAGCTCGTGAGCAGCAGCTCCGCCGGAAAAAAATGTTTAGCTCGAGTTTTCCGCCACTCCTGGAGATTGCTCTGCCAATAAATCCCTCGAAATAGTTCGGGAAAGCACCAAAAAAATAAGAGAAATTTAAAATTTTTTCACGGCCGCGGCTCGTTATAATAATTTGTGGTTGAAAAGTGCTTTTTGCGGAGTTTGGGTTTGAAAATAAAATAAAACCCCCGCCCTAATTGAAGCCGGCCGCTCGCTAATTGCGCTTTGCTGACATCGCCGGAGATTAAAAAAATCTCGATTTGATCCGTGGTTACTTAGAAAAACTTGATTCCCAACGTGGGGTGAATAAAAACCCAAAAAAAAAAAAAAAACCAAAACCAACCAAAACACCCAAAAAGCCGAAGCCTGTCATAGTTTTCATCTTCCGGAGGGTCAGGCCCGCGCTGTAATTGATTTGCCACCTCTGATACATTTAAATTCGAGCGGAGGTTTTAAAGAGCACTAAATCTCCCGGAATTGAGTGTTGGGCTCGGGGGTGGCTCCGATTCCCCCGTCCGAGGGGTTTCAGGTCGGAATTTCAAATTTAAAGCGGAGCTGTTCCACCGCCGCCTCAATCCCGAGTCACTCCTGAGGCGGGTTTGGCCAATCGATTCATTTATTTGAGATATTTATTTATTTTATATATATAATTATTATATATATTTATTATATATATTTATATATATATTTATTATATTATTTATATATTATTTATTATATGTATTTATTTTATATATTGAATATATTGATTTATTTTATATATTGATTTATTTTATATATAGATCTATTTTATATATTGATTTATTTTATATATTGATTTATTTTACATATTGCTTTATTTTATATATTGATTTATTTTGGACTCAGCCCAGAGGAAACAAGAACGGCTCAAACAGAAGCCCTGAAGTTAAACCGGGCTCATCTTTAATCAGATTTTGGCTTTGTGTCCTCCCCAAAAAAATCCGAAAAAGCAGGCGGGGGGTGCGGTGAGAAGGAGCGAAAAAGCGGGAAGGACAGATTTGACAGATTTTATAGATTTTATAGATTGTACAGATTTTACGGATTTTACAGATTTTGTAGATTTTACTAGATTTTACAGATTTTATAGATTTTACAGATTTTACAGATTTTATAGATTTTACAGATTTTACAAGTTTTACAGATTTTATAGATTTTACTGATTTTACAGGTTTTATAGATTTTACGGATTTTACAGGTTTTATAGATTTTACGGATTTTACAGATTTTACAAGTTTTACGGATTTTACGGATTTTACAGATTTTACTGATTTTACAGGTTTTATAGATTTTACAGATTTTATAGATTTTACAGGTTTTACAGGTTTTATAGATTTTACAGGTTTTATAGATTTTACTGATTTTACAGGTTTTATAGATTTTACAGGTTTTACGGATTTTACAGGTCTTACAGGTTTTATAAATTTTACAGGTTTTATAGATTTTACTGATTTTACAGGTTTTATAGATTTTACAGGTTTTATAGATTTTGCAGGTTTTACGGTTTGCAGATTTTATTGCGGCTTTTCCCCTCCCGACAGCCATCACTCAGCGTCAGCGCATAAATAAAGATAAAGAGAAGTATTTAGGGCATGGACAAGTTCTCTGGCCAGGAAGGTGACGGGGTTTGTTTTTGGTTTTTGGGGTTGGGTTTATTTTTTTTGGAGTTTTTTTTGGCGCTGGTTTTCCTGGCCCGCAGCCGCAGCCGGGCTGGGATGAAGGGGATTAAAACAACTCCCAAATATTTCACCGGGAGCAGAACAGAGCGCGGCTTGTGCGAAAAGCGGTGGAAAAGTTCAGTGCAGTTGGTTCCAATAAAAAATGAAACTCTTTTTTATTTTTTTTAATTTTTTCCCCTTTTTTCCCCCTTTTCACGGGGAGCTGGAATTCCCGATCCTTCTGAAGTGAGGACGCAGCGGGGGTTTCCCCACCCAGGGAATTATTGCGGCCATAAAGTCAAGCCAAGAGCACGAAACCAGTTGAAAAAACCCCTTGTTCTTGGAACTCAGAGCCAGAAAAAAACAACAAAAAAACCTAAAAACCAAAAAAACCATTGGCAGCAGCTGAGCCTGAAACGCTCCAAAAATCACTTCGGAAAATAAACCCGAGCTGCAGGCTCGGACTGTTTCCAACAATGAGCCCCGAAGGTGTTAAAAAAATAAAAAAGGGGAAAAAAAATTTAAAAATCCCATTTCTTCCAGAGCAAAAGCGGCTGAAAGTTAATTTGCAGCAATTGAAGTTTAATTTACCTGACTTCCCGTGCCGCGTGTAATAACCTCGTTAATGGCAGCTTGCAAAAGGAGCGATAATAATTTACCATTGTTCCATTAAGGAGCGCGGCTAATTATTAACAAGGAAATAAAAAAATAAAAGTGGGGGAGGGGGAGAAGGAGGGAACCCAAAAGTGCCCGAAATCCGAATTTTTCTGCAGCTCTTGGGGAGGGGAGAGGGGATGAGATGATTTTGGGAAAAGCGAGACGGGTCTGGAATTACAGCACGGAACAAAGTCCAGCATTATAAATATAATTAGAAAAAAATATAAATAATTATATAAATAGTTATATAAATAATTATATAAATAATTATAAAAGTAATTATTAAAATAATTGTAAAATAAGTATTAAAATAATGATTAAAATAATTATAAAAATAACAACCATGGCCGGGGCTCGAACGGCAGAAAATTGGATTTTTTTTTCCCTATCATTTTTATATCTTTTTAAATTTTTTTTTTTGTTTGTTTTTTTTTTTTTCTGTCATCACCAGCACCCCCGGAGTCTCCCGAGCGCGGCATTTTCTGGGGGAAAAGCAGAATTATTGCAGAAGCCGAACAGTTGCCAGGAAACTGCGGGGCAGGAGGAGAAAACGAGGAAGGGGGGGAGGGGGAAACCTTTGGAAATTCCAGGGGCGTTTTGTCCCCACGGGAATCTCAGAGTGACCCCGGTCCCGCCAGCAGCGAGCGATCAAAGCTCCTCGAATTCTTCTTTTATTCCTTTTTATTTCCCTTTATTCCATTTTATTTCCCTTTATTCCATTTATTTCTTTTTTAAATTTTCTTTAATTTTATTTCCTTTTATTTCCTTTTATTCCATTTATTTCCTTTTTTTTTTACATATTCTTCTATTTTCTTCCATTTTCCTCCATTTTATTTCATTTTATCCCGTTTTTTCTTCCTTTTTTTCCCATTTTCTTCCATTTTATATCATTTTATTCCATTTTTTATATTTTCCCCCATTTAGTTCCATTTTCCCCCTCATTTTTCCCGTTTATTCCATGTTACTCCATTTATTTCATTCTCTTCTTCAATTTTTCTTCCATTTATTTCCATTTTTATCTCTTTTTTCAAAATTTTCTCATTTTATTCTGGGTTATATTCCCATTCTATCCCATTTAATTCCTTTTAATCCTGCTACATTTATTTTTATTTCGACTTTTTTCCCCTTATTTTTGTCTTTTTTATTAATTTTTTTCCCTGTTTTTTTTCCTCATATTATTTATATTTTATTTTTATCTATTATTTTAATGATGCCAAACTCCCACCGTGCCCATCTTCAGCCTCGCCTCTCCCATCACGACCCCGCTGCACCCACAGGGATTTGAGATTAATTGGGATTCGGGATTTGGGATCTCTCAGCGCATCTTTAGGGATGTTTAGACGGGAAAAAAAAACCAAAAAAACCACATAGGGGTAATCCCAAACCTCCCCAAACTGCGGAATTCCCAGCGGGATTTGACGCAGAATTAAAAAAATAATGGAAATAATGGAAATAATGGGAATAGCAGAGTAATAGAAATAATAGAAATAACAGAAATAATACAAATGAAAATAAAATAATTAAAATAATAAAATAATAAAATCATAGAATCATAGAAATAATAGAAATAACAGAAATAATGGAAATAATAGAAATAATAGAAATAATGGAAATAATAAAAATAATAGAAATAATCGGAATAATAAAACACGACGGAACTCAGGTGGAGAAGGAAACTCCGCTTCCATCTCGGGGGGTTTTGGGAGAGCCCAAATCAGGTGGGGACCCCCAAAAAACCCCCCGGGACCCCCCAAAACCCCCGGGACCCCCGGACCCCCTGGTCCCGCGGGCGCCGCCGCTGTCGGTAGATGGCAGCAGACGGCGCGGAATGGGCGAGTCCCGCCGCTCCGCCGATGTTTAATTGCATTTTTAATTTCCTTTTCCCTCAATTAACACTCGGGGGCACCGGCCAGCTGCAGGGACACCCCAAAATCCCCAAAATCCCCCAAAATCCCCCCAAATCCCCCCCAAAATCCCCCCAAAATCCCCCCGAGGTTTCAACCCCGCGCTTCCACAAGTGGTTTCCCACTCGAATCGCGATAAAAGCCTCAAATTATTCATTTCTAATTAATTTTGTTCATCCCCAGCAAACAGCAAAAAATAACAAATAGGAATAACAACAACAAATATTTTTTTCCGAATCGGAAAAAACGATAAAACCACCACGAGAGGATTTTTTAGGGAGAGCCGGAGGTTGAACCCGCATCATTTTTTTTTGCTGTTTTTTGTTTTTTTTTTAACCTCCTCGCCGCCGTGATTGATGAAAAACGTAACAGGTTCGGGGGGAAAATCGCTTTTAAAAACGTCTCTGTGTTTATTACCCGCGATCTTTTCCCCTCTCGCTCGCGATATTGCGGCTGAGATAAATCGTCCCGTCAGAAAACGGTTCGCGCTGAAATCATGAATCTCCCCGCGCCCGTCCCTCCGTCCTCTTGGTTTAAAACCACCCCGACGGCAGCGATTAATTCAAATATTTCACACCCCACCCTTGAAACATCGAAGGGAAAAAATAAAGAAATTATAATCATAATAGTAATAATAATAAATGAGATTTAAACCGACAATCGGAAAATTCCCCTCCGAGAAAAGCGAGTTTGTGAGAGATTTGAGCAGAAGCCGGAGCGGAAAATCCCCGCGCACCGAGGGGCTGGAACCGGAGCTTACAGCGCCGCAGAACGCAATTAAACCCCGAGCTTAATTACTGCCCGACGTCAGCTTCATTTGGGACTCGAGGAGAAAAAAAAAAATTACAATGAGAGCGCCGCGCTCTGCGTCGGCTTCATTCTTTTTTTTTTTTCTCCTCTTTTTTTAATTTTTTTTTTTCTTCCCCCTCCTTTTTTGGTTGCGCGTTTTGTTGTTGCCGTTATTTTTTTTTTTTTTTTTTAATTAATACTAATTTTCAGATTTCCTCTCGGCAGAAGAAACCACCCACCCCATAACGACCCTGGAGAGCGCCTCAAACCCCAGCCCAGGCTCCGGCGGAAACTTCGCCGAATCACCGAGCTCGCCTGAAGACGAGAAAACTGGCGCGAGGTGCTGCGAGGGGGAGGAAAAAAAAACCCAAAACCAAAACAACAACAAAAAACCCAACAAAATAAAAAGGCGACAACTGCCCACAAAGGGCTCGGGGCTGTTTAAAGGCAAAACGCGGCTGCGAAATCTCCAGTCCCGTCCAGGTGACCTCGCGCGGCTCCGGTTTCATCCCTCTCACCCTTATTCCCATTTTTCTTCCCATTTCCTATTTCCTTTCTCCCTTTTTCCTCCATTTCTGCCTCCCTTTTTCATCCCCCTTTTTCTTTTTTATTTCTCTTTTTTCTTTTTCATTTCCCCTTTCTCATTTTTATTTCCCTTTCTCTTTTTCTTTCCCTTTCTCTTTTTCTTTCTCTTTTTCTTTTTCTTTCTCTTTTTTCTTTTCCTTTCTCTTTTTCATTCCCATCCTCTTTTTCATTCCTTTTCTCATTTTCATTCCCTTTCTCCTTTTCCATCCCCTTTCCCATTTTCATTCCCCTCTTTCATTTTCCTTCCCCTCTCCCATTTTCATCCTCTCATCCCTTTTTCCATTTTCTTCCATCATTTCTTCCCTCCCTCCTCTCCATTTTTTCCTCCCTCCTTTCCCCCCCACCTTTATTCCTCTCGCTCTTCCCCTTCACCTCTAAGCTCCGATTTTTTTTTTAATTTTCGAATTTTCGGGTGAAATTGGCTCTCCAACAGATTTCCCAAGCCTGGAATTCCTCCTTCCTCCATCACCCCACCCTTTTTCACCCTCCCCACCGCGCCACCACCTCCTCTGCGGGCAGGAGGAGATGGGGATAAAACAGGGAAAAAAACCAGCTTGAAAACACAATTTTTTCATTGAAAATTAAAAATAATAATAAATACATAAATACATCTTTATATACAACACCAATAAACGAAGAGAAATGCTTCCCTTACCTTTTGCCGTCCCTCTCTGTGGCACGAGTGTGGATTTTGGGGAGGTGAGATGAGGCTTCGCTTTATCTGTTGGATGACAAATATTGTCCCAACCTGAGCGCCGTCCATCGCCCCTCTGCCTCCCGAGGGCTCCTCGCCTTTTGCTGCCACTTGCCCGGAAAACGGAGCAACTTCCCCCTCTGCAAAAACCACTGGTGGTGCAGAATCCCCTGCAGCCCTTCCATCATTAGTGAGATTCCCAAAAAAAAAAAAAAATTTGGAAAAAAAAAAAAAAAGCAGCGGGGAAAGTGAGGAGGAGGAGAAGAGTGGGTGTGGGGGGAGGAGTGGGGTTGTAAAAATAAAATTTTAAATATAAAAAAATATAACCCCCCCCGAAAAAAAAATTTAAAAGTATTTTTAAAATGCAAAAAAATTTGGTGATAATAATTGGGGGGAAAAAATGGGGAAAAGGGGAGTAAAGTGTCGGGAGCGGGGGTGGTGCCAGGGGTGCTGTGGGTGCGCGCTCGGGGCCCCCCCTCCCCTCTGCCCTGCTTTAGCCCTGCCGAGCTCACACACAAAAAAGTAAAAAAATGGAAAAGAGAGAGGGCGAGAGCCCTACAGAGGACACTGATCCGACCCAAGGTGCAGCGGACAGAAGAATGGTGCAATATAACCACATGGGAAATAATAAAAAGTTCATGTTCACGGTTAGCAGTCCACATGACCGGCTCTGGCCAATCCCAGAACCCAGCCACTCATAAAGTTCTATCACAAAGTTGTAAATTTTCATAAAACAACAAGGAATTTATTGCATTTCTTCATGACCGGTTTAACAGCAGTCTTTTTCTTAGCCGCCATCTTCTTTTTTTTTTTTTTTTTTTTTAATATATATATTAAACCTAAAATTTGTAAAAAAAAAAAAAATCAAAAAGGGGGTCGTGGATTTTTTATTTTTTCAGCTCCCTCCCCCACCTCCCCCCGAACCCCACCCGTGGTTTGGATTTGAGGAGGGGGATTTTGGGGAGAAAAAATGGAATTATTCCTCCAATTTCCGAACAATAAAACCCCCCCAGAATAAAGAGCCGAGGGTTGGGGTTGGGCTGAAATGGGGAAAAGGCGCCGTAAAGCAGCGGGGGCCGCGCGGGTTTGGGCTCATTTCCCTTTTTTTGGCCACAATTGGGATTTTTGAAGCTGAAAGGAACAACCAGGAGGATTTGGGGGTGAAATAAAAGCGAGAAAAGTCGAGCGGGGTCGGGATTGGGGTGGGACCCAAACCCTCAGGGGACCCCGGGTTGGGATTTTGGGGTGTCCCGGTTGGTTCCAGCCTCTCTTTGCTTTTTTTTTTTTTTTCCTGGAATTCTCCCCAAATCCCAGCGCTGAGCTGCGGCCCGGGAGGGGGGGCAGCTCCAGCCGAAGAGCAGCAAAGAAGGAAATTTCTGGAATCATTTCTAATTTTATTTATTCCCCCCCTCCCATCCCAAAACCCCCTCCGCAAAGGGGCTGAAGCCAGGGGGAAAAAATAGGAAAAAATTGAATTTTTTCCCTCGATTTTCCTCCTCCAAATGGGAATTTCAGCGTGGAAAAAATAAAAAAGCGAAATAAAGAAATAAAAATCGCTTTAATAACGGGCCTGCCATAATTAGGGCGAGCGGCGCCAGCAGCGAATCTGGGGGCGCGCAGATCCCTGAGGCGGCGCCTTATTTTGGGGGGAAAAATAGGAAAAAAAAATTAAAAAAGCAAAAAAAATTCATCCCCGAGGATGCGCCGGGCCACGAAATCATCTGGGGGCGGTGGGAGGTGGAAAAGGAGCGAGGCACGGAGGGGAGGAAGGGAAAATTCGGAATTTTGGGGGGTTTTTTGTTTGTTTTTTGGGGTTTTTTTTGGTTTGTTTGTTGGGTTTTTGTGGATTTTGTGTGGTTTTTTAAATTTTATTTTATTCATTTATTACCTCTATCATTTAAATCCCCTTCCTCCGCATCGCGCCCATCCCGTGGATTAAAATCTTTATGCGCGGAGGAAATAAATAAAATAAATCATCAAACGGGGCGGGCAAGCGCTTCAATTTTCTCGCCTTTTGTTTTGCCCTGTTGATTTTTTTTATTTTTATTTTTTTCCTTCTTCTTCTTTCTTTCTTCTGCTCCTTTTCCCCGCGTTTAATTGCTTTAATTTATTTTATGCGCGCTTTGATGCTCGGCGTTATTTGGCGCTAATGAAAGAGTTCCAGTCCGCAGTAAAGTAATTGAAGGGCGGGGGGAGAAGCTTGGAAAGAAAATAATAAATAAATAAAATGGTTGAAATGGGTCGGGTTGGCTCGAATTAGTTACGAGAAGAGGAGAATCGAAGCGAGGAGATTCTTTGGGGCGATTCTGGGTTCTTTTAATTCCTCTTTTTAAATTTTTTTATTTATTTTTTCGCTTTTACCTTCCTCAGAAATAATCTCAGAGGGAGAGAGGGGAGAGAGCCCAACCCGCATTCCCAGAGCCCCAGAAAATCAATTATTTCTCAGGAAATTCGCCAAATCTGCCGAAAAAACACCAAAATTAGGAACGGACTGGCCGTGCCAAAGAAAAGAGAGAAATTCCGGTGATAAATCCGGGTAAAAGGACATTTCATCACCTTTATTTCCAAACCAGCCCAAAAAAATGTTTCGTTTTTGATAAGCCAAAGAGGAAAGAACCCAACGCGCTGCAGATTGTTGGAGATCTCCTTTTATTTCCAAGAATAATAATCACAGACCAAGGGAAATAATAATAATAATAATAAAATTAATTCATAATAACAAACAAAAAAAGCAACGCGCCGCCATTAAATAATTTGCTACTTTGATATACAACATTTGACGTAGCACAATATTAATTCTTCTTCTTTTTCCCTTTTTTTTTTTTATTTTTTCCCCTTTTTTTCCCTCCCGTAGAGGCTCGAACAACGAAGGTAAAAATATCCACAGACAAAAGAGCATCGCAAGGAGGAAAGAACCACAGAGGTGACAGGGAGGAAGGAGAATTATAATAATTCCTATTATGTACAGGACTCTACGCTCTAAATGGATTTTGCATTCAGGCTTTTTTTTTTTTTTTTTTTTTCGGGTCACATTTTCTAAATGAAAGGTGCTAAAACACGACCACGTTACTTCATCACCCACCCCCACCCGAAAAAAAAAATCAAAAAAAAATTACGAAATCAAGAAATGCCACAGCGAAGTACAAACGGAGCTTTTACAAATGACTGGTGCTAGAGGAAGGCTCACATAGGAAAAAATAAAAATAAAAAAGTGTCTATCCGGACTCTAAAGCCACATTTAATAGGTAGATATTCTATTGTACAAAAAGAAAAAAAAAATTTGATATAGGTAGTATTTTTTTCTCAGTGTCATGAAACACAACGCACCACTCCTAGGGGTTTAATTATTTATGCGCTTATCATTTATTTTATATATAGTCTTTTTTTATGTTTTTCTTTCTGTTTTTAACGCGGTTTTTTGTGTTTCCCCTTTTTTCCCCTCTCGTTTTCCCTCATCCGCCTCTCCCCCTTTTCACTCCTCCTCGTCCTCCTCGGCGTCTGGTTTTTCCTGCCCGCTGGAGCCGGGGCAGGCGCTTTTATTTTCCTTTTTCCACTTCATGCGGCGGTTCTGGAACCAGATTTTGATCTGGCGCTCGGTCAGGCACAGCGCGTGGGCGATCTCGATCCGCCTCCTCCTCGTCAGGTACCGGTTGTAGTGAAATTCCTTCTCCAGCTCCAGCGTCTGGTACCTGGTGTAGGTCTGGCGGCCGCGTTTTCTGTCCGTTCCTGCCCAAAAAACACAGATTTGGGTCACTTTGGGTGGTTTAGGGGATTTAATTTGATTTTTTTTAGATTTCTTTTTGCTCTGGTTGTTGTGCTGCTCCCCCAGGGGTGAAACCCTGCACAACCTGCGCTGACATTTCCTTTAATTTTTTAAATTTCCTTTAATTTTTAAAATTTCCTTTAATTTTTTTAATTTCCTTTAATTTTTATTTTAATCCTTTAATTTTGAGGCTTTCCTCTCTGTTCTCAGCCCCCCAATCCACCCTTAGCTTGAATTTCCTTTTTTTTTTTTTTTTCCAGCAGACCCAACAACAAAGTTCAGAAAGTTTCCTGCCCTCCATTCCCCGGGCAGACTGGGAGTTCCTGCCTCAATTTTCATGCTGAAAACAGAAATTTGGGATGTTTTGGGGAGAAATAATTCGGGAACACAACCAGGGAGGGAAAGAGGGAGAGAAACATCCTCGAGCTGCACAAACCCAGAGCTGCTCCTCCCGGAGCTGCCACCGCCCGAGCCTCGGGATGGTTTTCCCCACCCCAGCGGATTTTTTGGGGGCGCTTTGGGGATTTTTGGGGCTCTCGGGGGTTTCTCCCCCTCCCCACGCTGCTGGTTTTTGGGGTGTGAGGATGGGAAGAGCCCCCGCCTTCGGGAAGGGCCCAGCTCCTGATTTTCCCCTCCACCCGACATTTCCTGGATTCCTGGTCGGGAATGGTTCTGCAATCTGCTGTTTGTGATTTCGGTGGGAACTCTGGGCTGGGACTTGTTCTTTCCTCCCCAGAGCAGCAGTTCGGCCTCTCCCCCAGTTCCTCTTCTCCTCCTTCTTCTCCCCTTTTCCCCCCAAAACCCATCCCCATTTCTTTATTTATTTTTTTTTCCTTCCCCCTCTTTTTTTTTCCTTTTTTTTTTTTTTTTTTTTTTAAGAAGAAGAAAAGCCCCAGTCATTAAAGGGAAAAAAAGCCGAAATAGCCCGGGCTGAGCTGTAAAGTAAAAACGTGCAGGTCGTGGAATGCGGGTTGTAAAATCCGCTGAGGGGAGAGCCATAAACGCCGCTGAATGGGGATGACAACTCTATCTCAGCTCTGGAATTCCACAGGCGGGATCGCGACGGGAGGAGAAGGGGGGTGCAAGGGCGAGGACCCCCGGTTTTAACTCCCCAAGCCGAGTTTTGCTGCTTTTAGGCTCAGCTGGTCCCAGAACGAGCAGGTTTTTGGGTTTGTTTTGGGTTTTTAGGGTTTTTTGGTGCTGATCCTCGCAGCTCACCGGCTGAGAGAGGAGTGAGTGTGGGGGTTCTTAAATCTGAAGTGGGATGAAAGCGGAGATGAAGTGTTTACGAGCAGAAATATTTGGGCTTTGATAAATCAACTGTAAAAGCGGATGAATTATGGAGCAGGTAATGGAAGGAACCGAGCACCAAAAAGCGCGAGGGTGGCTCCAGCTCCGCTCTTCCCTCCGTCCCCCCTCGCCAGGATCCCTCGCCGGTGTTTGCCGGGGCTGCTGCTCTGGACTTGGGGTCTGGGGCTGGAAAAGGGGCAACAGCAGCGCCTTCCTGCCGCGTGTTGGCGTCCCACGGGTGTGAGGAGCCCCACGAGGGAGCACGGACAGTGTGGCCACCCCACGGACAGTGTGACCATCCCCAGGGACAGTGTGGCCATCCCCAGGGACAGTGTGGCCACCCCACGGACAGTGTGACCATCCCCAGGGACACTGTGACCACCCCCACGGACAGTGTGACCATCCCCAGGGACAGTGTGACCATCCCCAGGGACAGTGTGGCCACCCCCACGGACAGTGTGACCACCCCCACGGACAGTGTGACCATCCCCAGGGACAGTGTGACCATCCCCAGGGACAGTGTGGCCACCCCACGGACAGTGTGGCCACCCCAGGGACAGTGTGACCATCCCCAGGGACAGCGTGACCACTCCCACGAGTGACCACGGGCACTGTGACCACCGCCAGGGACAGTGTGACCATCCCCAGGGACAGTGTGACCACTCCCGCGAGTGACCACAGACGCTGTGACCACCTCCAGGGACAGTGTGACCATCCCCAAGTGTGACCATGGGCACTGTGACCATCCCCATGGACACTGTGATCACCCCCAGGGACAGTGTGACCATCCCCACGAGTGACCACGGACCCAGTGACCATCCCCACAGACACTGTGACCACCCCCAGGGACAGTGTGACCATCCCCAGGGACACTGTGACCACCCCCATGAGTGACCACGGACCCAGTGACCAGCCCCTCGTGTGGCCACGGACACGGTGACCAGTCTCACGGACCCAGTGACCAGTCCCACGAGTGACCACAGACACTGGGGACACCCCCATGGACACAGTGACCACCCACACGGGTGACCACGGACATTGTGACCACCCCCACGGACACTGTGACCATCCCCAGTGTGACCACAGACACTGTGACCGCCCCCACGGACACTGTGACCATCCCCAGAACACAGTGACCACCCACAGGGGTGACCACGGACACTGTGACCACCCCCACGGACACTGTGACCATCCCCATGGACACAGTGACCACCCACACGAGTGACCACGGACACTGTGACCGCCCCCACGGACACTGTGACCATCCCCAGGGACACAGTGACCACCCACACGAGTGACCACGGACACTGTGACCACCCACACGGACACTGTGACCATCCCCAGGGTGACCACGGACACTGTGACCATCCCCAGTGTGACCACGGACACTGTGACCGCCCCCACGGACACTGTGACCATCCCCAGGGACACAGTGACCACCCACACGAGTGACCACGGACACTGTGACCACCCACACGGACACTGTGACCATCCCCAGGGTGACCACGGACACTGTGACCGCCCCCACGAGTGACCACTGACACGGGCCGGCCCAGCCCGACCCCGGAGCGCTCTGGGGTC
This sequence comes from Luscinia luscinia, assembly GCA_034336685.1. Classification (NCBI taxonomy): domain Eukaryota; kingdom Metazoa; phylum Chordata; class Aves; order Passeriformes; family Muscicapidae; genus Luscinia; species Luscinia luscinia. The sequence continues at coordinate 6,187,210 of CM067633.1, read as the reverse complement.
AAGCCGGGCCACCCCCGCTGGAGGGAAAAGGATCTTTATTAATTATTAATTGTCATTAATTCCCCGAGACGGGAGCGCTGGGGGCGGCCCCGAGGTTTGGGACACGTGCGGGGCCGGCGTGACCCGGAGTGGGGCGGCCCCTGGAGCCCCCAGATCCGGGCTGAGCGCCCCAAAAAGTGATTTTGGGACAGAAGGAGCCCTCACCTTTATCCATCCATCCATCCATCCATCCATCCATCCATCCATCCATCCATCCATCCATCCATCCATCCATCCATCCATCCATCCCTCCATCCCTCCATCCCTCCATCCCTCCCTCCCTCCCTCCCTCCATCCCCATCCCGGCCGCGCTGTCACCGCTTGGGCTTCGGGATTAATTTTTTATTTTCATTTTTTTAAATTTAAATTCTTTTCCGCGGAGCAGGGGATGAGGAAGCGCCGCTGCCGCTGCCCCCGCCGCGCTCGGGACACCGCGAGGAGCTTTGGCCGCCTCCAAGCGAACCCGGCGAGCGCTCGCAGCCCCTCCCAGCCCGAATTTCAGCCCCGGACGCATCTCTGTGCTCACAGGGGGAGAAGGGACCGGCCACGATTTCCGTGACAAACAGACACGGCCCCGATAAATATTGAAAGCTGAGAGGATGTTTTCATGGCAAGGAGGGGGTGGGGAGGGGGTGTGCGCCTCTGCCCCCGCTTTCCTCTTTTTCTTTTTTAATGAAACGTCACGAAAGGAGTTGGGGACAACCCCCCCACCCACCACCACCTTCCCCCTCCTCCTCCTCCTCCTCCACGCCAGCAAACAACTCCCACTCCCCCACCCCCCAAACGCCCCTCTCCCCCTCCCCTCCCCCTCCGCAGCCCCTCGCCCGGCCCTTACCTGTGCTCCTCATCCAGGGGTAGATGCGGAAATTGCTGTCGCTCTGCAAGTCCGAGTCCCTCTGGTCGCTCTTGCCGCAGCTCTGCTTGTCCCCGGGGCACATCAGGGCCAGGTTCTGCTCGAAGGGGGGGCAGTGCACGTTGAAGGAGCCGGGCTCCAGGCCGTAGCCCGAGGGGTACACGGGGGGGGGCTGGGGGTGCACGGAGCCGCCGCCGTTGTAGAGCCCGGGCACGGAGGCGGCGAAGGGCGGCGTGGAGCCGGCCCCATACCCCGCTCGCTGCGCGCCGGAGGCGAAAGCGCAAGAAGTTTGCTCGGGAAACACTCCGGATGGGAAAACCGAACTTGCGGCTTGATATTTAGAAAATAAAGCGTTCGCATAATACAATGAACTCATAATTTGGCCGGGTGATTTGTAGGTCGGGACGTTTTAGTGTCGGTTTTACGAGGTACCGTGATATATTACGGAATTAGAGTCCAGATTTACACCAAAAAGGAGCCTTTTTCCTCCCGGCCCCGGTGACGCGCGGGCACGTGGCCGCTCCGGCGCCAATCGCCGGCCGCCCCCTCCTCGGGGGCACGGGACTGTGCGGCTGGATTTATAAAATATGATAAATAATTGATGCCGTATAAAACCCCAGCACGATCTCTGCTGGAAGGGGTGAAATCGTGCCGGAGTCGATAAGCAACCTGTAATCAGTTTTCAGCTCAGGGAGAGGGGGGGAAAAATTAAAAAATAAATATATATATTAAAAAAAGAAAGGGGAGGGGGTTGCAGCACGTTGCTGTGAACCAGCGAGGTTCTCTCGGTCTCTCTCTGCTGGAGGAAAGGGACGCGAGCTCTGTTTATCCCTTTATTGATCCCCTCTACATTTCCCTCCTTCGCACCATTTCCTCGGCTCCCAGCTACTTTTTCTCCACTGTCCATAATTCCTCCCCTCCCCCTTGACCCTCGCCCCCTCCTCAACCTCCCCCCACCCCCCCCAAAAAAAAAAAAAAGACAAATGTCTCATTGATACCTAATAATTTCAGGCGTCTTTTTTTCCCACCCCCCAAACTGCCGTTCAGCTCGATATTTAATTTATTCCGCGGTGCCACGGGCTCAGTATCGGGCTGGCATCGCTCGCTTTTCTTCTTGTGGGAAATAAAGAGCGCTCGCATCGCTGGTTCCCGTGTCAGCTCCAGCCACGAGTCCAACCTGAGCAGCTCCGATTCCCTTTTTGCTGCAGAAACGCAGAAATCACCCAAATCCGCCGGCTCGCTCAATTTTTAAATTTTATTTTTAGGGTGTTGTGATTTATTTTAATTTTTTTTTTCCTGAGAGGAGGCTGCGGCCGCGGGTTGGGTGGGATGGGGAGTGGGCAGGGGGGTGTAGAGAGAAAAGGAAAAATAAAAAAAACAAGTCGGGGAGGCAGGAAAAGCGGACAATGGTGCGGGGCTGCCGCTCTCTGCTTCCCCAAGGTTACGGTCCCGCAGCTCCGCTCAGCCAATTCACAAAAGTGAATTCCCACCAAGCCAGGAGCGCCCCGAGAGGGGGAAAAGCAGCAAAAAGCCAAAAAAAAGAGGTGAAAAGCAAGAAGTTACCTTGAGGAAGGGTTTCCAGCGGGCAGCCCGAGCTGTCAGAGCCCGGAGGAAGGAGAGGAGGAGCAGCGCAGCCATCGCGGCCCCTTCCCTCTCCGAGCCCCGCGCAGCTTTTGCCTTTTTGTTCCCACATAAATTGATTTTTTGAAATTTTTTTTTGTTTTAAATTTCCTTTCTATCCCAGCGGTCCTGGAGGAAGCGGAGCAGGGCGAAAAGAATGATGTCACGGAATTTCTGGCTTGTAAACTTTATTGTAACTTTTCTTCCGCCGCTTCCAGGTTTAGACAATAGAACAAAGTGATGAAAGAACAACAAAATATAGCATTAGTTCCCCCAATAAAGTAATTCACGGATACAGTATACATTCTTTTTCACAGTTAACCTAAAGATCACTTTACAACTTGCTTCACTGTGCGCATGCTAACTAAAGAAGAGAAAAACGCTTTTTTTTCTTGTTTTTTTAATCTTTTTTCCCTTTTTAATCTTTTTGTGTTTTTTGTTTTTTTTTTTTTGTTAGAAGAGACATTGAAAAATTGGGGAAAAATAATAATGAAAGAATAACCCTAACCAAGGTGAAGAGCGAAAGGGGAAAGTGAAGAGAGAGAAGAGATAACTACAGCATAAATAGGCAGTTTCATGTTGTTGGGATGCTTGTTCTCAATAGCTACCTCCAGTACGTACAGATAAACCACAAAAAAAATTAAAAAAAAAAAAAAGGGGAAATGGGAATGGGAAAAACAAACAACGGAACTAAAATTTAAAAAAAATTAAAAAAAAAGTGCACAAATGTAATATCACATAACTCCTCTAGCGCTGAAAGCTATGATAACCAACCCACCCCCACCCCCTCCCGCCCCCCGGAAAAGAAGAGAAGAGACAGAGAGAGAAAAGACAGAGAGAGAGAGAGAGAATTTCACAGTCGTGTTTTACAGAAGCTATTGCGTTCCACTACCGCTAGTTAATAACTGGCAGAGGCGGCGGCAGCTCCCGGAGCCTCCCGCCTCCCGCTCATTGTGTCCGAGCACAACCTGCCCAGTGCGCTCGCAGCTAAATTGTTTTACAGCAATAAAAGGGGTTTTTTGTGGTTTTTTAAACTCTTTTCTACGCTTTGTTTTTACTGGTTTGCTGTTGGGTTTTGTTTTTTTGTTTTTTTTTTTGTGTCCCCCCCCTAGCCCAAGCCCTCCCTCACTGCCATTAACGCGGGTTCGGGGGCTCCTCCACCCCAGCAGCGCTTGCCTTTCAGTCCTCAAAACTCCTTTTTTTTTATTATTTCTTGTCCTTCTGTGCTTCCCCTTCCTCGTCCACCTCCTGGGCTCTTTCCATTTTCTGTTTTTCCAGTTCCTCCTGCTCGCATTTGCTGCTGGGAAACTTGTCTTTGTTGTTCTCCTTTTTCCATTTCATCCTCCTGTTCTGGAACCAGATTTTGACCTGCCTCTCTGTCAATCCCAGGGCGTGCGAGACCTCGATCCTCCGTTTGCGGGTCAGGTAGGGATTAAATAGAAATTCCTTCTCCAGTTCCAGCGTCTGGTAGCGGCTGTAGGTTTGCCTCCCCCTCCTGCGTCCGGCGGCTGCTGGGGGATGGCAAAGGTTGGGTGGGAGAAGGGGGAGGAAGAAGAGAAGGAGGTTGAGAGAAACATAAACCAGGCTCGGGGGAGAGAGAGAGAGACAGAGGAAAACCCCACAGCAGCCCCCAAACCCAGGAAAAAATTAAAAAAAACCGGCAGGAAAGCCAGGAGGGAGAAGGGGAAAGGATCTTCCAGAAGGGGAGACGGTGCTGGAGGAAAAGGGTGAAGGGGAAAGAGGAGGAGGAGGAGGAGGAGGAGGAGGGGGGTTCACCCTCAGCCCACCCCGGGCAGCCCGGCTGGAGCTGCGCTCTGCACACTGATTATCACCCCCAGCACAACAACAGCGCAGCCCGGCTCCCTCGGGGGGGAAAAAAACCCCAAAAAATGAAAATAAAGAAAAGGTTGCAGCCCGGAGAGAGGCGGCAGCGCGGCCCGGAGCCCGAAACGAGCGGAGAACAAAAATGAAGGAGCTTTTTAAGGCTATAAAAGTGCCATAAACTTTAAGGACGCTTCCTTCCACAGAAAGCCCGGCTCGCTCAGCCCCCAGAAGAAAAGGGTCTCCTTCAGGGTAATTAAACTATAAAGCAATTTACAAGTGCAAAAGTTTACCCCCATAAAGCAGTAAAATACAGTCACCGGGGGCAAGGAAAAGGCAGCGAGAGAAAGAAAAGCGCAGCGAAGAAAGAACAGCATTAAAAAAAAAAATAAAATAAAGGGGTGACGGGGCTGGGGTGGGCGCGGGGGAGGTGGGGGCTACTTTATGGCGTTCTTGGCTATTTTCGCCTCACCTTGCGGTCGCATCCAGGGGAAGAGCTGGGTGGGAGAAGGGCTCTGCTCCGAGCTCTCCGCCTCCTCGCCGAGGCCGCTGGCGGCGAGTTTGCAGTCGGCGAACTGCACCAGCTCGGGCTCCTGCGCCCCGAACAGGCTCTGCCGCTGCAGGGGCTCGTAGCCGTAGAAGTTGCCGGGGTCGCCATGGCAAGCGACAGCGCAGGGATTCTGTTGGTAAGGGGAGCTGGAGAGCGAGGACGCTCCGTGGTAGAACTCCTGGATTTGGGGCGGGTGCTGGAAGGTTCCCCCCGCGCTCGGTCCGTACACCACGGTGGGTCTGCCCCCGAGATCCTGGGCGAAGCCACAGTCATAATAATTGGGGCGCAGGGAGTCGCCGGTTTTGTATTTGGAGAAGAGTGAGTTGACAAAATAGGAGCTCATTTTAATTTCAATAAGGTTTTGTTGTTGTTGTTGTTGTTGTGTTGTTGTTGTTGTTGTTGCAGGAAGAAGGCGAAGAGAAAAAAAAATATTTATAAAAAAAAAAATTAAGAAAAAAATCACCCCACAACAAACCGGACCACGGGAATCTATTAGCAAAAAAAGAAAGCGCTAAGATGCTAAGCAACGACAGTTTGTGATTTCCAGGAATATAAAAGGAGGATATAATCAAAACTCTAAGCCTGCATGATATTGAATCCTTTCCTCCCCCCCACCCCTAAAAAAAAAAAAAAAAAAATCGCCACTTAAAGAGTTCTCGCTTTACATTTCCAAGAAGAGATGCCAGTTCATAAACAGTTTTCAGTGATTTACTTCAGCGCAAATGAGTTGTTTCATATTTTGCAGTGTCTTTTCATGATCATTTGCATCTATTACCAAAACCTCATCCTATTGGCTTCTCCTTACTCCACACGGACCCGGCACCGCATGATTGTGAAAGGAAGAGTGTGAGAGAATAAAGAAGGAAAAGCGAGCGAGGGGGAGCGAGAGAGGGAGAGAGAGAGAGGGAGGGAGGGAGAGGGAGGGAGAGGGGAAGGGAGAAGGAGAAGGAGGTGGGGTGAGTATACGGATTAAATATGTTTAACTACCCACATTAATGAGATATCGCTCGCCTCACAACAAATCACGTACCTAGACCACCCAAAAGATTGATTTTTGGGGAGTGTTGGAAAATTAAAGAGGAGCGCTCGCAGCCGTTAATTTCAAAATTTTAACGAGGCAGTTTTAGCCTTTTTAAATGTCAGGGTCGCTTTGGAAAACTGTAAAAGAACACGATTTAATTGCTACCAGTTTTAAAAGGTCCTATAAATGTAATTGGTATTTTAATACAAGTTATCAAATCATACAGCTTCTTACCCTAAACATATTTTAAAACAAACGAGGTAGTCATATTTAACATTTTAATGATCAATTTCCTTATTATTGATAAAGGTTTAACTATCACATGAAGGGAATTGCGTCGGTAATAGCCCCAAAAAAGGCCGTAAACTGTTTAACAAACTATAAAACGCCATCGAGCCGGGGATGTTGTTGTTGTTTATTCCGCACGACATAAAATCCGCTCGGCTTTTACGAGTCCGCTCCTCCAGCGCCATAAACCAGAGGTTTCTGCACATCGGACCCTTCCGCGGTGTCAATATTGAATCAAAAATCCTTCGAGTTTTTCAGCGAGAACCTCAGACTTCTCCTCCTCCTCCTCCTCTTCCTCCCGCACCTCGCTGGGGGACGGTCGGGAACTCAAAAAACTCCAAATATTGGGGCTCCCGTCACCTCCAGAGCGCAGAAACCGCTCGCAGCCCCGCAGAACTCCCAGCTTTTTATTTCTTTTAAAATGTATTTTAAAATGTATTTCTAATTCTTTTTTTTTCCTCTCCCAGGGAAAAACTCAGGGGTGGGGGGGAGAGGGAGAGGAGCGCTTGGCTTTTCTCTTTTATTGGCATTTGGGACCAGCGCAGCCAAAGTTGCCCCTCGGATGCCAGCGCTGCAATTTTCCAGCGCCTAAACACACAGGGGGTAGATTTGGAAATTCATTTCTCGCAGTCAGCAAATATTACCCAGACGTTTCTCAGTTAATAACGACTCCGAACCCTCCCAGCCCCTCCAGAGCCCCCCGCAATTCCAGCTGGATTTCCCCCAGCCCTCCATCCTCGCTTTTCCAACCTCAATTTTTAATTTTTTTCTCCCCATTTTGCCCCTCCCAGGTCGCTGCTGTTTGCCCGCTGGACGCCAGAAAGGTGAATTTTGGGAGGGTTCCACTCCAGCTGAGCGACAAAATTCAACCTCCGCCGCATCAAAAAAAAAAAAAAAAAAAGAGGGAAAGTTGAAATATTTCACTTTTTCTGCATTAGTTCAAAAAGAAATAACAAAACCCCGCATTAAAATGATCAGTGGGGATGAGCGGGGACTGGAGGAAGGCAGAGAGAAAGAAAACAAAGATAGCAACGGAATAAAACTTTAAACCCATCCTTAGAGAAATAATTTAAGTAAACTCGCTTCCTTTATTTTGTGGAGGGATAATTCCAGCCGAGTCTAAGAGCTTTTTTCGGGTAATTATTGCTGCTGGAGCACTTGCAGCGCTATAATTAAAGCTTTTCTCGCCCCTCTACAAGACGAGTTAACATTTTCTTTTCTCTCCACACTTTTATTGTCGATTGAGCAGATTTGAGTTTCATCTCGCAACATTAAAAGCCCCGAAAATGGAGCAGAGAAGTAAATAGAGCTTCGCAGCCCGGCGTGGAATATTCAAGGTGGGGGAGAGGAGAAAAAAAATAAAAAACCAAAATAAATTCAAATGGGATGGAGTAAAGTGATTTTAGATGAGAAGTTTCTCCCTCCTCCCCTGAAGTTTGGGAAAGGGGAAGAAGAGCCGGGATTCCCCTGGAAGTTGAACATTTTTATCAGGAGAGGGGGAATTTTTATGGCTGGTAGCTCCGAAATCAATGGCTGACCCTAAATCATCGCCCGCACTGTACTCGCGCTGCCCGATGAAAGGAAAATGTTTCCATTCCAAGGAAAACCGAGCGCGAGCGCGGGGCTGGGTGTCGGAGGGAGATAATTTATAAATACCCAGCGGAGGGAAGATTTATTAGGAATTCATAAACGGGGGAAAAAATTAAATTAAAGCAAAAAAAGATGAAAGAACCTCAACCCCTTTCCTTGGTGAACCTCAAGTTTTCTGCGCTCTGCCTCTCGCCGAATGCACAGGGGCGAGATTTTTCTTCATTTCCCTCATTTATTTCTCTTTGCGCTCGTATTTCACCTCACGGAGCCTCGAGATGCTGAAAGTTTCCCTCTTAAAATCTTTTTAAAAATCCCATTTCCCACCCTGTGTGGGCTCCCATCGTTCCGCCCTCACCCAAAATCTTGATTTTTGGGAGCAACGGGAGCGGTTTCTGGTGGAATTGGGGAAAATACCCAGTCAAGGGAGTAAAAAAAAAATCGGATGGAAAAACCCATCTTGAAATTATTGCCGCCATTTGTAGGGGAAGAATTACAACATGTGAATAATTTTTTTTTTGCCTCGTAATTCTGAGGAATCAAAGGCCAAAATAAAAGCGAACTTTTCTATAAAATAATAAAAGTGGAGTTAAAAGTTGACATTATTGCCGCCGCATCAGGGGTGTATTTATATGAAGTCCAAAGCGCGGTGGTTTAAGAGCATTTTTGGGGTAATTTACTCCTTTGTGGCATTTTAAAAATATTCCTAAAGCTGTTAAAGTGAAGAATTTAAACCAAGAAGGGGCAGAAATACCCGAAATAAGCGGTTCAACTTCAAAATTAAAGAAACAAATGCTCTTGTTTTGTTGCACGGTTGGGTTGGGTTGGGTGTTTTGTGTTTTGTTTTTTTTCCTGCGGTGGCTGGGATTATAAAACACATAAAATATCGAGCGGGGAAAGCGCAGATCATCCTAATGGCCGAGGGGAAAAATATTGTCCCGGTTCCGCGCGTCCCTTCCTCCCCGAAATCTTCGAGCCGCTCGCTCTTTTCCCAACCCCACAAACGTAAATCTGCGGGGTCGGGATAATTTCAGTCCTCCCACCTCCAGAGCTGCAAAAAAACAAAATCGCGGAGTTTTTTATTCGTTTTTTAAACGAACATTTCGAGATGCGCTCCCGCCTCTCCGCGTTCCCTCCCCATCCCCACATCGTTCACCCCCGACCCAAAAACAAATGGGTGGGAGCTGTAAAAGCGGCGGCACCGCCGTAATTAACGCAATATTTTATGAAATATTTGATGAAATATTTGATGAAATATTTGAGAAAATGTTTTATGAAATATTGGAGGAAATCGCGGCCCGAGCGCCTCCAACGTGGAGCAACGGCGCCACCTCGCGGCCGCGGGCGGAACTGCAGCGCCCCATCCCCTCCCGCGTTTTTGGGAAAATAATTCTAAAAAGGAGGAAAAACATCAAAATAAGAAATCCCGCTCCTCGCTGAGAGGATAAAACAAATAAAATGAATTTAAAGAGAAAAGGAGGTGAGGGAGAAAAGTGGAATGGAACGAGAATTAATTTTTTTTGGCTCGCCGCGCTGGAGTTTTCTCAAAGTGCGGCAATAAAAAAAAAAAAAAGGAATAAAAGAGAATTAAAAGAGAAAAAGAAGAGAAGTGAGTTGGCTTTTGAAACGCGCTATTGTTTCAAATTCCGAGACTAAACAATCGCTCATTCTGCTGCCCGGGAGGCGCGGGGGGGAAAGGCCGCGGCTGTAAAGTCATAAAGAGCTTCCCCAGCCCAGACGTCTCGCCAGAACTTCGAGTGTGCGGGGCCGGGGGGGCCTCTGAGCGTGGCCTTGTTGTTGTTGGGCCTGGAACGGCTTTAAAGAAAAAAAAAGTTAAAAAAAAAAAAGAAACAACAACAACAATAAAAAAAAAGAACAAAGGGAATCATCCCCAGCGCTGGATTTTCACGGCATCTGCAAGAAAAGAATAAACGAGCAAAAGTCCCTCCCCACCTTTTCTCTTTACCCCTCAACTCCTTTTTTTAATATATTTTAATTTTTTTGGTGTCTCTTCCCTCAGTAAAAAAGAGAAAAAGAAGCAAAATAAAGGAAAAAAAATAATAAAAGAGGGGAACTTCTGGGCCGAGGCTTTTCCGCGTTGGGTTTCCCCACATTCCCGAGCCGCCGCAGTAATTTAGGAGTTCCTGAAAGTTTCTTGCGCTGTTTCCTTTACAGCCGCTCAGTCCCTTAACCTTCACCAATTTATACCCTATAAACTTTTATAGCGGTCATATTCTTTTATTGCAGCACGCTGCACTGAATTTTCCTTTTTTTATGACAAGTTCCTTCCCTTTCTCTCTCTTCCCTCTCTAAGCCCCCAAAATCTTCCTTCTTCTTTTGTTTTCTTTTCAGAGCTGCCCCAAAGAAAGGATTTTCTTTCTTTTTCTCTCTTTTTTCCCCCTCTAAGAAGTGAAATATTGCCCTTTGGAGTGGCCCTTTATGTTCAAAATTAGTGGGAAAGGGATTCCGGGTCCCATTTCTCGCTACCTGTTCCCCGCGGGGCTGAGCGGGACTCGGGCTTGGTTTGCTTTTATTTAATTTTTTTTTTTTACTCTTTTTTTTTTTTAATTATTATTAATAGAAAACCGCTTTCCAGCCGCGCGGCTTCACGAGCAATAAAACGTCAAACGGATTTGGAGAGGGAATCCCAGGAACTGGAAAAAGGAACCGCGAGTGAGACCCGAGGTGATGCCGAGAGGGGGCAGCGGGTGGGGATTCCCCCCTCTTGCTTTTGGGGTTTTGGGGTTTTTGGGGTTTTTTGGGGGTTTTGGGTTTTTTGGGTGAAGTTTTCCCCTGGGCGAGAAGGGAATAAAGAGAGAAAAGGCAAAAAAATCCACGCGGAGCCTTTTCCCCTCAGGCTGAGGCGGGATTAAAGAGATGAGAGATGAGAAATAAGAATAAATTTTCTCCAAAAATGAGAATTAAACGCGTGAGAAGCTTAGAAAATTCGAAATATTTTCAACAATAAAAATTCAGCAAGTTCGGGTGGGACCCGGCAAACTCTCGCTGCTCCGGAGTGGAATCATTTCCACTTCTCTGCAGCGAAATTTTTTGAATCTAAACCCAAAACGGCGCCGCTAAAAAAAGCAGAAAAGTTTTTTTTTTAGAAAAAATAAAGGGAATATTCCTGGAATTTGAGGGGAAGAACACAACGACAGCGCTGCTTGTTGTTCTAAAATCGATTTTTATTCTGGAGCATTAAAACATCTCTGGAAAATACATCCGGGCTGATGCTACAGAAGACAAAATTTTCAACATTTTCTCTTTTTTTTTTTTTTCCTTTTTTTTTTCTTTTTTTTAAAAGTATTTCCTAATAAAATCAGCTAACATCTTCAATTCTATTTTCAAAGAACCTCATCTTAAAAATATCTGCTCTTTAGCACAACTCTAAGGGAAGTGAGAAAAAAACAAACCCATTTCTAAATCCGATGGGTGGCGGAACATCGAGGAACTCGTGGGGAAAAAAACTTCTGGAAAATGAAAATAAATAGGATTTTGGCAAATCCGAGAGGTGAAGAATTAAATTCCTCCAATCTCGAGGAGAACCGAACCAAGCTGGATTAAATTTTATTTTATTTTATCACTTTTTTATAAAATAAATCAGCGGTTACAGAAACCATCCTGCGGCCACCAACCTCAAAAAGAATCAAAATCAAATTTTTAAAATTCAGTTTTTAAACCCAGAGCGGAGTTTGCCGAACTCCCTCCGGCAGCAGAAGGGTTAAATTCCAGCTGCTTCAGGATGGAAAAGTTTTCCAGGGAAAAGTCTGAAAAATAACCCCAAAAAAACCAAAATAATTTTCTTGGGAATGGTTTTAAACCCTTCAAGTCTGGGGCTTTTTTTTGGCGAGGGGTGAAGATTAATTTTAATTTTTAACTTTTTTTAAAAACCACGAATTTCAGCGCAGCTCCTCAGGATCGCGGAGGGAGGGAGAAGGAAGAAAAAATTCAAAAATAAATTCAAAAAATGCAGGAACAGCTCCCAAAAAAAAAAAAAAAAAAAAAAAGAAAAAAGCGAATTGCACAAGTTGCTATCGCTGTTCCCAGAGCAGCCCCGGCTCCGCTGATAAAAGTTTGGAGCTCCTGGAAACAGATCCTGGTTCCTTCAGATAAACAGCAGGAAAAAAAAAAAAGAAAAAAGAAAAAAATTGTTTTTCTCTGGTTTTATTGTTGTTTTTTCTTCCCTCTCCCTGTTCAAACCCTCCCCGGTTCCTCGAAAGCCAAAATGTAAAAAGCGAATTTATTTCCTTTTTTTTTTGGTCTTTTTTGTTGTTGTTTTTTTTTCCCCAGCTGCAGAACTCTTCCAGGAAAACAAAATCAAATGAAAAATTTCAATTTTAAACTTTAAAAAACTGACAGAAGAAAGAGCGACACGAGCTCCAGCACGGACAGAAACACGAGCACGAAACACGCGGCACGAACACGGGACCGACCTGAACTAAACCCCCCGCCCCTCCCCCTCCTCCCTGCCCAAAAAACAAAATGAATTTTTTACAGAGATAAAAGAAACCAAAATCCCAGCCCAGACAACTCCAGATTTGGGGTTTTGTTGCGAATTTTTACTGATTTTTTGAGGATTTTTTTCGGATTTTGCTGAATTTTTTGCGGATTTTTTGTTCATTTTTCCCGGAATTTTACAGATTTTTTTCGATGTTTGCCATTTGTGAATTTCTTGGGGGTGGATTTTTTTTCCGCGGATTTTTGCTGAATTTTTTGCTCATTTTTGCTGAACTTTTTGCGGATTTTTGCTGATTTTTTTTCTGATTTTTCACAGAATTCTTGCAGGATTTCTTTTTGCTGATTCTTGCTGAATTTTACTCAGTTTTGCCAATTTTTTGAGGATGAGGATGGAGAAGCTCCAGGTTCGTCCTTCGGGGACATTTGGGTTCTTCCCCCAAAACCCAGAGCGACCAAAAAAAACCCCAAAAAACCCAAAAAAACCCTCAAGGCCCGACCCGGGCGGGATTCAAATATTTAAAACCGGAATTTAAAAACCCCAAATCCAGGCTGGGCTGGATTTTATCTCTGCAGCAGCTCCAGGAAAACTCCAAAATCCACAATAAATTATAAATATCTAATCTAAACCAATCCCTTCCCTGGCAGCTCCACTAAGAAAGTTTTAAAATTTTTTTTGTGTTTTATTTCTTTTTTTTTTTCCTTTTTTTATTCTTTTTTTAATTGTTCTTTTGAAACTAGAAAATCCCATTCTTCCTCTTGTCTAAAAAGTCAGGAATAAGTTGGCGGGGGTTCTTCCGCCCCTTTTTATTTTGTTTTTTTTTTTTTTTTGTTTTTTTTTCTCTTCCTAAATAATTTACAACTCTCCTCTCGCTCCCCCTTTCTCTCCTTCCCGGAGCAAAAATCCCAAAATCGGGCGGTTCTGCCCCAAAAAAAAAAATCCCGAGAAACTTTTTCAGCTCCGAGTCATTTTCGCCAAAACCGGAATGAAAATCCTGAAATTAAAAACCGGTTAAAAAATTGAGATAATGGAGAAAAAAAAAATTTGGGGCTGAAATTCTAAATTGATTTGTTGGGTGCAATTAAAGCGAGTTTTAATTAATTTGTGCGTCTTGTAGGAGTTTGATTAAATCTTCCGGGTGGGTTTGGGGTGGGGGATAGGGGAAAAAAATGAAAATAAAAAATAAACTTTGTGTGGAGAAAACTAAAAGAGGTGAGGTTTGGGGTTCTGGGGCCGTTTTTTGATTTTTTTTTGGGGGGAGGAAAAAGGGGAAAAAGTTGTTCTGATGGAGCCTGAGCTCAGTCACGGCGAGGGAATAAAAATAAAAGTGGAAAAAAAAATAAAAGTGGGGAAATTAAAAAACAAACAAAAAAAAAAGTGGAAAAGGGAAAAAAGGGGAACGAGGAGAAAGAAACAAACCCCAAAAAAGGAGCCCAAAGGCTGAGTTCCTCCAGGAGTAAAGAAAGATTTTTAAAAATTTGAAAAAATTTTAAAAATATTTTAAAAAATGAGAAGAAAAGAGATTTTTTTTAAAAAAAGGAAAAGGGAAGAAAAGAGATTTTTTTAAAAAGGAAAAGGGAAGGAAACAAATTTTTAAAAAAGGAAAAGTGGAGAAAATAGGTTTGAAAAGGAAAAAGGGAAGGAAATACATTTTTCAAAAAGGGAAAGGGAAGAAAAAAAATCTTAAAAGGGAAAATAAAGCGGAGCTGGGACTCTGCTGAGCTCCGACCTCATTTTTTGGGAGGATTTTGGAAAATTCGAGATTCTGAGATTTTGCCATTTTGGGATCGGGCTACCACTTTTTTTTCTTTTTTATTTTTTTTCCCCTTTTTCCACTCATTCCTTGCCCTGCTCCTTGTTCATTTTCTTCATGCGGCAGTTCTGCAACCAGATTGATTTTTTAAAAACGAAAATCAAGCAGAGCCGGGACTCTGCTGAACTCCGACCTCGTTTTTTTTGCGATTTGAAATTTCGATATTTTCCGATTTCGGGTGGCTTTTTTAGCTTTTTTTTTTTCCTTTCCCACTCATTCCTTGCCCTGCTCCTTGTTCATTTTCTTCATGGGGCAGTTCTGCAACCAGATCTAGTTTTTAAAAAGGAAAATAAATCGAAGCCGGGACTCTGCTGAACTCCGACCTCGTTTTTTTGCGAAATTCGATATTTTCCGATTTCGGGGTCGCTTTTTTTCGCTTTTTTTTTCCTTTCCCACTCATTCCTTGCCCTGCTCCTTGTTCATCTTCTTCATCTTCATGCGGCGGTTCTGGAACCAGATCTTGACCTGGCGCTCGCTGAGGTTGAGCAGCCGCGCCACCTCGTGCCGCCGCTCGCGGCTCAGGTACGCGTTGAACAGAAATTCCTTCTCCAGCTCCAGCGTCTGGAACTTGGAGTAGGGGCAGCGCTTCTTGCGCGAGGAGCGCGCCTGCAGCCAGCTGGCGGCGGGGGGGGCTGCGGGAAAAACGGGAAAATCGGGAATTAGGGAAAAAAATAGCGGGGGAGCGGGGAAGTGATGGAGGGTGGGAATTAGGGGGAAATGGGGAATTTAGGGGGAAAAATGGGGAATTTAGGGGGAATTAGGGGGAAAAAATGGGGAATTTGGGGGCGAAATGGGAATTAGGGAAAAAAATAACGGGGGAGCGGGGGAAGTGATGGGGGTGGGAATTAGGGGAAATGAGATTTGGGGGAATTAGGGGGAAAATGGGGAATTTGGGGGAAAATGGGAATTAGGGGGAATTTGGGAAAAAATGGGGAATTTGGGGGAAATGGGGAATTTGGGGAATTTGGGAAAAAATGGGGAATTTGGGGGAAAATGGGGAATTTGGGGGAAAATGGGGAAAAAATGGGGAATTTGGGGGAAAATGGGAATTAGGGGGAAAATGGGGAATTAGGGGGAAAATGGGAATTAGGGAAAAAATGGGAATTAGGAAAAAAATAACGGGGAACGGGGGAAGTGATGGGGGTGGGAATTGGGGGAAATGGGGAATTAGGGGGAAAATGGGGAATTAGGGGGAATTAGGGGGAAAATGGGGAATTTGGGGGAAAAATGGGAATTTAGGGGGAAAATGGGAATTAGGGAAAAAAATAACGGGGGAACGGGGAAGTGATGGGGGTGGGAATTGGGGGAAATGGGGAATTGGGGGAATTTGGGAATTAGGGAAAATGGGGAATTTGGGGGGAATTAGGGGAAAAATGGGGAATTTGGGGGGAAAATGGGGAATTTGGGGGGAATTTGGGGAAAAATGGGGAATTAGGGGGCAAAATGGGAATTAGGGGGAAAATGGGGAATTAGGGGAAAATGGGAATTGGGGGAATTTGGGGAAAAATGGGGAATTTGGGGGAAAAAGGGGAATTTAGGGGGAATTGGGGGAAAATGGGAATTAGGGGAAAAATGGGAATTAGGGAAAAAATAAGGGGGAACGGGGAAGTGATGGGGGGAATTGGGGAAATGGGAATTAGGGGAAAATGGGGAATTTAGGGGGGAATTTGGGGAAGAATGGGGAATTTGGGGAAAATGGGAATTAGGGGGATTTGGGGGAATTTGGGGGAAAATCGGGAATTAGGGAAAAAAATAGCGGGGAACGGGGAAGTGATGGGGGTGGGAATTGGGGGAAAATGGGGAATTGGGGGGAAAAATGGGAAATTAAGGAAAAAATAACGGGGAACGGGGGAAGTGATGGAGGGTGGGAATTTGGGGGAAATGAGGATTTTGGGGGAATTAGGGGAAAAATGGGAATTAGGGGGAATTTGGGGAAAAATGGGAATTTGGGGGAAAATGGGAATTGGGGAAAAAATAACGGGGGAACGGGGGAAGTGATGGGGTGGGAATTAGGGGGAAAATGGGGAATTTGGGGGAATTGGGGAAAAATGGGAATTTGGGGGAAAATGGGAATTTGGGGGAATTTGGGGAAAAAATGGGAATTTAGGGAAAATGGAATTAGGGGAATTTGGGGGAAGAATGGGAATTTGGGGAAAAATGGGAATTAGGGGGAAAATGGGAATTAGGGAAAAATAACGGGGGAACGGGGAAAGTGATGGAGGGTGGGAATTAGGGGAAAATGGGGAATTGGGGGAATTTGGGAAAAATGGGGAATTTGAGGGAAAATGAGAATTAGGGAAAAAATAACGGGGGAATGGGGAAGTGATGGGGGAATTGGGGGAAAATGGGAATTTGGGGGAAATTGGGGAATTAGGGGGAAATGGGGAATTTGGGGGAATTAGGGAAAAATAGGAAATTTGGGGGAAATGGGAATTAGGAAAAAAATAACGGGGGAATGGGGAAGTGATGGGGATGGGAATTGGGGGAAAATGGGGAATTTGGGGGAAAATGGGGAATGTGGGGGAAATGGGAATTAGGAAAAAATAATGGGGAATAGGGAAAAAATGGGGGATGGGAATTAGGGGAAAACATGGGGAATTTGGGCAGGAAAATTGGGGAAAAAGGGAAAAAAGGAAATTAGTGGAAAAAAGGAGGAGAAAATGGGAAATAGTGAAAAATGGGGAATTAAGGAAAAAATAATGGGGAAATGAGGAAAGGACGGGGATAGAGAATTAGGGATAATGGGAATTAGGGAAAAATAATGGGGAGATGGAGAAAAGTGATGGGGATGGAATTAGGGAAAAATGGGGAATTTGGGGGAAAATTAGTGGAAAAAATGGGAATTAGGAAAAAATAATGGGGAATGGGGAAAAGTAATGGGGATGGGAATTAGGGAAAAAATGGGAGAATTAGGGAAAAATGGGAATATGTTGAAAAATGGGGAAAAGGGAAAATGGGGAAAAATGGGGAAATTATTGAAAAATAATGGGGGAATGGGAAAAATAATGGGGATGGGAATTAGGGGAAAAAATGGGGGAATGGGAAAATAAGGGAAAAAATTGGGTAAATAATTTAAAAAACGAGGAGAAAAGGTAATATTAAAAAAGTAAAGAGGGGAAAGGTGAAATTAGTGAAAAAATGGGGAATTAGTGAAAAAATAATGGGGAAATTAGTGAAAAAATTGTGAATTAGCGAACAAAAAAATGGGGAATTAGTGAAAAAAATGGGAAAGGGGGAATTGGTGAAAAAAAATGGGGAAAATGGGAATTAGGGGAAAAAAAAGGGGAATTAGTGAATAAAAAAATGGGGAATTAGGAGAAAAATGGGAAATATTGAAAAAAAAGGGGAATTAGTAAAAAAAAGGGGGGAATGGGATTTAGGAAAAAAATGGGGAAATTAGTGGGAAAAAATGAAAAAAGAGGAAAATAGTGAAAAAAAATGGGGAAAGGAGGAAATTATTTTTAAAAATGAGGGAATTAATAAAAAAATAAGGGAAAAGGAGAAATTAGTAAAAAAATGGGGGGAAGGTGAAATTAATGAAAATGTAAAAAAAAAAAAATAAAAAAACCCCAAACTTAATTAAACTAAACCAAACTAACCTAAACTAAATTAAACGTAACAAAACTTAAATAAGAGAAATAAATAAATAAACAAAAGTCAAAACCCAAACTAAGCCGAGCAAAACAAACAGAAAACAAAAATTCCAAAAAATCAAAGTAAACGAAAGTCAACATAACAAAAATCAACCAAACAAAGCAAAAAAACAAAAATCAAACTTTAGCAAACGAAAGAACAAAACACAACAAAACAAAAAAATCCAACAAAAAAAGCAAAATTCTTTAAAAATCCACAGAAAAAATTAAAAACCGCCAATTGAAACCCCCAAAAACAAAGAAAAATCCAAAATCTCCCCAAAAATCAGGAATTTTCTGGAGCCCTGCAGGGGTGGGGGCGGGGGCTCATCCCAAAATTCCAGAGGTGCCCAAAACCTCTGGAATGGGGGAGGGGATGGGGTGGGGCAGAGGGGTGAAAATTTTGGGGGAATTTTTGGGTATTTTGGGTGAATTTTTCAGGTTTTGGGGGAATTTTTGGTCGAATTTTTGGGAGAGTTCCTGGGAATTTTGGGGTGAATTTCTGGGGTTTTTGGGGGTGAATTTTGGATATTTTGGGTGAATTTTTGGGTATTTTGGGTGAATTTGGGTGAATTTCTGGATATTTTGGGTGAATTTTTGGGTGAATTTCCGGATATTTTGGGTGAATTTTTGGATGAATTTTGGGATATTTTGGGTGAATTTTCTGGATATTTTGGGTGAATTTTGGGTGAATTTCTGGATATTTTGGGTGAATTTTTGGATATTTTGGGTGAATTTCTGCAGGTTTTGAGCGGAATTTTTTCAGATTTTGGGAGAATTTTTCAGGTTTTGGGTGAATTTCTGAGTTTTGGGTGAATTTCTGCGAGTTTTGGGGGAACTTTTTCAGGTTTTGGGTGAATTTTGGGGTATTTTGTGTGGATTTTTTCAGATTTTGGGAGAATTTTTCAGTTTTTGGGTGAATTTTGGGGTGTTTTGGGTCAATTTCTGGGTTTTTTGGGATGAATTTCTCAGTTTTTTAGGTGAATTCTTGAGTGTTTTGGATGAATTTCAGAAGTTTTTTTGGGTGAATTATTTCAGGTTTTGGGTGTTTGGGGTGAATTCCTGAGGTTTTTTTGGTGAATTTTTAAGATTTTGGGTGAAATTCTGTTTTTTTTGGGGTGCATCTCGATGTTTTTGGGTTCATTTCTGGATTTTTGGTGTCCCACCCCAGAGTATTTTTGGGATCCCCCATTTCCCCACCCCCACATTCCACACAAACCAAACCAACCCCAAAATTTCAATTTTCTCCCATTTTTCCCGGGATTTTTCTCCCCAGACCCATCTCACACAGAGCGGAACTTTTCCTAAAATAAATCCTAATTTTTTTCTTATTTTCTTGCACAAAGTGGCCAAAAAAACCCAAAAGTCAAAACTCTCAAGCGTCAGGATAAAATAAAAATATCTAGAACTACTGCGGAGCTCTGAGCAACATGCCACCAAACGGACTAATAAAAAATTTAAATAATAATAAAAATGAATAAATAAATAAGTGATAAATAAATAAATAAATAAATAAACAGAATAAAATAAAATAAAATAAAAATAAAATAAAAATAAAATAAAATAAAAATAAAATAAAATAAAATAAATCAAAAATAAAATAAAATAAAATAAAATAAAATGGAGGAAAGCGAAAGAAAGTTTAAAAAAGGAATAGAAATAAATACAAATAAATACAAATAAATACAAATAAATACAAATAAATACAAATAAATACAAGCTCGAGAGTTGCAGAAGCTGCGTGGAAGTGGCATAAAAAGAAATTTCGGGATTTTTTTTTTTCTTTAGGGGAGGAGAGATCCAGGAAATTTTGGGAGCCAAACCCCCCGACAGAGACTAAAGTGATGAAAATCGCACCCAAAAGCGAAGCGGTTTTCGGGTCAATAATGAGATTTTGGGCTATTTTAGGGTCAATAATGAGATTTTTTGGCTTTTTTCGGGTCAATAATGAGGTTTTTTTGCTGGTTTTGGGTAAATAACGAGATTTTTTGGCTGTTTTGGGTAAATAATGGGATTTTTGGCTGTTTTAGGTAAAAAATGAGATTTTTCGTTAATCACGTGTTAATTTCGGGGCGCTCCGAGAATTCCCGTCCGAGCTCCTTTCCCTGGCCGGGAATTCCCGAGCCATAAAAACCTTCCCAGCAATTAAACGGATCATTATCGACCCACGCGCTCGCACCGCGGCCGAAATAAAATTCAATTTATCCAGTAAAAATAAAAATAAAAATGAAAATAAAAAAATAAGCAAAATAAAAATAAAAGAAAAGAATAACCGGGTTCGTGTCCCCGCGTAAAAACCGCCCCGCCCGGATTTCCTCCGTGAATTGGCTCGATGGAAAATGAGAATTAATTATTAAAGAGGAGGAAAGTTGTTAATAATTAATGATGTTAATGCTGCTCCCCGGCCTTTAATGGTTCTGCGGTTTTGGGGCATTTTGGGGTCGGGAAATGAGATTTTAATGTCGATTTTTTTTTTTTTTTTTTAGGTTTTCGCTGCGCAAAAATTCCCCGAGCGGGAGAGAGAATGGGGAGAAGTTCTGGCGTTTCTTTGTTTTATTTTTTTGTTTTAATCCTGTAAATTAATTTGGCAGATTCCAGGCAAGGATTCATTAGAGAGAAACATTAGAGGAAAAAAATAAAAATTATAAAAAATGGGAAAAGTTGGAGAAATCGGTGCAAAACAGCCCCGGCAGGGTCTCAACACCAGCTTTAAATTCAATTATTCTTTAAAACAACAACACAACACAACAAAAATAATTTGAATAAACCCACAGGGAAACCACAGAGGAGCAACTACGAAAATCGGGATTTTTTTTCTTTTTTCTGGGATAAATTTTTTCCCAAATTTGGGTTTTAGGGAGCCCCGAGCCCAAATCCGGGTGTTTTATTTCCCTTCACCGCCCGCCTGGAGTTTGTTCTGGATCTCTGCCCAGCACAATAGAAAAGAACTTTTCTTCTCGTGTCGGCGGGCGAGTTAAATCATAGGGGGGAAAATAAAAACAAAAGAAAATAAATTAAATTTCAAAAAAATAAATAAAAGCGCCACCAGAACATCCTGAGAGGGCAGGGGAGGGAATCGCGAGCGGAGGGGAGAGAAAATCGGAATTTTCTGTGTTTTTAATGGGGAAAAAGTTGATTTAAAAGGAGAAAAAATGAGAGAGGAGTTTTCCCCTCCTCGGCGGGAGCTGCTGCTCGGCCGGGTCGGAAAAATCCGATTTTTTCTGGAAAAATATTTTTTTTGGGAATCACTTTTCAGCTGGAAACCAGGTGCCAGCAAGAGGCGGGAGCTGCTTCTCCCTCCCTCCAACACTAATATTATCATTATTAATAATAATAATAATAATAGTTTTATTGATAGCGTGAAATCCTTTCCAGGCCGATTATTATTATCGATATTATTATTTTTAAAATGAAGATTTCAAGCGGAAAAAGGCGCCCAAAGCCGCGGAAAAAAGCGCGGGCTGGAGTTTAACTCCAACGCGGCTAAATCAAGAATAAAAGCCGACATAAAAACCGAAATAAAACCCGATATAAAAACCGATATAAAAGCGATAAAAGCCGATATAAAAGCTGATATAAAAGCCGATATAAAAGCTAATTAACTTCCAGGCACCCCCTCCCTCCTTCTGCTTTCTTTTTTTTTTGTTTTTGGATCTCGGGAAGCAGCGTGACTGTGAAACATCCATCCCCGCGTTAATAAACAAACAGTTCCCAGCGCCAGAAACGCGCGGGGTGAGGAGCAAAAAACCCCCGTGAATTTTCCCCGCGATTTTCCCTTTTTCTCCCCTTTTTTTCCTCTTTTTCCCCTTTTCTTCCCCTTTTCCCATTCCCCCACGACAACTTTTCCCCTCGATTTTTTCCTTTTTTCCCCCTCTCTTTCTCCTTCCCCCTTTTCCTCCTTTTGCGCTTCGTTTTTCTCCCTCTCCCCTTTTTTCCCTCCTTTTCCCTTTTCCCACTTCTCCCTTTTTCCCTCTTTCCGTCTTTCTTTCCCCCTTCCCCGTTTTCCCCTTCCTCTTATTTTTCCTTTCCCCCTTTTCCCTCTTTTCCCCCTCATTTTTTCCTATTTTCAACCCATTTTCCTTTTTAATCCCCCTTTTTTCCTCCTTTTTTCCCTTTCTCCCTCTTTTTTCCCTCTTTCCCCTCTTTTTTCCTATTTCCCCCCCGTTTTTCCCCTTTTTATCCCCCTTTTATTCCCTTTTCCCCCATTTTCCGCCCCATTTTTCCCCTTTCTCTCCATCCCTCTCCCATTTCCCTCCCACCCCATCCCATCCTCACCTCCTCTTTCCCTCCAGCTCAGTCCGAGCCGCATTTTGATTTTTATCCCAACTTCCCTCTCACACAGGGAGGGAAAAATCCCCTCCCCACTCCTCCAGCACGCTGAGCCTCCTTTATTTTGTTTTTTTTTTTTTCCTTTTTATTTCCTCCCCTCTCCAACCCCTGCTCCTCAACCCTCCTCCCCCTCCCTTTTTTTTTTTATTGCTTCTTTTTTACTTCCTCACTTTTACCACTTACTTTGATCTGTCCTGTCTTTGTCTTCGCTTCCTTCACAAACTTTATTATCCTCGAAGGCGCGCCTGGGGCCGCTGGAAGTTTCCAGAGGGAAGTCCGGGCAGTTTTTGGGGGGCTCGGATTTGATGGGGGCGGGCTCGCTGCGGGGCGCGGGCTCGATCCAGCCGCGCAGGAAGCGGCTCTCGGGGCCGCCCTGCTGCGGGAGGTACGCGGGGTACACGGGGGAGCCCCACGGAGCCCCAAAAACCGGAGTTTTGGGCTGGAAGCTGCAGGAGGGGAATTCCAGATGTTCGCCTCCCTGCCTGGGAGCCGCGTATTGCCCGGCAGCGAATTTAACCGCGGGAGAATCTTCGCTCTCGTGGTTTATGATGGAGTCGACATAATAATTGCTGAGCGTGCCAGAAATGGACATTGTCAGACATCATATAAGGCGCGGTTCAGTGGTGGAAATTAAAAAAAAAAATTTAAAAAAAAAAAAAAAGGGGAATTAAAATGAATTGTGAAAAAAATCCCCCTCCCTAAGAAATAAAATTTTAAAAAATCTTTAAATAAGTAAAAAAAAACTAAGAAAAATTCTAAGTAACTCTAATAAAATATTTTAAAAACCTAAAAACCCCTAAAAATTCTTTTAAAAACTAAAAAAAAATTTAAAAAATAATTAAAAAAAAGCAAAACCTAAAAACCCCTAAAATTAAAATCAAAGAAACGAAATAATAATCATATTAATAAAGGAGAAATATATAAAAAATATTTATATATAGAGAGGGGACAGCCCTAGATTTGTTCTCTTTTTCCCCCCAAGTTCCCGGCCAACAAAAGTACAGTTGGGGCTGCCCGTGCTGGGAGCTGGCGCTGAAATGATTGGTCAAACTTTTTTTCCTGAGCCTGATAAAGCGTCAGGCTGGGCGTAAATCAATCGCGGCCGAGGGGGCTGCGCTGCGCTGTCATCCGCCCTCGCATTCCATATCAAGGATGGATTGTTTTATGTTCGTCAGGAGTGGCGGGGGAGAAAAAAAAATTTAAAAAAAATAAATAATTTAAAAAAATAAATAAAAAACCCACTCGGAGTTCAAGCGAATATTCTGATTTTGTCGCTTTTTCTCCTCAGGATTTGCTGGTTCAAAAGGGGGATGGGGAGTTTTAGTTTTTTGTTGTTATTTTTATTTAATTTGTAGATTTTTTTGTGCGTTGGGGGAAGATGCTGATGCGCTGCCTTTGCCCTAATAACGATCACGGGGGAATTGAGCTAAAAGCCATTTCTTTGCCGCTCCGGCTCCAGAGAACCAGAGGAAACAAAAAAAAAACAAAAACAAAAAAACAAAACAGGGAATAAACAAAAACCCGCCCCCATCCCCCCCTCCCACGGTCACACAGCGACACCAAAACCCGCAAAAAATCCGAATTTTGGGGGAGGAAAAATCGCTGCTGGGGAGGGCGAGATAAATAATTAACAGCCCGGGCTAATGAGGAGCGATGCTAAACACAACAAAACAAGCGGGGAGACGTGAAATTCAAAATATTTTAATTTTTGAGCGGTCAAAGCAGCGCTTGGGCGCATCCAGCCCCTGTTTAGGCGGATGTTCTTATAAATATATTTTTAGAAATGCAAATTATGGCTGTTTTTGGGAATAATTCCCCCGCGCGCGGCTGAAATTCGGCAGCTTGGGGCGAACTTTACAAGGCCAGTAAAAGGCAGAGGCGGCTTTGTCACGGAACGCCTCAAACTTGTGATGCTTGAAGAGTTTAATAAAACTTCCATCGGCTCGCTTTGATTTTTATAGCCTCGGATTTATTGCCCGGGGAAGAGAAACAAAACCAAAAAACAAAAAAAGGGAAAAAGTAAAAAAAAGGGGACCCACGCTGCGTGTCCAACGCCACTCCCGGTTTTTATTTTTAAATTATTTTGTACCTCAAAATCTGAGTTTTTGGGGTTTTTAATTCCTCAAGTTGTGAGGATAAATTGAGGATAAATCAATTTATTGCCAGCGGTTCTCGTAAATGTTGGGTGAGGGCGAAGCTGCTCCCCGCGACCCCGGAAAAAAAAAAAAAAAAAAAAGAAAAAGAAATAAAAATAAAGTGATTTTTTTCCTGAATTTCGGTTGTAACAGTCCGGCTCAATTTGCTTCTTTTAATCGATTGCGCCTCTCACCTCCACGGGCCGGGATGTTTCAAGTGAAGGGCAGAGAGATTTTGTGGGAATGATAAATCAGAGATTTTGTGGGAATGATAAATCAGAGATTTTCTGGGAATGATAAATCAGAGATTTTCTAGGAACGATGATAAATCATCGCGGGTTTATCCCGGAGCGCGTGGGGCTGGAAATCTTTATTAACAGGCCGATAATAACGGGGCAGAGGGGCTAAAACCGCCTGAAATGGGGGAAAAATTCAGATTTTCCTCCTGCTCTGAGCGTGCTGAGGTGGGAGTTGTCGGCAGAGGTGCTTCTCTAATAACGGGGATGATGGAGCTGATTAAAAATCCCAAATTGGAATTTCCTCCCGCCCAGATTTCCTGGGAACGAGGCGCTTTTAGGGCTCCTTTGATTAAAAAAATTAAAATTAATCCAGCGGCGCGGGGTGTTGGGGAAGGACAGGCGGAGCTGGAGGGCGAAATTTGATTTTCATTTCATTTTTGTGACCCCGGAGGAGCCGCTCCGGCCGAGGTGAGGTTTGGGGACACTTTTGGGGCGGTTTTGGGGCAGTTTTGGATAATTTTGGGATAATTTGGAACAAAAAGGGGGAAATGTCCCAGGTGAGCGCCCCTCTCCTTTTTGGGGATGATCCCAAAATAAATCCTAAAATCCCCTTGCTCGCTCCCCTCCAGCGGAAATTCCCCATTTTCCCAACTTTTCCCGTTTCTACCTCATTTCTAAAAATTATTATTATTATTATTTTATTTTCCCCCTTTCCCTTTTTTTAAACTTCCCGGGTTGGGGAAGGAAAGTCCCCGCGAGTCACCGGCAGTGAAATACGAGCGGGCGGCTCTGGCTGTCATATTTCTGTTTTATTGCCTCTCGGAAATAATTCCTTTCGAAAAGAATCAAATCCAAATCAAAATCGGATCGGACAGCTCCACAAAGAGAAGAGCTCGGGGAAAAAAAAACAACAAACAAACAAACAAAACAAAAAAAAAGCCCCAAACAAAACTACCAGCAGCGGGTTTGTGTTTTTATCCGTGATGGATAAACAGCGAAAAATAAAATTATTGGGCGTTAATTGAAGTAAAACACCTGTTCCGGGTTCGGGGATGTCTCACCTGTAATAAATATATTTTAAAAAATAAATTAAAATGGAAATAATAATAAAAATTCCTGCTGTAAATAACGCTGAGCGGTGGCAGCGTGTGAGTTGGTGATTTTGTGGAGTGTATAAATTCAGAGTATAAATTCAGAGTATAAATTCAGTGTATAAATTCAGTGTATAAATTTTAACCAGGATCCCTGTGGATGGAAACCTCCAAACCTCCCAAGCAGATCTGAAAAAGCCATTTCTGCCTTCAGGAGTTTATTTTTTTATCCATTTCCTCTCAGTTCTTCTCTTTTTTTACTTTTTTTTTTAGGAAAACGGTGCCTGGAGCTGGCTGGATTTTAAATCAGGAATTAAAACCCAGCAGAAATGAAATTAAAAGCTTTTCTGTTGGTAAAACAGAAAAATAAATAAACTTGGAGACGAGAAACTCAAAGAGCAGCGTGGAAAAAATGGGAATTTTGGGGAGAAATGAGGCAGGAAATGAGAGTTTGAAAACGGAATTAATTAGGGAGATGGGATTGTGCAGAGCGGAAATGGAAGTGGAAATTATTCCTAAAAAATATATATATAAAATAAAATTTTAAAAATTTTCCCTGAGCTTTGCAGAGGGAGCACCAAGTGAATTTCGCCGGGAAAATTGGGAATTTTCTCAGAGCTCGGGTTCTGCTCCTAAATTATCTTTATTGTCTGTGGAGAGAAGGAAAAATTCGCTCAGAAATTCAAAACTGCCCCAAATCCCCGGCTCGGCATTTCCCAGCTGCCAACAACCAAATCCCCAAAAAGTTTTTGTTTTTGGTTTTTTGTTTTTTGGTATTTTTTAAACTATGCAGATGTTGGATTTTGAAATATGAGGTTTTTGGGGTTTAAAACTGCAGATTTTAAGGATTGAAAATTCAGAATTTTGGTACCTCGGCCGCCTTTCACTGATTCATAAGTTTTGGTTCCAGAAATGAACAATTGCTGCTCCTTTTCTTCCCGGAAACGCATTTAAAGAACTTATTTCAAGATTTTTGGTCGCTTTTTCCAGGTTTTTTACGTCACTCTCTAAATTTTTTTGTTCACTTTTGCAAGTTTTTTGGTCACTTTTCAAGATGTTCTTCGTTGTTCTATCGAGGTTTTTTAGTCACTTTTTCAATGTTTTTGGTCACTTTTCAAGGTTCTTTTGGTCATTTTAAAATCTTTAGCGACTTTTCCAAGGTTTTTTTCGTCACTTTTCCAATTTTTTGTTTTGTTTTGTTT
>CM067633.1:6086278-6157840 GCA_034336685.1 Luscinia luscinia | reverse complement strand
TCTCCTTTTTTTTTTTTTTTCCACATTCATTAAAATCAACTTTCGGCCGATTTCAGCTCTGACTTGTGGAGGAGATTTTGGATTTTTGGGGCATTTTTACCCCGCTTGAGGGAATTTTGTTTTTTTCCTTTCCAAAGAGGATTTGAGTTTGGAAGGCGATAAAGGCAGAATAAAAAACCGAGGTTGAACTTCACGGCTGGGGAGATAAAATCCCGATAACTCAACCTTCAAATGCTTTATTTAATATTTAAATGATATTTAATGATATTTAACATTCCAATATTTTAATTATAGTAACGCTGATAATCACAACAACGAGCAAAAACTTTTTATTTCCTTTTCTTTTTTCTTTTATTTTCTTTTATTTTCTTTTATTTTCTTTTTTTTTCTATTTCTTTTTCTTTGTTTTGCTTTTTTGCCTTTTTGCTTTTTGTTGCTTTTTTTTTCTTTTTTTTTTTTTCTTTTCCTTTTTTTTCTTTTTTTTTGCTTTTCAGGGTCAGGAAACACGATTAAAACCCCGACATAATTTATGAACGATACATTCAGGCAGCTCTGAGGAGTTTATCACTCACGGGCCGCGAAATTCCCTCCTGAGGGGTAAAAATTTCGGGAAAAAACTAAAATAAGTTTCTGTAGCCTAAAAAAAATTCACCTTGGCCATTTCCGGTGCTCGCGGTTTGAATGCAGCGTCTGTAAAAAATCCCGAAGTGCTGAGGGAGGAGGGAGGGAAGGAGGAGGAATTAATTCCTTGTCTGGGGAGAAACAAAAAAAAAAAAGTTTCACATCTGGGAGATTTTCCAAGGAGAGAAAGTTTATCTTGGGTTTGGAAAAAAAAGGGGGAAAAATGGACAAAAAAAGGATTTAAAATGAGGTTTGTAACCTCGGCAGTTCATAAAAATTTTGGGATTCGTGTCCTGGGAAGTGGAAGGGTTTGGAAAGGGGAGAAAATGGAAATAAAGTTGGGTTTGGTTGAAATAAAGCTCGATTTGGTGGAAATAAAGTTGAGTTTGGTTAAAATTAAGTTTGGTTTGGTGGAAATAAAGCTGAGTTCATTTGAAATAAAGCTGGGTTTGGTTGAAATAAAATTTGGTTTAGTGGAAATAAAATTGGGTTTGGTGGAAATAAAATTGGTTTATTTGAAATAAAGCTGGGGTTTGATTGAAATAAAATTTAGTTTGATGGAAATAAAAATTGGCTTGGTTGAAATGAAGTTGAGTTTGGTTAAAATTAAGTTGGGTTTGGTGGAAATAAAAGAGTATTTGGTTGAAATAAGCTGGGTCAGGTGGAAATAAAGTTGAGTTTGTTTGAAATAAAGTGGCTTTTAAAAAATAAAATTGTGTTTGGTGAAAATAAAATTTGGTTTTGGTGGAAATAAATTTGAATTTGCTGGAAATAAAGTTGGGTTTGGTGGAAATAAAGTTGGGTTTGGTGGAAATAAAGTGGCTTTTAAAAATAAAATTGCGTTTGGTGGAAATAAAATCGGGTTTGGTGGAAATAAAGTTGAATTTGGTGGAGCTGCTGGTTCTGCTTCGGGGTGGAACTGGGGCACCCAAAAAAAAAAAAAAAAAAAAGTAATATTCCCCTCCAAAATCCCTAAACCATCGTGCACTCATTTAGAGAATTCTGCTGGTTCTGCCTTGGGGTGTAACCGGGGTATCCCTCAAAAAAAAAAACCCCAAAAATCCCAAAAAGTAAAAAAAAAAAAAAAAAAAAAAAAAAACCAAAAACAAAACCTTGGTCCAGCTCGCATTTAGAGGATTCCTCTGGCTCTGCTTTGGGGTGGAACAGGGATACCCTTCCAAAAAAAACCCCAAACCCCAAAATCCCAAAATCTTTGTCCAATTCGTGTTTAGCAGATTCCCTGGCTCTGCTTTGGTTGTAACCCCCCCAAAAAAAAACAAAAAACCCAAAACCTCAAAAACATGGCCCAAAATCCGTTTAGAGGGATTCCTCTGTTCTGTTTTGGGGGTGTGACGGGAGTACCCCTCAAAAAACAAGAAACAAAAACCAAAAAATAAACAAAACAAACAAACAAACAAAAAACCCAAACAAACAAAAAACCAACCCAAGAACAACAAAAAAAACCAAAACCAAAACCAAAACCAACCAAAAAAAAAAAAAAAAACCTAAAAAACCTAAAAACCCCCAAAAACCTAAAAAAAACCTAAAAAACCCCCAAAAACCTAAAAAACCCCAAACCCATCTCCCAATTCACATTTAGCAGATTCCTCTGGCTCTGCTTTGGGGTGCCCCCTGGTGTAACCGGGATATCCCTCCAAAAAACCCCAAAAATCCAAAATACCCCAAAACTTTTGTCCAACTCGTGTTTAGCAGATTCCTCTGGCTGTGTTTTGGAGCGGAATCGAGATATCCCTCAAAAAAAACAAAAAAAAACCCAAAAAAACCTAAAAAAATCCCAAACCCATCATCCAAATCTCATTTAGCAAATTCCTCTGCCTCTGCTTTGGGGTGCTCGCGGTGTAACCGGGATAATCCTCCCAAAAAACCCCAAAATAATCCCAAAATCACTTTTTTTTTTTGGGAGGGAATTCCCCGCGAAAATCGCCGCTCCAGGAGGGAGAGGGGACACAGGTACAGGAGCGGGAATTGTTCCCACAAAAGCCAAATAAAAAGGGGAGTTTCTCCCTTCAGGACGCGATTTCCTCAGCGCTTTTCCCCCAATTCAAACCCCTCGCGGGTGGGGGAATATCAGCCGGGCTGAGCTTTGTTAAAACCGGGATTTTGTGGGGGGAGGTTGGAGTTAAAACCGGATTTTATCTCCAAAGGCCCGCTCGGAGGAAAATCCCGTCACCCATCTCCAGGTAAGATTATTTTTGAGGGTTTTAATTCGGAAAATCTGTAAAAAATCAAAATACTGATGGGGCAGGATGGGAGCGGCTTCACCCTTCTGCTTCCCTTGGGAAAGGAACCCCAAATTCTGGGTTTGGGCTCCTTCCCTTTGAAAATAAATCCCAAATTCCCGGTTTGGGGCTCCTTTCTTTGGGAAATAAACCCCAAATTCCCGGTTTGGGTTCCTAACCTTTGAAAATAAACCCCAAATTCCGGGTTTGGGTTCCTAACCTTTGAAAATAAACCCCAAATTCCCGGTTTGGGTTCCTAACCTTTGAAAACAAACCCCAAATTCCTGGTTTGGGCTCCTTCCCTTTGAAAATAAACCCCAAATTCCGGGTTTGGGTTCCTAACCTTTGAAAATAAACCCCAAATTCCCGGTTTGGGGCTCCTTTCTTTGGGAAATAAACCCCAAATTCCCGGTTTGGGTTCTTAACCTTTGAAAATAAACCCCAAATTCCCGGTTTGGGTTCCTAACCTTTGAAAATAAACCCCAAATTCCTGGTTTGGGGCTCTTTTCTTTGGAGGGGGAAAAAAAATCCCGGTTTGAGGCTCCTTCCTTTGGGAAAAGAACCCCAAATTCCTGGTTTGGGGTTCCTTACCTTTGAAAACAAATCCCAAATTCTCGGTTTGAGTTCCTTGCCTTGGGAAAGAAACCCAAAATTCTCATTTTGGGGCTTCTTTCCTTTGAAAATAAACCCCAAATTCCCGGTATGGGACTCTTTTCCTTGGGAAAGAAACCCCAAATTCCCGGGTTTGGACTCCTTCTCCTGGGGAAAAAAAAAAACCCAAAATAAATTCTCATTTGGGGCAGCTTTCCTTGAAAAGAACCCCAAATTCCCGGTTTGGGACTCAAAGAAGCCCAAATTCCCGGTTGGGGCTCCTCCCTCTGAAAATAAACCCCAATTCTCATTTGGGGCTCCTTTCTTTGGGAATAAACCCCAAATTCCCGTTTTGTGGCTCCTTCCTTTGGGAATAAACCCCAAATTCCCCGTTTGGGATTCCTCCTTTCTTTGGGAATAAACCCCAAATTCCCGTTTGTTGCTCCTTTCTTTGGAAATAAACCCCAAATTCCCGTTTTGGGGCTCCTTTATTTGGGAATAAACCCCAAATTCCCCGTTTGGGATTCCTCCTTTATTTGGGAAATAAACCCCAAATTCCCGTTTGGGCCTCCTCCCTCTGAAAATAAACCCCAATTCCATTTTGTGGCTCCTTTATTTGGGAAATAAACCCCAAATTCCCGTTTGGGGCTCCTCCCTCTGAAAATAAACCCCAAATTCCCATTTTGGGGCTCCTTTCTTTGGGAAATACCCCAAATTCCCGTTTTGTGGCTCCTTTCTTTGGGAAATAACCCCAAATTCCCGTTTTGGGGCTCCTTCCTTTGGGAAATAAACCCCAATTCCCATTTTGGGGCTCCTTTCTTTGGGAAATACCCCAAATTCCCGTTTTTGGGGCAGCTCCCCGAACCTAATCCCGATTTTCCCCGGTCCCTGCCCAGACGCGGGAGATGAAAATCAGCAGCCGCAGGTCGGGCTCGCCTTTAGGCGCGGTATTAATGATTAACTTCCCCAGATTGTCCTTTTCCGTTTTAGGGCTTTTGAGGCCGGGCACAAGCAGCGCCTCGGATCCCGAAAATTCCCCTTTTATTTTCCGCTGTTTGATTTTCCCCTCTCCTCCCCTCGAGCGCCTGTTTGTTTTTAGGCGAGAGTCTGAACAGATTCGGGAATAAAGCACGCACAGCTTTTAAACCCCAGCCTGCTTGGTTTTGTTGTGGTTGTTTTTTTTTTCTCACAACACTGGAAGAAAAAATTGAAAATTAAAAAAAAAAAAAGTAACGGCCACAAAAGTGGGAGCAGCTGGGTAGGCGCAGGATTTGGTATCAAAGTTGAATTTTTAAACCTCGCACGGAGATCAGTTCCCAGCCGGGTCCAGCCGTGTCTGGACCATGGGAAATTTGGGTTTTCCGGGGTTTGGAGCAGCAAATCGCGGCCGGGATTCGATTCCTCGCACACTCACACTCCGGGGAGGGAGCGTGAACTTCATCCGAGCACAAACTCGGGCGCTCGGGGTTCTATTCCCTCCTTCTCGCGGAAATTTTATGGTTTTAGGGCTTTATTTGGGGATTTTTTGTCTTTTTTAAATTTTTTTTTTTAATTTTTAATGAATATATTCCCACACGCAACACATTGAGAGCCTAGGATGCGGCAAAACCACTGCGGCCACCTAAAAAATATATATTTTTTTTTTTTAATCGGTGAAATTGGCGGCCGTGCTGTGAGGACGCTGCCGATGATGAATTCAGAGTTTGTGGATGATTTTTTAGGTGATGAATTTAAAGATCAGCGCCCAACCAAACCGCTCATCCCTGAGGGGTTTTGCGCCTAAAAAATCCCAATTTTAGGACTGATCAGTCCCTAAAATCCTGGGCCAGGACCCCAAATGTTCAATATCCGCCCACAAAAATTCCGTATTTTCCCAAGGAAAAAACCGCAGGATCGCCGGCCAGCCCCGCCCCTGTAACAATTACCGGGGAAAACTTTAATAAACTTATTTTATCGACTGCAATAATTAAACCCCGGAGCTTCTCGCAGCCTTTTTGTGCTGCCTGAACCTCTCACGTTTCCTTTTCACCGAGCTGGAGATCGCAGCTCCTACAACAAGACTCCCCCAAATTCCTTTATGGCCCCCGTGTGTTTATAGGGATTTTTTTTTTTTTTAATGCCAGACAGAGCCGGGGGGGTTTTGCTGAGCCTGGGCCGGGGGGATTTGCTGGGGAGGGGGATTTCAGCCTCTGAGAGGCGCCGCAGCCTAATTAGAGCGTTAATGAGCTCGTGATGGGTGGGGGCGGGGCTGCGGAAGGTCTCCCCGGGACGGGAGTGAAACAAAGAAAGCGTCACTTCGGCGGGACCGGTGAGGGGCGGCGGAGGGGGATGGGAGGGGGCGGGGATGGGGTGGGGGACACGGATTTGGGGTGGGAGGAGGGATTTGGGGTGAGGGACACCCATGTGGGGTGGAGGGACGGATTTGGGGATGGGGGATACGGATTTTCGGGGGGACACACGGACATGGGGTTGGAGACATAGAATTGAGGTGGGGATATGGATTTGGGGTGGGGACACTGATTTGGGGTGGTGGGACGGATTTGGGATGGAGAAGACTGCTCTGGGGTGGGGGACATGGATTTGGGGTGGTGGGATGGATTTGGGGTGGGGGACACAGATATGGGGTTGGGGACATGGATTTGGGGTGGGAGGACGGATTTGGGGTGAGGGAGACTGATCTGCGGTGGAGGACGCAGATTTGGGATGGGGACACGGATGTGGGGTGGGGGACACGGATGTGGGGTGAGGGACATGGATTTGGGGTGGGGGACACGGATATGGGGTTGGGGACATTGATCTAGGATTGGGGACACGGATTTGGGGTCGGGGACACGGACAGGAATTTGGGATGGACTCAGGACCGTTCCAAGGCGCACTCCCGTGCCCGGGGAGGGGACCCGGACAGGGACAGAGCGGGACACGGTCCCGGGGAGGGACGTTGTCCCGAGTGGGGACACGGTCCCGGGGAGGGGACACTGTCCCGAGTGGGGACACGGTCCCGGGGAGGGGACACGGTCCCGAGTGGGGACACGGCTCTAGGAGAGGATTCGGACCCAGAGAGGGGACACGGATCCAGGGATGGAGAGATGTCAGGTCCTGGTGGGGGACACGGATCTCGGGGGGACATGGTCCTGGGAGAGGGGACACGGTCCTGGGGGAGGGGACACGGTCCCGAGTGGGGACACGGTCCCGGGGGGAGGGGACACGGTTCCGGGGAGGGGACACTGTCCCGAGTGGGACACGGTCCCGGGAGAGGGGACACGGTTCCGGAGAGGGGACACAGTCCCGAGTGGGGACACGGTCCCGGGAGAGGGGACACGGTTCCGGAGAGGGGACACGGTTCGGAGAGGGGACACTGTTCCGGGAGAGGGGACACGGTTCCGGAGAGGGGACACAGTCCCGAGTGGGGACACGGTCCCGAGTGGGGACACGGTCCCGGGAGAGGGGACACAGTCCCGAGTGGGGACACGGTCCCGAGTGGGGACACGGTTCTAGGAGAGGATTCGGGCAGGGGACAAAGACCCAGAGAAGGGGACACGGACCCAGAGAGGGGACACAGATGCAGGGATGGAAAGATGTCAGGTCCTGGGAGTGACGTGGATCTGGGAGGGGACACGGTCCCAGGGGTGGAGAGGAGTCACGGGCCCGAGTGGGGACACTGTCCCGGGAGAGGGGACGCGGATCTAGGACAGGGACACGCTGCCTGGAAGGGTCCCCAGCCCCAGGAGGGGGACCTGGGCCCAGAAAGGTCCCCAAGCCCCCCCAGGTGCCAGCGGGGCCCGGGACAGCGGCAGGAGCGGGATCGGGATCAGGGTTAGGATTGGGAGTGGGATCAAGAGCGGGATCGGGATTGGGGGCGGGATTGGATTGGGATCAGGAGTAGGATCGGGATCAGGAATGGGATTAGGATTGCGATCTGGATCGGGATCAGGATTGGGATCAGGATCAGGATTGGGATTGGGATCGGGATCGAGAGCGGGATCAGGGTTTGAATCAGGATCCGAATCGGGATCAGGGTCGGGAGCGGGATCGGAGTGGGATAAGGATCGGGATCGGGATCAGGATTGGAATCAGAATCAGGATTGGGATCGGATCGAGAGCGGGATCAGGATTGGAATCAGGATCCGGATCAGGGTCGGGAGCGGGATCAGCATCGGGATCAGGGTCAGGATCGAGATTAGAATCAGGATCGGGATGGGGGTCGGGATTAGGATCGAGATCGGAATCAGGATCAGCATCAGGAGCGGGATCGGGATTAGGATCAGGATCGGGATCTGGATCAGGATTGGAATCAGGATCGGGATCGAGAGCGGGATCAGGATTGGAATCAGGATCCGGATCAGGGTCGGGAGCGGGATCGGGGTCAAGATTGGAATCAGGATCGGAATTGGGATCGGGATCGAGAGCGGGATCAGGATTGGAATCATGATCCGGACCAGGGTCGGGAGCGGGATCGGGAGTGGGATCAGGATCGGGATTAGGATCAGGATCGGGATCGGGAGCAGCGCGGAGCAGGAGCCGCCGTGAACCAGGCAGTTCGATGTCCTTGCGACTAAAACCGAGCCCAACAACATGAAACTACCTAATCCACAGAGCAGTTCTACTTCAGCCTCGGGCTAAAGGCTAAAAATCCCCAAATCCTCCCCAAAAAGGCGCCCGCGGAGACATTTTGTCCTAAAACCCCCAAAATCCCAAAAAAGATCTAAAATCGGACATCGGTCGCTTAAAATCTGCGCTGAAACTCCCGAAGTCTGAGCTAAAACACCCCAAACCTGCCAAAATTCCGAGCGTTTCTGGGAAAAATACGGGGGAAAATCCTGAAAAAAAATTTAGTCTTAAAAACCCCCAAAATCCCCTAAAATATGCGCTTAGAAGTGCAAAAATCTCCTAAAAATGCCCAAAATAAATCCTAAAAGCTGTACTAAAAAACCAAAAATGTTCCTAAAACCCAGCGAGATTCCAGAGATTCCTGGGGGGGAGACCCGAGGAAAAGTTGGGAAGTGTTGGGAAAAAATCTGAGGGAAATCCGACTTAAAATGGTTAAAAACTCCCCAAAGTGGCCTTGGAAATCCTAAAATCTGCATTAAAACACCCAAAATCTGCATAAAAACACCCAAAAACCAGCGAGATTCCTGAGATTCCTGAGGGGAAAACCCGGAAAAAGTTGGGAAAAAATCAGTGGGAAAATTTGATTTTAAATGGGCAAAATCTCCCAAAAAAATCGCACAAAAAATGGCCTTGAGAGCCATAAAATCTCCATTAAAACACCCAAAATCTGCATTAAAACACCCAAAACCAGCGAGATTCCAGGGATTCCTGGGGGAATATCCGAGAAAAAGCTGGGAAAAAATCCGGGTGAAAATCCGATTTAAAATGTTTAAAAAAAAAAAAAAAAAAATCGCAATAAAACGGCCCAAAAAAAAAAATGCGGCACCATCGGCGATTTGAACTCCCATAAAAACAAAGTTGCCAGGAAACCAAAAAAGCGACAAAAGGAGCTTTGGGGAGCGCGGGAATAATAAAATAAAACAACAGAAATCGCTGGGATTTGTCGGGAAAAGCGAGTCCCTCCCGCGGGATTTACAAATGGGGACAAATAAGCGCAGGAAAAGCGAAAATGGGATTGAAGAGGGAAAAAAAAGCGAATTTCGCAGCTATAAAATGGATAAAAAACGCGATAAAACGCAGCAAAAATCCCCAAATTCCTCCCCCGCCTCCTCCGCGCGGGGGGTTGGAAAAGAGTTTGGGAAATGAAGATGATTTATCCGGATTTGATATTAAAATGTCATTTTAATGACTTTTTTGTGGTTGTTTGATTTAAAAAAAATAAAATTAAAGCTGTCAGAGTTTGGAGAAGTTTTTATGGAGTGAAAGGAGAGAATTGTGGGGGGAAAAGCGAATTTGGAGAAGTTTTTGCAGAATAAAAAAATGAGGTTCTGGGGGGGAAAAAGGAGAATTTGAAGAAGTTTTTGCAGAATAAAATAAGAGAGTTTTGGGGTGAAAAAGGCGAATTTGGAGAAAATTTTGTAGAGCAAAAGAAGCGAGTTCTGGAGTGGAAAATGGAGATTTTGGAGAAGTTTTCGAGGAGTAAAAAAAGTGAGTTTTGGGGTTAAAAAGGGGCGATTTTGGAGAAGTTTTTTCAGAATAAAAAGTGAGGTTCTGGGGGAAAAAATTAGAATTTGGAGAAGGTTTAGCGGAGTAAAAATAGGGAGTTTCATGGGGAAAAAAGCGAATTATTCATCATTTCCGCCTCTGGAAGGAAATAACAGGAGTCGTTTGCAGAAAAAAAAATGAGGAGGAGAAAAGGGAAAAAAAAATTAGAAATTAATTAAAGAAAAAAGGAAAAAGTGGAATTTGGGTGGTTTTTTTAGGCGAAAAGAACCATATAGAGAATTTCTGTTCTTTTCTCCCTCGAACTCGGCGGGAAAACTTTATATTATTTATATTTATAATATTATAAAATAAAGTGGTAAAAAAAGAATTAAAGGTGAAGGAGATGCCCAGACCCCGAGGGGGAAATTTGCAGGAAAAACTTCCCTAAAATTCCCATTTAGGGAAAAAAATTAATTATATTTTTATTTTTTTAAAAGGACAATGCTGCCCCAGCCAATAGGAACATATGTAGATATTAAAAATATTGATACATATTAATAAATATTGATATATATTAATAAATATTTAATATATTAAATAAAAATATTAGGAAATATGCATTAAATAGCAGTAAATATTTAATATATATTATATAAAATAGTAATAAATAGCAATAAAGAGCGATAAATTTTTAATATAAATATTAATAAATAGTAATAAATATTTAATGTATTTTATATATTACATATATAAAAATAGTAATCAGTAGTAATAAATAGCAATAAATAGTAATAAATATTTAATATATTTCATAGTAAGTATATTTCACATATTTCATATTAAAAGTAGCAATAAATATTAATAAATATTTAATATATTTAATATATTATATACTAATAAATATTAAATATTTTAAATATGTTATATAAAATATTAATAAATTATAATAAATATTTAATAATTTTTCAATTTATTTTTAATCTAAAAATTGAAATTCTTACCCGGCGAGCAGGGCCTCGTCCTCAGAGCGAATTAAATAATTAGGGAGGAAAAAATTTAAAATGAAAAATCGGATTAAAAACCCCGGAGGAAGCAACAATCAGGGTTGAAAAGTGCAAATTTGGGAGGGAGTTGAAAAGTTCAGCAGAGGAAAAAAAAAATCCTGCGGAGGAGGAGGAGCAGAAACTTGGCGAGAACTCGGCTCCAGTTCCTTGGAAAAAAATCAAAAATCCGGGATGGGTCGGGATATAAATCTATGGGCCGGAAATGCAATAAAAACCCAATAAAAATCCAATAAAAACCCAATAAAAACCCAATAAAATCCAATAAAAATGCAATAAAATAAAATGCAGTGCAATGCAATGAAATAGAATAGAATAGAATAGAAAATAAAATAAAATAAAATAAAAAATAAAATAAAATAAAATAAAATAAAATAAAATAAAATAAAATAAAATAAAATAAAATAAAATAAAATAAAATAAAATAAAATAAAATAAAATAAAATAAAATAAAATAAAATAAACTTCAGCTGCTGTTGAGCTTCAAACGCTTCGGGACAATAAACAAAAACCAAAATAAGAAAAAAACCAAAATAAGAAAAAGAAAATAAACAAACAAAAAAAAAATTTAAAAATGAACCAACCCGGCCAGAAATGGTGGAAAAATCAGATTTTTGGAGGGGTAAAAGACGGATTTTTTTTTTTTTTTTTTTTGAGAATGTTGATGTTCTGAGGGTTGGTTTGTGAGGTTTTTTTTGTGTAAATGCAGAATTATCCAGAATTCAGGAATATCACCCAAAATTCAGAATTATCACCCAAAATTTATAAATATCACCCAAAATTCAGGAATAATTCAGAATTTTTTCATTTGAGGCCCTAAAAAGAAACTGAGCCCGTGGCTGTGGGGTTTTTTTTGTGGCTTTTTTTTCCCCTTAAAATGGGAACAAACCCTGCCAGGATCCCCAAAACAGAAAAACAACCAGACCTGGATCCCCTAAAACGGGAATAAACCCCATTAGGACACCCCAAAACACGAACAAACCCCACCTGGATCCCCTAAATGGGATCCAATCCCACAAGGACATCCTAAAACATGAAAAAACCGCAATAGGTTCCCCCAAAATATGAACAAACCACAATAGGATCCCCTATAATGGGATCCAACCCCACCAGGACACCCCAAAATACAAAAAATCACACCTGGATCTCCTAAAATGGGAACAAACCCCACCTGGATCCCCTAAAAATATGAACAAACGCCAATAGGACACCCTAAAATGGGAATAAACCCCATTAGGACACCCCAAAACACGAACAAACCCCACCTGGATCCCCTAAATGGGATCCAATCCCACAAGGGCATCCTAAAACACGAAAAAAACACAATTGGATCCCCAAAATTATGGACAAACTACAATAGGATCCCCTAAAATGGGATCCAACCCCACCAGGACACCCCAAAATACAAAAAATCACACCTGGATCCCCTAAAATGGGAACAAACCCCACCTGGATCCCCTAAAACACAAATAAACCAGACCTGGATCCCCTAAAATGGGAACAAACCTCAATTGGATCCACTAAAAATATGAACAAACCCCAAATAGACTGCCTAAAATGGGAATAAACCCCATTAGGACACCCCAAAACACGAACAAACAGCACCTGGATTCCCTAAATGGGATCCAATCCCACAAGGGCACCATAAAACATGAAAAAAACACAATAGGATCCCCCAAAAATATGAACAAAACCCCAAGAGGGTCTCCTAAAACGGAACAAGCCCCAATAGGATCCCCCTAAAATGGGATCCAACCCCACCAGGACACCCCAAAACACAAAAACACACCTGGATCCCCTAAAATGGGAACAAACCCCATCAAAATCCCCCTCAAAACAGGAACCAACTGCACCAAGATCCCCTAAAACACCAACAAACCCCAACTGGATCCCCTAAAATGTGAATAAACCAGACCTGGATCCCTTAAAAATATGAACAAACCGCAATAGGACACCCTAAAATGGGAAAAACCCTATTAGACACCCCAAAACACGAATAAACCCCACCTGGATCCCCTAAATGGGAACAAACCCCATAACGGCATCCTAAAACATGAAAAAACCGAAATAGGATCCCCCAAAAATATGAACAAACCCCAACAGGATCCCCTAAAATACAAACAAACCACATTAGGACACCCCAAAACACGAAAAAAACCCACCCGGATCCCCCAAAACAGGATCCACCCCCTGCTGGATCCCCTAAAACGGGAATAAACCCAAATATGATCCCCTAAAACAGGCTCCAACTTCAATAGGATCCCCTAAAATGGGATCCAACCCCAAAAGGATCCCCCCAAAAATATGAACAAACCCCAGAAAGGATCCCCTAAAATGGGAACAAACCCCACCTGGATCCCCCTAAAACAGGATCCAACCCCAATAGGATTCTGTAAAATGGGATCCAACCCCAATAGGATCCCCTAAAACGGGAATAAACCCAAATAGGATCCCCTAAAACAGGATCCAACTTCAATAGGATCCCCTAAAATGGGATCCAACCCCAAAAGGATCCCCCAAAAATATGAACAAACCCCAGAAAGGATCCCCTAAAATGGGAACAAACCCCACCTGGATCTCCTAAAACAGGATCCAACCCCAATAGGATTCTGTAAAATGGGATCCAACCCCAATAGGATCCCCTAAAACGGGAATAAACCCAAATAGGATCCCCTAAAACAGGATCCAACTTCAATAGGATCCCCTAAAATGGGATCCAACCCCAAAAGGATCCCCCAAAAATATGAACAAACCCCAGAAAGGATCCCCTAAAATGGGAACAAACCCCACCTGGATCTCCTAAAACAGGATCCAACCCCAATAGGATTCTGTAAAATGGGATCCAACCCCAATAGGATCCCCTAAAACGGGAATAAACCCAAATAGGATCCCCTAAAACAGGATCCAACCCCAATAGGATTCTGTAAAATGGGATCCAACCTCAAAAGGATCCCCAGAAATATGAACGAACCCCAATAGGATCCCCTAAAATGGGAACAAACCCAAATAGGATCCCCTAAAACGGGATCCAACCCCAATAGGATCCCCAAAAATACAAACAAACCCAACCAGGATCCCCTAAAATGGGAACAAACCCGACCTCGATCCCCTAAAACACAAACCAACCCCACTGGATCCTCTAAAATGGAATCCAACCCCAATAGGTTCCCCAAAATTATGAACAAACCCCAATAGGATCCCCTAAAACAGGAACAAACTCCAATAGGACCCCCTAAAGTGGGATCCAACCCCATCAGGATCCCCTAAAACGGGATCCAACCCCAATAGGATCCCCTAAAATACGGACAAACTCCAATAGGATGCCCTAAAACGGGAACAAACCCCATAGAATCCCCTAAAATGGGATCCAACCCCAATAGGATTCTGTAAAATGGGATCCAACCTCAACTGGATTACTTAAAATACCGACAAACCCCAAAAGGATCCCCTAAAATGGGAATAAACCCAAATAGGATCCTCTAAAACGGGATCCAACCCCAAAAAGATCCCCCAAAAATATGAACGAACCCCAATAGCATCCCCTAAAATGGGAACAAACCCAAATAGGATCCCCTAAAACAGGATCAAACCCCAATAGGATCCCCAGAAATATGAATGAACCCCAATAGGATCCCCTAAAATGGGAATAACCCCCACCTGGATCCTCTAAAACGGGATCCAACCCCAATAAGATTCTGTAAAATGGGATCCAGCCCCAATAGGATCCCCTAAAATGGGAATAAACTCAAACAGAATCCCCTAAACCAGGATCAAACCCCAATAGGATCCCCAAAATTATGAACGAACTCCATCAGGATCCCATAAAATGGGAACAAACCCCACCTGGATCCCCTAAAACGGGATCCAACCCCAATAGGATTCTGTAAAATGGGATCCAACCCCAATAGGATCCCCTAAAACGGGAATAAACCCAAATAGGATCCCTTAAATCAGGATCCAACTTCAATAGGATCCCCTAAAATGGGATCCAACCCCAAAAGGATCCCCCAAAAATATGAACAAACCCCAAAAAGGATCCCCTAAAAAAGGAACAATCCCCAATAGGATCCCCTAAAATGGGAAACAAACCCCACGTGGATCCCCCTAAAATGGGATCCAACCCCAATAGGATTCTGTAAAATGGGATCCAACCCCAACAGGATCCCCTAAAATGGGATCCAACCCCAAAAGGATCCCCAAAAATATGAACAAACCCCAATAGGATCCCCTAAAACAGGAACAAACTCCAATAGGATCCCCTAAAATGGGATCCAACCCCATGAGAATCCCCTAAAATGGGGTCCAACCCCAATAGGATCCCCTAAAACGGGAACAAACCCCAACAGAATGCCCTAAAATAAGATCCAACCCCAAAAGGATCCCCAGAAATATGAACAAACCCCAATAGGATCCCCTAAAATGGGAACAAACCCCACCTGGATCCCCTAAAACGGGATCCAACCCCAATAGGATCCCCAGAAATATGAACAAACCCCAATAGCATCCCCTAAATTGGGATCGAACCTCAAAAGGATCCCCCAAAAATATGAACAAACCCCAAAAAGGAACCCCTAAAATGGGAACAATCCCCAATAGGATCCCCTAAAATGGGGACAAATCCCACCTGGATCCCCTAAAATGGGATCCGACCCCAAGAGATCCCCCAAAAATATGAACAAACCCCAAAAAGGAACCCCTAAAACAGGAACAAACCCCAAAAGAATCCCCTAAAATGGAAACAAACCCCACCTGGATCCCCTAAAATGGGATCCAACCCCAATAGCATCCCCTAAAATACGGACAAAACCCAAAAGGATCCCCTAAAACGGGAATAAAGCCAAACAGAATCCCCTAAAATGGGATCCAACCCCAAAAGGATCCCCAAAATTATGAACAAACCCAAAAAGGATCCCCTAAAACGGGAACAATCCCCATCAGGATCCCCTAAACCACGAACCACTCGGGCCGGGGGGGTCCTGAGTGGGATCAAATATTCCTGGGGAATATCAAAATTATCAGAATTAATCAAAATTGAAATGAGTTATCAAAATAATCCAAAAAAGGAAAAACCCCTCCCCCCCCCAGCACTCACCGTGCCTCTCTTCTCTTCAAGAATTTTCTGGTTTCTTTCAAGAATTCTCTGTTTGTCTATTTTAGATGAAATAATAAAGGAATAAATAGAGAAAATTAATTCGATTAGATTAAATTAAATGCAAATGTACAAATAAAATGAAATTAATATATAAAAATGTGAAATGAAATGAAATGAAATGAAATGAAATGAAATGAAATAAAATAAAATAAAATAAAATAAAATAAAATAAAATAAAATAAAATAAAATAAAAATCTATAAAAACCCTCCTGGGCGGTTCCGGGGGTCCCAAGCCCAAAATCTGGGATGGGGGAGGGCAGGAGCTCCAAATTCCGGGTGGGAAACGGGGGGAGGGGCGGGGAGGGGCCTGGAGCCGGAATTCCCTTTTTTAAAAAAATTTATTTAA
Organism: Luscinia luscinia; assembly: GCA_034336685.1. Taxonomy (NCBI): domain Eukaryota; kingdom Metazoa; phylum Chordata; class Aves; order Passeriformes; family Muscicapidae; genus Luscinia; species Luscinia luscinia. The sequence continues at coordinate 6,141,735 of CM067633.1, read as the reverse complement.
TGTCAATAAAACCCTTCCCTGCTCGGACTAACCCGGGTTTAAACCCAGCTCAGTCTCTGGGCTCGGTTTTAACGGGAAATTCCATTTTTAAAAATTTTATTTGATAAAAACCTCACCCTGTTCGGTTTTAATGGGAAATTCCCTTTTTAAAAAAAATAATTTAATGTAAATGAAAACCTTCCCTGCTCGGACTAATCCGTGCTTAAACTCAGCTCTGTCCCCGGGCTCGGTTTTAACGGGAAATTCCTTTTAAAAAATATTTTATTTATTATAAAACCCCACTCAACTGGGTTTCAATGCGAAATTCCCTTTTAAAATTTTTTTATTTAAAGTCAATAAAACCCTTTCCTGCTCGGGCCAACCCGGGATTAAACCCGGCTCAGCCCCTGGGCTCGGTTTTAGCGGGAAATTCATTTTTCATAAATTTAATTTCATATAAAGCTCTCCCTTATCGGCTTTAATGCAAAATTCCTTTTTTGAGAGGATTTTATTTATTACAAAACCCCTCCTGGCTCTGCTTTAATAGGAAATTATATATATTTTTTTTTTATTTATTTCATATAAACATCACTCTGCTCGACTTTAACGGGAAATTCTCAATTTTTCTATTTTATTTCATATTAAATCCCTCCCTGCACGGTTTTAATGCGAAATTCTCCACTTTTTTTTTTTATTTTAAATTTAATTTAACATAAACTCCACTCTGCTCGGCTTTAATGGGAAATTCCCGGTTTTTGCAGAGGGTTTTATTTAACTATAAAATTAATTCAGTTTTGTTGTAAACGCTGAATACGGATCATCAACAAAATATTTTAAATATTGGATATTAAATATCACAAAATGAAGAGCGTGTATGGATTATGAACACGATTTTTAAAATATTCTATATTAAATATTGCATTAAAACGTGTATGAATTAGGACGAGATATATTAAATTTTCTATATTAAATATTTCATGATAAACACCGTGAATGAATTAGGAACCTGATATATTAAATATTCTGTATTAAATATTATATAATATACACTGTATATGGATTAGGAACCTGATATATGAAATATTCTATATGAAATATTCTATATTAAATATTCTATATTAAATATAATATAATAAGCACAGTGTATGGATTAGGAACCTGATAATTTAAATTTTCTGTATTAAATATTTCATTATAAACACCGTGTATGGATTATGAACACCGTATATTAAATATTAACACTCTATATAAAATATTCTATATTAAATATCCGATATTAAATATTCTATATTAAATATTATATAATGAACACCGTGTATGGATAATTGACATGATAATTTAAATTTTCTATATTAAATATTTCATTATAAACACCGTGTATGGATTATGGACACAATATATTAAATATTCTATATTAAATTTTCTATATTAAATATTTCATTACAAACACCGCGTATAGATTATGAACACCATATATTAATTATATATTAAATACAGATTTTTTCATTCCAAAATATTCCCAGCCTTTTCCTGCCCCTTTCCAGCCTTTTCCAAGGATTTTCCAAACTTTTCCAGGGTTTTTCCAAACTTTTCCAGGGTTTTTCCAAACTTTTCCAGGGATTTTCCAAACTTTTCCCAGCCTTTCCCAACAATTCCCAGATTTTTTTCCAGCCTTTTCCAGGGATTTTCTCAACTTTTTTCCACCCCGTTTCCAGCACTTTTCAAGGCTCTTTTCCTGCCTTTTCCAGCGATTTTTCCAGGCCCTTTTCCATCCCTTTTCCAGCGCTTTTCCAACTCCTTTCCCACTTTTTCCATCCTTTCCCATCCCTTTTCCATCCTTTTCCATCATTTTCCATCCCTTTTCCATCTTTTCCATCCTTTTCCATCCTTTTCCATCCTTTTCCATCCTTTTCCCATCCCTTTTCCATCCTTTTCCATATTTTCCATCCTTTTCCATCCTTTTCCATCCTTTTCCATCCTTTCCCATCCCTTTTCCATCCTTTTCCATCCTTTTCCATCCCTTTTCCATCCTTTTCCATCCTTTCCCATCCCTTTTCCATCCTTTTCCATCCTTTTCCATCCCTTTTCCAACCCTTTCCAACATTTTCCATTTTTTCCCACCCTTTTCCTTCCCTTTCCCATCCCTTTTCCACCCCTTTCTGTCCTTTTCCATCCATTTTTCATCCTTTTCCACCCGTTTCCATCCTTTTCCATCCTTTCCCATCCCTTTTCCAACCCTTTCCAACATTTTCCATTCTTTTCCACCCTTTTCCCGTCCCTTTTCCATCCTTTCCATCCTTTTCCACCCTTTTCCACCCCTTTCCATCATTTTCCATCCTTTTCCCTCTCATTCCCATCCTTTCCTGTCCCTTTCTCATCCCTTCTTCAACCCTTTCCAACATTTTCCGTTCTTTTCCATCCTTTTCCTTCCCTTTTCCATATTTTCCCATCTCTTTTCCTTAATTTTCCATCCTTTCCCATTCCTTTTCCAGCCCCGCCGCTCCCGCTGCCCGCTTTTTGTCCACTCCCTGTGGAATTCCCAATTCCCGCTTTTCCCCAGTTTTCCCCCGGTTTTAGCTCCCGGCCTCGCTTTCCCTCATCCCTTAATTAAATCCCTTAATTAAATCCTTTCATTAAATCTCTTCCTTCAATCCCCACATTTCCCCTCCCGGCTCTGGAGCGGCCCCGCGGGGATTTTCCCAAATTCGGGAATTTTCCCAAATTCGGGAATTTTCCCAAATTCGGCCTCGCTTTGCCCGCGGATCCTGGGGGTGGAATGGTGCAAATTGGGAATTAAGGAAAAATCGGGAACAAGGGGAAAAAAAAGGGAATGGGGGGGAAATCGGGAATTAGGGGAAAACTGGGGACTAAAGGGAGAAAATGTGAGTGAGGCTAAAAACCGGGAATAAGGGGGGGGGAAATGGAGTGAGGGGAAAACCCGGGAATAAAGGGGAAAATCGGGAATAAGGGGAAAAATCGGGAATAAGGGGAAAAATCGGGAGCGAGGGAAAAAATCGGACTGAGGGGAAAAACCGGGATTGAGGGAGAAAACCAGAATTGAATGGAAAAAAACGGACTGAGGCGAAAAACCGGGAATAAACCGGTTAATATAAACCGGTTAATATAAACCGGTTAATAAACCGAATAAACGGGAAAAATCGGAGTAAGTGAAAAAATCGGGAATGAGGGGGAAAACTGGGAATAAGGGGGGAAATCGGGAATAAAGGGGAAAATCGGGAATAAATGGAAATATCGGGAATAAAGGGGAAAATCGGGAATAAATGGAAATATCGGGAATAAAGGGAAATATCGGGACCGACCCGCCGTGACCCCGCTCCCTTCCCGTTGCCGGGACCCGACGGGGAATTGGGAAAGGAAAACGGCGGAGAAAAAAAGGAAAATTCCAGGGTTAAAATTTCAGGGAATTGGGGAAGAGGAACGGCGAGGAAAAAAGGAAAATTCCAGGATTAAAGTTTTAGGGTGTCTCTTCTAAAAGAGGTTTTTTTTTCCTATTTTTTCTTTTTTCTTCTTGGTTTCTTTTATTTTTTTTTTTTTTAATTTTAATTATCAGAACATTTCCTCTCAAAGGAAAAGGATCCTGAGCTCCTTGCAAGGAAAAAAAACCAGAAATCACCACTTGGAAAAAATCCCAGTGGCAAAACCTCCCTCGTAAAAATAATTTTGCACCTCCCGAGCCCCAAAACAGCCCGGGAATTTTTTTTCCCCTTTTTTTAAGAACCCCCTCCCAGGACAAAATTCCATCCCATTTCTTGCCTGTCCATGTCCATCCCTCGGATTTAAATTGAACCCCGAATTTAAATTAAACCCCAAACCTGAGCGCTGGTTCAGACCTGGAGCCGCCGGATTTTGGGACCGTCTGGAGCTGAACTCGGATTCCCGCGCGGGTTTTTTTTGGATTTTTGGTTTTTTTGGGTTTTTTTTAGGAGTCTTTGGCATTCCCTTCAGCACCGAGGTTTGTCCCGAGGTTTTTCCTGGATATTCCCAGCGCTCCCGGTTTTCCACGCCGACAAATCCCAATCCCAGCGCCGAGCGGCTCCTCAGGTGTTCACTCGTTGTTGTTTTTTTCCGGCTCCTTTTCCTCCTAAATGTGAATTTTGGAGTCGGGAATTTTGGAGAGAAGGAGGTGGGAGAAGGGGAAGCAGCAGAAAATCCCGGGATTCATTTTCCTTGGGAATGGATGGCTGGAGCTCTCCTCCCCTCCGGGTTTTTTTTCCTCTTTTTCTGATTTTTTTTTCCTTTTTTCCGCGGTTTTTATGGTTCTGCTCTGCGCAGTGTCAGCTTTTCACACCCTGCGGCCGAGCCTCCCCTTCTCCTCTCCCTCGCGAAATTCGGGTCCTAAAGAGAGCATTAAAAAAAATAAAAATTAAATAAAACAAAACCAAATTTCTCATCCATCCCCGCGCTCCTTCCTGCGCCTCTTCCACTGCGAACTAACAAAAATCCATTGGAACTCCCCAAATAAAATAAAATAAAATAAATTTTAAAAAATAAAACCAGGGCTCGACATCTCTTCCCTTCCCCTGGAACATCCTGAGCTCGCTGAATTCCCGTCCTTGGCACTTTGGGGCCTTTCAAGGTCTCTTCTCTTCTTTTTAAGGTCTCTCCCCACCCCCAGAGCCACTACCCCTCATATATTATTTTTATTAATGTGCCGGGATTTTTTTTTCTTTTTTCTTTTTTTTCTCACCCCTTTCTAGGAGGAGGAGGAGGAGGAGGAGGAGGAGGAGGAGGGATTTGTGCGGAGGAATTTCGGGACAGAGAGAAAAGGAGGGGGAGATTCCCCTGAGGACTCCTGGATTTGTTTTTCGAGTTTTGTTGGTTTTTTTTTTTTTTTGTTATTTTGGGATTCGAGACGTCTGACCTTCAAGGTCAGCCTGTCTCGGATGGATTTGAAACCCGGCGCGCGTCTGCCGAGGATCACAGGAGGAGGGAAAAAAAAAACCAAAAAACCTTTCGGGAACAAAGAGGAAAGAGAAAAACCCGCAGTTTTGCAGAGTATTATGGGCTGCATACCTGCAGAACCCTCCCCAGCCCGGGGGATGGAAGGAGGGGCGGGTGGCTGCCGCCGGAATCGTGGCTAAATAAATAAAATTTATTTATTTATTGCTGTTTGCACTCTCCGGAGGGCCCCAGCGCTGGGAAATTCCTGAAAAAAAAAAAAAGGAGGGAAAAAAGGAAAATCGCAGCCCTGGAGAGGGGAGAGAGGAGGAGACTTATTAAAAAAAAAAAAAAAAAAAAAAAAAAAGGAATAATTTTTGGGATTTAGTCGCCACTCAGTGCCTCAGTTTCCCCCTGGAACTGCAGGCAGGGGGGACAGGGAGCGTCAGGCCGGGATTTGGGTGGAAAAATCGGGGAAAATTGGGAAAAATGGAGAAATTCCACAGGGATCGGATGAAAAATCGGAGGGAAATTGGGGAATTGGGAATTCCACAGGGATCGGGTTGGCCTGGTACAGCGGGGCTGGAAAAGGGATGGGAAAGGATGGAAAAAAAGGTGAAAAAGGGATGGGAAAGGATGGAAAAAAGGTGGAAAAGGGATGGGAAAAGATGGGGGAAAGGTGGAAAAGGGATGGGAAAGGAGGGAAAAAATGTGGGAAAGGGGCCGGAAAGGATGCAAAAAAGTAGAAAAGGGATGGGAAAGGAGGGAAAAAAGGTGGGAAAGGGGCGGGAAAGGAGGGAAAAAAGGTGGGAAAGGGGCGGGAAAGGATGGAAAAAAGTGGAAAACAGGTAGGAAAAGATGGAAAAAGTGGAAAAGGGATGGGAAATTCTGGAAAAGAGTTGGAAAGAGGCTGGGAAAGGGCCCTGGAAAAAGGATGGGGAAAGGGTTGGGAAATGGCTGGAAAGGGGGTGGGAAAAGTTTGGAAAAAGATGGAAAAGGGCCCTGGAAAAGGCAGGGAAAATCCCCGGAAAAGGGCAGGAAAAAGGCTGGAAAAGGCTGGGAAAGGCGGAGAAAAGGCCCTGGAAAAGGGCAGGAAAATCCCTGGAAAATGCTGGGAAAGGGTTGGAAAAAGCCGTAAAAAAGGGACCTGGAAAAGGCTGGAAAAGGTTTGGGAAAAAGGATGGAAGAAGCTGGAAAAGGGCAGGAAAAGGGTTGGAAAAGGCTCTGGGAACATCCCTGGAACGGGGTGGGAAAGGGATGGGAAAAGGAGGGAAAAGGGATGGAAAAGAATCGGGAAAATCTGGGGGAAATCCTGGAAAAGGCTGGAAAATTATGGAAAATCCCTGGAAAAATTTGGAAAAACCTTGGAAAAGGCTGGGAAGGGCTGGAAAAGTTTGGGAAATCCCTGGAAAAGTTTGGGAAATCCCTGGAAAAATTCGGGAAATCCTTAGAAAAGGCTGGAAAATTTGGGAAATCTCTGGAAAATTTTGGGAAATCCCTGGCGAAGTTTGGAAAATCCCAAAAATATAAAAAGCAGAATTTCCCCTTAAAACCAAGTAGGGAAGAGCTGCGGGAATTGAAATGTATTAAATATATTTTTATTGTATTTTAATCTATTAAATATCTTTTTAATAGATGAAATCGAATTTTTGCTGCTGATTTCCAGGGAAAGGGATCGGGGAGGGACCGAGCGCCGCCAGAGGGAGCCCCGGGCTCGGTAATTAATGACGGTAATTAACGGAGAGGCTCGGGAAATAATGGGAAAAATGGGGAAAATGGGAAAAATTGGGGAAAAAAGAGAAAAAAAAGGGAAAATGGGAAAAATGAGGAAAATGGGAAATATTGGGAAAAAGGGAAAAATGGGAAAAAGGGAAAAATGGGGAAATAGGGGAAAAAGGGAAAATGGCAAAATGGGAAAAATGGGGAAATGAGAAAATTGGAAAATGGGGAAAATGGGAAAATGGGAAAAAATGGGAAAAATGGGAAAAACGGGAAAATGGGAAAATTGGAAAAATGGGGAAATGGGAAACAAGGGGAAATGGGAAAATTGGAAAATGGGGAAAATGGGAAAATTGGAAAATAGGAAAAATGGGAAAATAGGAAAATGAGAAAAATGGCGATATGGGAAAATGGGAAAATGTGAAAATGGGAAAATGGGGATATGGGAAAAATGGGGAAAATTGGAAAAATATGGGGAATAAATTGGAAAATGGGAAAAATGGGACAATAGGGAAATGGGGAAAATAGGGAATTGATAAAATGGGAAAAATTTGGGGATTTGGGGGATTTTTTTTGGATTTTTGTGGTTTTTAGGGATTTTTGGGATGCGGATTTCCCAATTCTCTAGGAGAGAGAATTCCGCCCTAAAGGAAGCATTCAGGGATTTTGGAGGATTTTTGGGATTTTTTTTTTTTTTAGTTAGGGGAGGTAATATATGCATTTTTAAAAATTATTTATCTATATATTATATTATATTATATTATATTATATTATATTATATTATATTATATTATATTATATTATATTATATTATATTATATTATATTATATTATATTATATTATATTATATTATATTATATTATATTATATTATATTATATTATATTATATTATATTATATTATATATATATTTTTTTTTTTTTTTTTTACATTTTTGGGGTTTTCAGGATTTTTGGGATGCGGATTTCAGGTTCTCCAGGAGGGCAATCCCGGCTGGAGCTGAGCTCAGCCTGGGATTTCGGAGGGTTTTATTTTGTTTTTTTTTCCTGGTAAAACTCAAATTCCTGGGAAATTTTCATGGGAAAAGGGTGGGGAAATGGGAAATGCAGATGGGGAAAATCCCGCGAGTTTGGGGTGGGTGAAACGCGGCGGATTTTATCGATCCTGAGAAAAAGGGAAAAAACAGAACTGGAAATAAATCAGAATTAAAAACAAAAAAAAAACACCAAAAACCAAAAACAAACAAAACAAACAAAGAAGAACAACCAACAAAAAAAAAAAAAAAAAAAAAAAAAAAAAGAATTTTAAAAAATGAAATTAAAAAACCCCAGAATTGAAAAAGATAAAATTAAAAATAAACGAGAATTTAAAAATAAACCAGAATTAAAAGCATAAAATTAAAAATAAACCACAATTAAAGGATAAAATTAAAATTAAACCAGAATTAAAAACAAACCAGAATTTCAAATCTGGGAATTTTCATTAAAATTTTTTAATTAAGCCGAATTAAATCTTGGAATTCTCATCATTCCCCAATCCCTCCGTGCCCCGTGTGCTGGGAATCCGCAGATTTGGGGTGACCCCGCGGAATTTTGGGGTGACCCCACAGAACTGGACCCGGTGTCCGCACAGATTTGGGGTGTCCCCAAAAATTTGAGGCGTTCCACAGAATTTTGGGGTGACTCCCACAGTTTTGGGGTGCTCCAGGATGTTTTGGGGTGTCCCAAAAGGTTTGGGATGTCACACAGAGTTTTGGGGTGACCCCACAGAATTTTGGGGTGTCCCCAATAATTTGAGGAGTTCCACGGAGCTTTGGGGTGTCCTACAGAATTTTGGGGTGACCCCACAGAGCTTTGGGATGATCCCACAGAGCTTTGGGGTCCTCCAGGGTGTTTTGGGGTGACCCCACAGTTTTGGGGTGTCCCAACAGGTTTGGGGTGTCACACAGAGTTTTGGGGTGACCTCACAGAACTTTGGGGTGTCCCCAAAAATTTGCGGAGTTCCACAGAGCTTTGGGGTGACCCCAAAAATTTGCGGAGTTCCACAGAGCTTTGGGGTGACCCCACAGTTTTGGGGTGTCCCCAAAAATTTGAGGAGTTCCACGGAGCTTTGGGGTGTCCCATAGAATTTTGGGGTGACCCCACAGAGCTTTGGGGTGTTTCAGGGTGTTTTGGGGTGACCCCACAGTTTTGGGGTGTCCCACAGAATTTTGGGGTGACCCCACAGAGCTTTGGGGTGTTTCAGGGTGTTTTGGGGTGACCCCACAGTTTTGGGGTGTTCCCGCAGGTTTGGGGTGTCACACAGAGTTTTGGGGTGACCCCACAGAACTGGACCGAGTGTCCGCACAGATTTGGGGTGTCCCTCAAAAGTTTGAGGAGTTTCACAGAGCTTTGGGGTGACCCCACAATTTTGGGGTGTCCCCACAGAACTTTGGGGTATCCCATAGAATTTTGGGGTGTCCCCACAGAACTTTGGGGTGTCCCCAAAATTTGAGGAGTTCTACGGAGCCTTGGGGTGTCCCCACAGAGCTTTGGGGTGACCCCAAAAATTTGAGGTGTTCTACTTTGGGGTGTCCCCACAGTTTTGGGTGTCCCATAGAATTTTGGGGTGACCCCACAGAATTTTGGGGTGTCCCACACAGATTTGGGGTGTTCCAGGCTGCCTTCCCAGGTGACCCCACAGTTTTAGGGTGACCCCACAGATTTGGGGTGCTCCCAAAAATTTGAGGCGTTCCACAGAGCTTTGGGGTGTCCCCACAATTTTGGGGTGTCCCATAGAATTTTGGGGTGACTCCACAGAACTTTGGGGTGTCCCACACAGATTTGGGGTGTTCCAGGCTGCCTGCCCAGGTGACCCCAAAATTTTGGGGTGTCCCATAGAACTTTGGGATATCCCATAAAGTTTTGGGGTGACCCCACAGTTTTGGGGTGTCCCACAGAACTTTGGGGTGTCGCCACAGAACTTTGTGATTTTCCAGGGTTCCTACCCAGGTGACCCCAGAGTTTTGGGGTGACCCCACAGTTTTGGGGTGTCCCGGGGCAGCTTTGGGGTTTTTTTTGGGATTTCGGCCATCACCGACACCGGCTCTCGCTCAGCCGAGATCCCCGCGCGGTTTCACATCAAATAAAATTTCGGGGTGGCGGCCAAGCCAGAAACTCCCCCAAACTCTGCAAAAATCCCAAAAATCCCTTCCCGCCATCCAAACCTCGGAGTTTTTATTTGATTTAAAACCTTCCCAGAGTTTTATTTGAAACTCTTCCAGCACAGCCCAGCCAACTTCTATTTTATTTCTTTTTTTTTTTTTTGTTCTTGGAGAAACCCAAGGTCTGGATGTTCCCCTTTCTTCTCCCGAAATTTGGGTGGGGAAGGGGGAACAAACACCCGGATTCTGGGAATTTGAAAAGCTCCCAATGGTTTATGGAGATTTCCCAATTCCGGCGTTTCATCTCCCTGTGGGGTTTTGGGACGGGGAGCTCAGAGGAGGCTGCAGAGCTTTTCCTGCATTTTCCAGAGTTTTCCTGCATTTTCCAGAGTTTTCCTGCATTTTCCTGCTTTTTCCTGCATTTTTCTGCATTTCCCAGAATTTTCCTGCATTTTCCAGCATTTTCTCATCCCTTTCCCACCTCTTTTCAAGGTCATTTCCCAGAATTTTCCTGCATTTTCCAGGACCACTCCCCCTCCCTTTCCCATCCCTTTTCCAGCCACTTCCCAGCCTTTTCCAGGGCCCTTTCCCAGCACTTTCCATCCCTTTTCCATCTTTTTCCATCTTTTTCCATCCCTTTTCCAGCCATTTCCCAGCCTTTCCCATTGCCCTTTCCCAACCCTTTTCCAGGCCTTTTCCCACCTCTTTTCCAGAATTTTCCGGCTTTTCCCCACCCCTTTCCCAGCCATTTTCCAGATCTCTTTTCCGAAACTTTCCCAACCCTTTTCCATCCTTATCCATCCTTTTTCCAGCCCTTTCTTAACCCTTTCCCAACCCTTTTCCCATCCTTTTCCCACCCTTTCCCATCCCTGCTCCTCACACATTCCATCATTCCCGGTGTCTGCTCATCCCCGAGGCTCCTGGAACGCTCTGGGGTGAAGCTGAGCCCAGATGGAGCAAAAAATCTGCCAAAATTCCTCCTGGAAAGGACTCGGGGCTGGCAAGAAACGGAGCGAAAATCATCCCAGATTCCACAATGGGAACGGGGACAAGGAGAGGGACAGGGACAGGAATTTGGGGTGTGGGGGATTCAGGGATGGGAATTTGGGGTGGGGATTCAGGGATGGGAATTTGGGGTGGGGGATTCAGGGATGGGAATTTGGGCAGGTGGATACAGGGATGGGAATTTGGGGTGGGGGATTTAGGGACAGGTTTATGGGGTTGAGCTTTGCCCCTTTTTGTATTTGCTCTGAATCCCCTTAGAAGCGGAACCGAGCTTTGTCCCTTTCTCCATTTCCGCGAATCCCCTCAGAACCGGGACTTTCCAGGTTTATGGGATGGAGCTTTGTCCCCTTTTCCCATTTGCTCTGAATCCCCTTAGAACCAGAACTGAGCTTTGTCCCCTTTCCATTTCCCTGAACCCCTTTAGAACCGGGACTGCGCTCAGAATAGGGGCTGAGCTTTGTCCCTTTTCCATTTGTTCTGAATTCCTTTTAGACCCGGGATTTTCAAGTTTATGAGATTGAGTTTTGTCCCTTTTTCATTTCCCTGAACCATCTTAAGAACTGGGACCCTGATCAGAACCGGGACTGAGCTCTGTTCCTTTTCCGGGCACCGAATCCCCTCAGAACCGGGACTGTGCGGGTTTATGGGATGGAGCTTTGTCCCTTTTCCATTTCCCTGAACCCCTTTAGCACCGGGACTGTGCTCAGAACCGCGACTGAGCTTTGGCTTCTTTTCCCAATTGCTCTGAATCCACTCAGAACCAGAACCGAGCTTTGTCCCTTTTTCCATTCCACGGAAACCCCTCAGCACCGGCACTTTTCAGGTTTATGGGACTGAGCTTTGTCCCTTTTCCCATTTGTTCTGAATTCCTTTTAGACCCGGGATTTTCAGGTTTATGGGATTGAGTTTCGTCCCTTTTCCGTTTCCCTGAACCCCCTTTAGCACCGGGACTGTGCTCAGATCCGGGATGGAGCTTTGTCCCTTCTCCATTTGTTCTGAATTCCCTTTAGAACCGGGACTGTTCACGTTTATGGGATTGAGCTCTGCCCCCTTTTCCCTTTCACTGAACCCGCTTTAGAGCCGGGACTGTGCTCGGCTCTGGAATTGATCTTTGGCTCCTTTTCCATTTGTTCTGAGTTCCTTTTAGACCCGGGATTTTCAGGTTTATGGGACTGAGCTTTGTCCCTTTTCCCATTTCACGGAATCCCCTCAGAACCAGGACAGTGGGGGTTTATGGGATGGAGCTTTGTCCCCTTTCCATTTCCCTGAACCCCCTTCAGAACCGGAACAGCGCTCAGAACCGGGACTGAGCTTTGTACATTTCCCATTTGTTCTGAATTCCTTTTGGACCCGGGATTTTCAGGTTTATGGGACTGAGCTTTGTCCCTTTTTCCACTTGCTCTGAATGCCCTTTAGAATCAGAGCCGAGCTTTGTCCCTTTTTCCATTTCACGGAATCCCCTTTAGAACCGGGACTGTGCGGGTTTATGGGATGGAGCTTTGTCCCCTTTCCATTTCCCTGAACCCCCTTTAGCACCGGGACTGTGCAGGGTTATAGGATGGAGCTTTGTCTCTTTTTCCATTTGTTCTGAATTCCCTTTAGACCCGGGATTTTCAGGTTTATGGGATTGAGCTTTGTCCCTTTTTCCACTTGCTCTGAATCCACTCAGAACCAGAGCCGAGCTTTGTCCGTTTCTCCATTCCACGGAAACCCCTCAGAACCGGGACTGAGCTTTGTACATTTCCCGTTTGTTCTGAGTTCCTTTTAGACCCGGGATTTTCAGGTTTATGGGACTGAGCTTTGTCCCTTTTCCATTTCCCCCAACCTCCTTCAGAATCGAGATTTTCAGGTTTATGGGGTTGAGTTTTGTCTCTTTTCTATTTCCCTGAATCCTCTCCAGCACCGGGACTTTTCAGGTTTATGGGACTGAGCTTTGTCCCTTTTCCCATTTGCTCCGAATCCCTTTAGACCCGGGATTTTCAGGTTTATGAGGTTGAATTTTGTCTCTTTTCCATTTTCCTGAACCTCCTTCAGCACCGGGACTTTTCAGGTTTATGGGGCTGAGCTTTGTCCCTTTTCCCATTTGCTCCGAATCCCTTCAGACCCGGGATTTTCAGGTTTATGGGGCTGAGCTTTGTCCCTTTTCCCTGAATCCTCTCCAGCGCCGGGACTTCGCTCGGCTCCACGACTGATCTTTGTCCCTTTTTCCATTTGTTAATGGGGACAAAGTGACAAGGCGGGGCCAGAACCTCTCTGGCTGCGCGCCGCAAACACCGCGCTGATTTCCCGGAGCTCCAATCCCGCCATTTCCCTGAAATTCCCGGCCCGGGAGGTTTTTATTCCCCTTTTTCCACAGCCAGGGAAGAGAAAAATTCCATCCTGCTCTGCACCAACCACTCCCGGCTCATCTGGGGGGACAAAATCCGCATTTGTGGGGTGCCCCAAAAGCCACCCCGCAGGCAGAGGCGCGATCATAAAGGCGGAGGTGTAAGGTTTTAATGGAAATAAAATTTAATGTAAATATTGATTTAAACGCCGGCTCTTTGCTCTGCTCTGCGTGCAGACCTACAGGGATTCCTTAAAACCGCGCCTAAATTGTGGGTTGAGGGAGTTCATGGAGACGGGAATAAAAAAAAAATCAGGTTTTTTATCAGGAAGGGCAACACCCATAAAGCGGAGCTCGCCATAAAAGCGCCGCTGACCTTCCTCAGCTTGTGAAAATCCGAGGAGCTGCAGCACAAAGGGATTTTGTAAAATTTTATTTTAATTTTGAATTCCAGGGAAAGAGCCAGGTTTGGGGTAAAACCGCCAAATTTTGCTGGAAAAATGCATTTGGGGATAAATAATTTCATAAACACACCGAGAAATCCAAAATAAAACCCCTGAAGAACCAAAAAAAAAAAATCTCTGTGCAAAACCAGGTTTCAGGCCCATCTCTGTAAAGGGAAAAGAAAAAGCTGAAAATGGTTGAAAAATCAGATAAACGCGATTTTTCCGGGGGTTTTTCAGGAAATGCGGGATGTTGGAACGCGGGGATGACAGGAAGCCCACTTCGAGAATTCCCGCCGTGTCGTCGGGAATTTGCAGGAATTTTGCAGGAATTTTAACGAGAAGCACCTGCCCGGCTGCTGCAGCCCGGCCGTGACACACGCAGTGAAATCCAACCAAGCGCGGCGGCGGTTTGACATCCCGCTCCTGAAAAAATCCTAAAACCCTCCGGGATGGGTTTGCATAAAGCTGAAAGCACTGGGGGTATTTCAATTTACTTAAAATTTACAAATCGGCCAATTTTTTTTTTTGTTGGTTGGTTTGGTTTGGTTTTTTTTTTTTTGTTTTTTTGGTTTTTTTAGTTGTGTATATTTTTTTTTTCTTTCTTTTTTTTCTTTATTTTTTGGGGGTTTGTGCGGGTTTTTTTGGGGTTTTTTTTGCGTGCTCCTGACTCGGGAACTTGTGCCTTCCCATCATCCAAAATTTCAGGCGGATTCCTGAGGAATATCAGGTGGGATAATTTGAAGAAATTTGTTTTCATGCCGGCTCTGGGGGAGGAGGAGCCGAAATCAGCAATTTCGATGTGATTTCGTGGTGGTTTTGTAAATTTGGAAGTGAGGGAAATATCCTGGATTAATTGGGATTGTCCAGGACTGAAAAAATGGGAGGGAAATGGAAATGGAAATGGAAATGGAAATGGAAATGGAAATGGAAATGGAAATGGAAATGGAAATGGAAATGGAAATGGAAAAGGAAAGGAAAGGAAAGGAAAGGAAAGGAAAGGAAAGGAAAGGAAAGGAAAGGAAAGGAAAGGAAAGGAAAGGAAAGGAAAGGAAAGGAAAGGAAAGGAAAGGAAAGGAAAGGAAAGGAAAGGAAAGGAAAGGAAAGGAAAGGAAAGGAAAGGGGAAAGGAAAAAGGAAAGATGAAAGGAATGGAGAAAGGAAGGAGAAAAGGAAAAAGATCCCCGGGGTCATTCCCAACCCATTTTTCCAGGATTCCAGGAGCCCTTTGGAATTCCGATTTTCCCTGGATGGTCCCCGGGCGCCCAAACCCCGCGGCCGGGATTGTCCTGGTGGGAAAAGGGGGAAATCCCAAATCCCCGAATCCCCGAATTCCTGCTTCAAGGAAAGAAATCCCAAATCCTAAATCCCAAATCCCCGAATCCCCGAATTCCTGCTCCAAATAAAGAAATCCCAAATCCCAAATCCTAAATCCCCGAATTCCCGAATTCCTGCTCCAAGGAAAGAAATCCCAAATCCCAAATCCTAAAGCCCCTAACTCCCGAATTCTCGAATTCCCTAATTCCTGCTGCTAGAGAAGAAATCCCAAATCCCCGAATTCCCGAATTCCTGCTCCAAATAAAGAAATCTCAAATCCCAAATCCCCGAATTCCCGAATTCCTGCTCCAAATAAAGAAATCTCAAATCCCAAATCCTAAATCCCCAAATCCCCGAATCCTCGAATTCCTGCTCCAAATAAAGAAATCCCAAATCCCAAATCCTAAATCCCCGAATTCCCGAATTCCCGAATTCCTGCTCCAAATAAAGAAATCCCAAATCCCAAATCCCCGAATTCCCGAATCCCCGCTCCTAGAGAGGAAATCCCAAATCCCAAATCCCCGAACTCCTGCTGCTAGAGAAGAAATCCCAAATTCCTGAATTCCAATTCCTGCTCCTAGGCAAGAAACCCCAAATCCCCGAATTCCCAAATTCCTGCTGCTAAAAAAATCCCCAAACCCCGAATTCCCGAATTCCTGCTGCTAAAAAATCCCAAATTCCCGAACCCCGAATTCCAATTCCTGATGCCAGAGAAGAAATCCCAAATCCCAAATCCCCGAATTCCCAAATCCCCGAATTCCCGAATTTCCGAATTCCTGCTGCTAGAGAAGAAATTCCAAATCCCAAATCCCCAAATTCCAATTCCGGCTTTTTTCCCAGGATCTGGAATTCAGGAGGAGGAGAAGAATCGGTTCCAGGGACAAAGCAAAGAATAAAGGATATAAATTTAATAAATTTTCTAAAATAACAAAGTTTATAAAATAATAAAGGTTATAAAATTAATAAAGTTTATAAAGTAATAAAATGTATAAAATAATAAACATTTTTCCACTGGGGGACAAAGCCAAGGGGACAGCAAAGAACAAAGGATAGGAAATTAATAAAGTTTATAAAAGAATAAAATTAAAAATGTTGATAAAAGAATAAAGTGTAGAAAATAATAAAGTTTATAAAATTAAAGAGTTTATAAAATACCGAAGTTTATAAAGGAATAAAGCTTCTAAAATGAATGTTTGGGTAGAAGAATCTTTATTTTTTGCTAAAAAATTCCTATTTTTACTAAAAAAAATTCAGATTTTTTTTTTTTTTTGGTAGAAGAATTCTTATTTTTTGAGAGCATTTTTAACCCTGGAACGGTTTGGAAAAACCAACCTGCAGAATTCCCCCGATTTTATTTTTGGATTTCATCCCTGAATCCACGCACGGAGATTTCATAGAAAATAAAAATAAATTTCAAATTAAAAGCGAGAGGCTGCATCCTAAAATAAAATCGTTATTACTGATAATTAAAAACACACATTTAACCAAAAAAACCCCAACAAATACAGAAAAATTTCTGCCGAGGCGAACTCGGCTGCAGCCAAAACTCTCCAATTTTGGGGAAATTTGGGATTTATGAAGATTTTTTTTTTCCCTCTCCCAGCGGGGATCCTTCGAGAAAATTTTGCCCAAAAAAATCTGAATTTTCCCCCAATTTCACAGCCGAGCTCTGCAGAAATCGCCATTTCTTTATTTATTTGTTTTTATTTTATTTTATTTTATTTTATTTTATTTTATTTTATTTTATTTTATTTTATTTTATTTTATTTTATTTTTATTTTATTATTTTGTTAATTTTTTTTTTTTTTTCTGATATGGCCGAGGGCGATGGAGCCCGAGGGATGCGGCAAAATCCAAATATTCGTCTCTCATTAATTATCCTTTAAATTAAAAAAATGAGGGGAAAAAAAAAAAGAGTTCATTCCAAAAAAATAAATATTTTATACCCACATATTTCATATATTTTATACCAAAATAAAGCCCTAAAAGCGCTGGAGATTATTGAAAATCGCTTTTTTTTTTCTTCTCTGACAGAAAATCGCGGATTTTTGGGTCCTTAATGCGAATTTTTGGGGTCCATAATGCGGATTTTGGGGCGCTAATGTGGATTTTGGGGTCAGTAATTTGATTTTGGGGGTCGGTAATTTGAATTTTTAGGGTCCATAATGCGAATTTTGGAGTCCATAATGCAAATGTTTGGGGCCATAATTCGGATTTTTGGGTTTGTAATGTGGATTTTTGGGGCTGTGATGTGAATTTTGGGGTTTGTAATGCGGATTTTTTAATTTTTAGTGCGGATTATTTAATTTTTAATGCGGATTTTTGGGTCTGTAATGCGGATTTTTCCCAATTAATATTCAGCACACGGAGCTCTGCAGCAGGAACCGAGTCGGGAATAAACGAAACCCCGGCGGAAAATCGAAATAAAATCGAAATATTCCTCATCTGGCTTTTTATTTCCGAGGATCGGGAGGGGGAAAAAAGAGAAAAAAGCGATTTTTGTTGTTGTTTCGGGTTTTTTTCATCGTGCTGCAAACAATAAACTCCTTTCGGGTTTAAAAATAACATTTTAATTTTATGAAAAGCAATTAAATATCTAGCAAGAAAAAAAAAAAAGGAAAAAAACCCGGATTTCAGGGGAAAATAATTGTTTTGCCTTTGAGGGTTGATGTGTTTAAAATATAAATACCCGAGGCTGGAGAGGAGTAAATTAAATTTTAAATTTATGGGATGTCCGATATTATCGTCTTTTAAATTGGAATAAATTTAAATTAAACCCCAACGAGGATTTTTCCTGTTTTGTTTACAGCTCTGAAATAAATCACGTTAAAAATTCGGGGGAAAAAACAAAAATAATTAAAATTTAAATAGATGGAGAGGACGGGAGGGTGAGATTTTTTTTTTTTTGTGGGTGCAAAATGAAATATCGGGGGTTGTTTTAGGGGCTCGGATTAAGGAAAAAAAAGGGTGAAGGGGTAAAATGAATTTTTTTCACATTTCCATGCAAAAAAAAAAAAAAAGGGAGAGGGAGCGGGAAGCGATGCCAGGAATGTTCCCGGCGCGGGCTCAAGTTCAATGACAAAATCCTTTGAAGGGGAAAGGGCGGAAAAGGGGAAAAAACCCAAATAAAATAAAAAACCAACAAAACCCCGGGCGGAGAGAGGCTGGGAATGAACTTGGACAAAAGGAAAAGGGGAGGGAGGGAGGAGGGGGAGGGGAAGGCGGGGAGGCGACCCCAGAACAGATTTTCGGGAATTTTGGGGAAAATTGGGAGACCAGAGAGGGGAGAGAAGAGATTTGAATTCCCAGAACTGATTTTTGGGGGATTTTGGGGGATTTTGGGGAAAATTGGGAGACCAGAGAGGGGAGAGAAGAGATTTGAATTCCCAGAGCTGATTTTTGGGGGATTTTGGGGGATTTTGGGGGATTTTGGGGAAAATTGAGAGACCAGAGACGGGAGAGAAGAGATTTGAATTCCCAGAGCTGATTTTTGGGGGATTTTGGGGGATTTGAGAGAACTGGGGGAGGGGACAGGAGAGATTTGAACTCCCAGAACCGATTTTAGGGGGATCCCGAGGAGATTTTGGGGGATTCGAGAGAAGTGAGAGAGGAGACAGGAGAGGTTTGAGTTTCCAGAACCGATTTTTGGGGGATCCAGGGGGATTTTGGGGGATTTTCTGGGATTTGGGGGAACTGGGCGAGAAGAGAGAGGAAGAGGAGAGATTTGAATTCCCAGAACCGATTTTCAGGGGATTTTGGGGATTTTGGAGAAAATTGGGAGACCAGAGAGGGAGAGAAGAGATTTGAATTCCCAGAACTGATTTTTGGGGGATCCCGAGGAGATTTTGGGGGATTTGGGGAGAATTGGGAGATGGGAGAGGAGAGTTTCAGAATTCCCAGAGCTGATTTTTGGGGGATCCCGAGGTGATTTTGGGGAATTTTGGAGAATTTTGGGAATTGAGAGACGGGAGAGGAGGGGGCTGTTCTAGACCAGATTTTTGGGCTGGTTTAACCTGAGTTTGGGGCTGGTTTAACCCGAGTTGGGGCTGGTTTAACCTGAATTTGGGGCTGGTTTAACCCGGGTTTGGGGCTGGTTTAACCTGAGTTTGGGGCCGGTTTAACCCGGGTTTGGGGCTGGTTTAACCCGAATTTGGGGCCGGTTTAACCCCAATTTGGGGCTGATTTAACCCGGGTTTGGGGCTGATTTAACCCGAGTTTGGAGCTGGTTTAACCCGAGTTTGGGGCTGGTTTAACCCGGGTTTGGGGCTGTTTTAATCCGGGTTTGGGGCTGGTTTAACCCGGGTTTTGGGCTGGTTTAACCCGAATTTGGGGCCGGTTTAACCTGAATTTAGGGCTGGTTTAACCCGAATTTGGGGCTGGTTTAACCCGGATTTGGGGCTGATTTAACCTGAGTTTGGGGCTGGTTTAACCTGAATTTGGGGCCGGTTTAACCCGGATTTGGGGCTGATTTAACCCGAGTTTGGGGCTGGTTTAACCTGAGTTTGGGGCTGGTTTAACCCGGGTTTGGGGCTGGTTTAACCCCAATTTGGGGCTGGTTTAACCCGGATTTGGGGCTGATTTAACCCGAGTTTGGGGCTGGTTTAACCCGGGTTTGGGGCTGGTTTAACCTCAATTTGGGGCTGGTTTAACCCGGATTTGGGGCTGATTTAACCCGAGTTTGGGGCTGGTTTAACCTGAGTTTGGGGCCGGTTTAACCCGAGTTTGAGGCTGGTTTAACCCGAGTTTGAGGCCGGTTTGACCCGAATTTGGGGCTGGTTTAACCCGGGTTTGGGGCTGGTTTAACCCGGGTTTGGGGCTGGTTTAACCCGGGTTTGGGGCTGGTTTAACCCGGGTTTGGGCTGGTTTAACCCCAATTTGGGGTTGGTTTAACCCGGGTTTGGGGCTGATTTAACCCGAGTTTGGAGCTGGTTTAACCCGAGTTTGGGGCTGGTTTAACCCGGGTTTGGGGCTGGTTTAACCCGGGTTTTGGGCTGGTTTAACCCGGAATTTGGGGCCGGTTTAACCCGAGTTTGGGGCTGGTTTAACCCGGGTTTGGGGCTGATTTAACCCGAGTTTGGAGCTGGTTTAACCCGAGTTTGGGGCTGGTTTAACCCGGGTTTGGGGCTGGTTTAACCCGGGTTTGGAGCTGGTTTAACCCGAATTTGGGGCTGGTTTAACCCGAATTTGGGGCTGGTTTAACCTGAGTTTGGGGCTGGTTTAACCCGGGTTTGGGGCTGATTTAACCCGAATTTGGGGCCGGTTTAACCCGAATTTAGGGCTGGTTTAACCCGAGTTTGGAGCTGGTTTAACCCGGGTTTGGGGCTGATTTAACCCGGGTTTGGAGCTGGTTTAACCCGAATTTGGGGCTGGTTTAACCCGAGTTTGGTGCCGGTTTAACCCGGGTTGGGGCTGGTTTAACCCGAGTTTGGGGCCGGTTTAACCCGAGTTTGGGGCTGGTTTAACCCGAATTTGGGGCTGGTTTAACCCGAATTTGGGGCTGGTTTAACCCGGGTTTGGGGCTGGTTTAACCCACATTTTCGGGCCGGTTTAACCTGGTTTGGGGCTGGTTTAACCCACATTTTCGGGCTGATTTAACCCGGGTTTGGGGCTGGTTTAACCCACATTTTCGGGCTGGTTTAGCGCGGGTTTTGGGGCTGGTCTGTCCCAGGTTTTCAGCTCTTTTAGCCCAAATTTGGAGCTTCTTTAACCCCGACTTGTAGCGATTTTAGCCCGGTTTTTAGCGCTGCTCTGGATCGGGTTTTGATGCTGCTTTATCCCAGTTTTGTCGCTATTTTATCCCCGTATTTTCGCTATTTTAGCCCGGTTTTTAGCGCTGCTCTGGTCCAGATTTCGGAGCTATTTTATTCCAGATTTTCCGGTGTTTTCCCTCGTTTTTTCGCTATTTTACCCCAGATTTTAGCGCTGCTCTGGCCTGGGTTTTGACTCTATTATATCCCAGTTTTGGATCTATCTTACCCCTGATTTGTCGCTATTTTATCCCAGTTTTTAGCGCTCCTCTGGCCCGGGTTTTGTACCTGTTTTACCCGAGATCAGCCGCTGTTTTACCCGGGTTTTTCTCTATTTTCCCCCAGTTTTTTCACTCTTTCCCCCCTTTTTTCCCTCTATTTCTCCCCCCGTTTTTATCCCTGCTCTGGCCAGATTTTGCATCTTTTTTACCCTTGATTTGCCTCTGTTTTCCCCGTATTTTCTCTATTTTATTCCAGTTTTTAGCGCTGCTCTAGCCTGGGCTTTCAAGCTATTTAATCCCAGTTTTTTCAACTATTTTACTCCCGTTTTTTTGCTATTTTACCCCGGTTTTTTCACTATTTTTTTCTCTATTTCGCCCTCGGTTTTTTTCTGTTTCCCCCTGTTTCTAGCCCTGCTCTGGCCCGGGTTTTGCAGCTATTTAATCCCAGTTTTTGATCTATTTAAACCCCATTTTTCCTCTATTTTCCCCCTTTTTTCCTCTATTTTACCCCCATTTCTAGCCCTGCTCTGGCCCGGGTTTTGCAGCTATTTAATCCCAGTTTTTGATCTATTTTACTCCCATTTTTTTGCAATTTAATCCGCGTTTTTTCATCCTTTCCTCCTTTTTTCCCCTCAATTTCCTCCCCGTTTTATCTCTACTCTGGCCCAGGTTTTACACCTATTGAATCCCAGTTTTTTGATCTATTTTAACCCCATTTTTCCTCTATTTTCTCCCTTTTTCCCTCTATTTTACCCTCGTTTCTAGCCCTGCTCTGGCTCGGCTTTTGGAGTTTTTTAATTCCAGTTTTTTAATCTATTTTAAGACCGTTTTTTTGCAATTTTATCCGCGTTTTTTTTCATCCTTTCCCCCCTTTTTTTCCTCTATTTCCTCCCCGTTTTATCTCTACTCTGTCCCAGGTATTACACCTATTTAACCCCAGTTTGGGATCTATTTTATTCCCGTTTTTGCCATTTCCCCGGTTTTTTTTCACTATTTCTCCCCCATTTTTTCACTATTTCCCCCGTTTTTTCACGATTTCCCCTTTTTTTTCCGCTATCCCCAAGGTTTTAAGCGCTGCTCTGGCCCAGGTTTTGCACCTATTTAATCCCAGTTTTGGATCTATTTTACTCCAGTTTTTTGCCATTTCCCTCCGTTTTTTCACTATTTCCCCCGTTTTTTCACTATTCCCCCGGTTTTTCACTATTTCCGTTTTTTTCACTATTCCCTTTTTTTCCCTCTATCCCCCCAGGTTTTAAGCGCTCCTCTGGCCCAGGTTTTGCACCTATTTAATCCCAGTTTGGGATATATTTTATTCCCGTTTTTTGCCATTTGCCCCCAGTTTTTTTCACTATTCCCCCGTTTTTTTCACTATTCCCCCCCGGTTTTTTCACTATTTCCCCCGTTTTTTCACTATTTCCCCTTCGTTTTTCCACTATTTCCCCCGGTTTTTTCACTATTCCTTTGTTTTCCCTCTATCCCCCAGGTTTTAAGCGCTGCTCTGGCCCGGGTTTTACACCTATTTAACCCCTGTTTTGGATCTATTTTATTCTCGTTTTTTGCAAGTTCCCCCTTTTTTCACTATTCCCCCGTTTTTTCACTATTTCCCCCCTGTTTTTTTCACTATTCCCCTTTTTTTCCCTCTATCCCCCAGGTTTTAAGCGCTGCTCTGGCCCAGTTTTTGCACCTATTTAATCCCAGTTTGGGATCTATTTTACTCCGTTTTTTGCAATTTCCCCCGTTTTTTCACTATTTCCCCCGTTTTTTCACTATTCCTCCCGTTTTTTCACTATTTCCCCCGTTTTTTCACTATTCCCCTTTTTTTCCGCTATCCCCCAGGTTTTAAGCGCTGCTCTGGCCCAGGTTTTGCACCTATTTAATCCCAGACTGGGGATCTATTTTATTCCCGTTTTTTGCCATTTCCCCCGGTTTTTCACTATTTCCCCCGGTTTTTTCACTATTTTATTTTATCTATTTTATTCCCGTTTTTTGCAATTTCTCCCCGTTTTTTTCACAATTTCCCCCGTTTTTCACTATTTCCCCCGTTTTTTCACTATTCCCCCCGGTTTTTCACTATTTCCCCCGTTTTTCACTATTCCCCTTTTTTCCCCTCTATCCCCCAGGTTTTAAGCGCTGCTCTGGCCTAGGTTTTGCACCTATTTAATCCCAGTTTTGGATCTATTTTACTCCAGTTTTGCCATTTCCTCCGTTTTTTCACTATTTCCCCCGTTTTTTCTCACTATTTCTCCCCGTTTTTTCACTATTTCCCCCCGTTTTTTCACTATTCCCCTTTTTTTTCCCTCTATCCCCCAGGTTTTAAGCGCTGCTCTGGCCCAGGTTTTGCACCTATTTAATCCCAGTTTGGGATATATTTTATTCCCCGTTTTTTGCCATTTGCCCCCAGTTTTTTTCACTATTTCCCCCGTTTTTTCACTATTCCCCCCCCGGTTTTTTTCACTATTTCCCCACGTTTTTTCACTATTCCCTTTTTTTCTTCCGCTATCCCCCAGGTTTTAAGCGCTGCTCTGGGCCCAGGTTTTGCACCTATTTAATCCCAGTTTGGGATCTATTTTACTCCGTTTTTGCAATTTCCCCTTTTTTTCACTATTTCCCCCAGTTTTTTCACTATTTCCCCGGTTTTTTCCACTATTTCCCCCGTTTTTTCACTATTTCCCCCGTTTTTTCACTATTTCCCCGGTTTTTTCACTATTTCCCCCGGTTTTTTTTCACTATTTCCCCCGTTTTTTCACTATTTCCCCCCGGTTTTTTTTCACTATTTCCCCCGTTTTTTTCACTATTCCCCTTTTTTTCCCTCTATCCCCCAGGTTTTAAGCGCTGCTCTGGCCCAGGTTTTACAAGTCTCAAGTTCAACGGCAGCGGGAGGGGGATGGGGCCTTTCCCGGCGTTTTACGAGGATGTCGCGCCCGCTCGGCCCTGCTGAGGTTTTACAGCTCCCGCCGAGATTTCCTCCCGCGCCTCCTCCTCCTGCTCCTCCTCCCGAAAACTGCGGGGGAAGGGCGAGAAATCCCAGTCGGAGCCGCCGCTCCCAGTTTGAGCCCAGTCCCGAACGGTTTGGGAGTACCGGGGAAAAATTTTAGGTGGGGAAAAGGAAAAAAAAAATTAATATAGGGGAAAAAAAATCAGGGTGGGAAAAAGGGAAAAAAAGTATTAATACCGAGGGAAAAATCTAGGTGGGGAAAAGGAAAAAAATTAATATCGGGAAAAAAAAAACAGGGTGAGAAAAATTTTAATACCGGGGAAAAAAAATCAGGGTGGGAAAAAGAAAAAAAAATTAATACCGAGGGAAAAATCTAGGTGGGGAAAAGGAAAAAAAAAATTAATATCGGAAAAAAAAAATCAGGGTGGGAGAAAGGGGAAAAATAAATTAATATCGGAAAAAAAATCGGAGTGGGGAAAAGGAAAAAAAAAATTAATAGAGGGAAAAAAATCAGAGTAGGAAAAAGGAAAGGAAAAAATTAATAGCGGGGAAAAAAATCAGGGTGGGAGAAAGGGGAAAAAATTAATTAATATCGGGAAAAAAACATCAGAGTGGGGAAAAGGAAAAAAATTAATAGCGGGGAAAAAATCAGGGTGGGAAAAAGGGGGAAAAAATTAATACCGGGGAAAAAACATCAGAGTGGGGAAAAGGAAAAAAATAATAGAGGGAAAAAAATCAGAGTAGAGAAAAGGAAAAAAATTATTAGCGGGGAAAAAAATCAGGGTGGGAAAAAGGGGGAAAAAATTAATACCGGGGAAAAAATTAGGGTGAGAAAAAGGAAAAAATTAAATTTCTAAAAATTTGACCTTGAAGTTGGGGTGGAAATCCCACAGGGTTTACTTTGGGTTTATGGGATTTTTTTTTTTTTTTTTCCTTCCTTTGGCAGCGCCGCCTCCGCAGCAGGAATTGGGGAAATTCAGGATTGGGAAAAATGGAGGGGGAAAAACAGGATTTTATTTATTTTTTTATCCTTCACGAACGGGAAGAAAATCCAGATATTCCCCGAAAATGGAGGGAAATGAGAGGACTCGGGGATTGACCCTGAGGGGAAGAAATTTAACAATAAAAAAAAAATAAAAAATTTAAAATTGAATTTTTCCCAGCAGGTTTTGGGTGGGGAGGAACTCCCGGATGCGCAGCCCCGCCAAAAAAAATTCATTTTCTTGCTTTTTTTAGGGATTTTTTTGAGTTGGGGTCAAGGAGAGGTTGGGGGCGGGGTTTATGACGTCACACATCATTGGCTGTTCCAGTGACGTCACGCTCCACAAAGCCCAGGGTGGAAAATTTTGGGGAAAAAACGGGAAAAATGGGAAAAACCCGAGGGAAATTAGGGGCGGCTCCTCAGGGTCCGGCAGGGAGCCAAAGTCAATTAAAACATTAAAAAATCCCTTATTAGGCACAAAAAATTACCAAAAATTGTCATTATTTAGGGCAAAATGAGGTTTAAAATCTGGATTTGGAACAAAGGAATTGTCAGAGTGGAGAAAAAAAACCCCCGAAGGTGGAAAGGGCCGAGAAAATAAAAATAAAATTAAAAAAATATAAAAATAAAAACAAAAATAAAAAGAAAAGAAAAGTAAAGTAAATATAAAAATAAAAACAAAAATAAAAATAAAAATAAAAAAAGTAAAAATAATAAAAATAAAAAAATTAAAAATAAAATAAAAAAAATTAAAAAACCAAAAATAAAAATAAAATAAAATAAAATAAAAGTAAAAATAAAAATAAAAATAAAAATAAAAATAAAAATAAAAATAAAAATAAAATTAAAGGTAAAAATAAAAATAAAAATAAAAATAAAAATAGAAATGAAAATAAAAATAAAAATAAAAATAAAACGAAAATAAAAATTAAAAAAAAAAAATTAAAAAGAAAAAAAAATAAAAAAGAATTCCGAATATATTGAATTTATACATTTAATTTCACCCCGTTTATACCAACACCAACCCAAATAAATTTCTCTCAGCACATGCAGCGAAAATTCTGTTTATAAAGGAACAAAACCAGAGATTTTGGGGTTCACAGCCCGAATTTCAGCACAACCCGAGGCGGGATTTGGGGATTTACTGACCCGAGCAGAACCCGAGCCCGGGGCCGCTCCCGGCGGGAATTTTGAGAAGAATTTCAGAATCGTTTCCATAAATCCGGACGGGGCTGCAGCGCCTTTAATTAATTAATGAATTTCCATAAACACAGAGGCAGAAACCGCCGAATACCCGAGACGAGATTTTATAGATACTCGCTGGCGAAAACAAATTAAAAATAATAATAATAATAATAATAATAATAATATTAATAATAACAAGTATAAATGGGAGATTACACAGCCGTGGCGGGTCCTGGACATTCCGATTTTTGGGGTTAATTCGGATTAATTTTTGCTGGTTTCTTCATTCTTTATTCATTTTTATTTATTCTTTCGTTATTTTTATTTATTCTCCATTTATTCTTTATTTTTATTTATTCTTTCTTTTTTTGTTTATTCTTTCTTTCTTTTTGTTTATTCTTTCTTTTTATTTATTCTCCATTTTTTCTTTTTTTATTTTTATTATTTCTCCATTTATTCTCCATTTATTCTCCATTTATTCTCCATTTATTCTCCATTTATTCTTTATTTATTCTTTATTTATTCTTTCTTTATTCTTTATTTATTCTTTATTTTTTCTCCGTTTATTCTTTCTTTATTCTCCATTTATTTTTTGTTTATTCTCAATTTATTTTTTGTTTATTCTCCATTTATTATTTCTTTATTCTCCATTTATTTTTTGTTTATTCTCCATTTATTCTCCATTTATTCTTTATTTATTCTTTCTTTATTCTCCATTTATTTTTTCGTTATTCTCCATTTATTTTTCTTTATTCTCCATTTATTCTCCCTTTATTCTCCATTTATTTTTTATTTATTCTCCATTTATTCTTTATTTATCTTTATTTATTCTCCCTTAAACTCCCGTTTTGCTCGTTCTGCCTCAATTTGGGAGATTTTTATTTTTTTTCCGACTGCTTTTGTTATTTCAAAACCCAAAATTCTCTGCGCGGGACCGGGAGAGATTTTGGGGTAAATTGGAGAATTTTGGGGTAAATTGGAGAATTTTGGGATGAATCGGTGAATTTTGGGATAAAACTGGTGAATTTTGGGATAAATTTGAGTATTTTGAGGTTAAAATGGGTGAATTTTGGGGTAAAATTTGTGAATTTTGGGGTAAAATTTGTGAATTTTGGGATTAAATTGGAGAATTTTGGGGTTAAATTTGTGAATTTTGGGGTGAATTTGTGAATTCTGGGATAACCGGGTGAGTTTTGGGCGGGTTTAATCGGAATTTGGGATCTTTGGAGCGTCTGTGAGGGAGGAGGGAGCGAGCGGGGGTTCCCGTCCCTTGGGGGGTCCTGGTGACATCGGGGTTCTGGTGTCCCCCCAGTGCCCGGGTGACAATCGGGGGTCTCGTGGTGACAAAAGGGGTCTCGGTGTCCCCTCATTGCTCAGGGGACAAACGGGGGGTCCCGGTGACAGTCGGGGGGTCCTGATGACAATCAAGGGGTCCCGGTGACAAAGGAGGGTCCCGGTGTCCCCTCCGTGCCCGGGTGACAGTCGGGGGTCCTGGTGACAAACGGGGGGTCCCGGTGACAATCGGGGGTCCCCGTGACAGTCGGGGTCCTGGTGTCCCCTCAGTGCCCGGGTGACAAACAGGGGTCCTGGTGACAAACGGGGCTGTCCCAGTGACAAATGGAGGGGTCTCAGTGACAGTCGGGGGTCCTGGTGACAACTGGGGATCCCGTGTCCCTCAGTGCCCGGGTGACAGTTGGGGGTCCCGTGACAATCAGGGGGGTTCCGGTGACAAATGAGGGGTCCCGGTGACAGTCGGGGGTCCTGGTGTCCCCTCACTGCCCGGTGACAGTTGGGGGTCCCAGTGACAATCGGGGGTCACGGTGACAATCGGGGGTTCGGGAGTCCCCTCAGTGCCCGGTAATAATCGGGGGTCCCGTGTCCCCTCAGTGTCCGAGTGGCAACTGGAGGGTCCTGGTGTCAAAAAGTGGAGACCCAGTGACAAATGGGGGAGTCTCAGTGACAATCCGGGGTCCCGGTGACAATCAGGGAGGTCCCGGTGTCCCCTCAGTGCCCCGGTGACAATTGGGGGGTCCTGGTGACAAAAGTGGAGACCCAGTGACAATCAGGGGTCCCGGTGTCCCCTCACTGCCCGGTGACAGTTGGAGGTCCCGGTGACAATCAAGGGGGGTCCGGGTGTCCCCTCCGTGCCCGGGTGACAACTGGGGGTCCCAGTGACAATCGAGGGTCCTGGTGTCCCCTCAGTGCTCAGGGGACAATCAGGGGGTCCCGGCGACAATCGGGGTCTCGCTGTTCCCTCAGTGCCCAGTGACAATCGGGGGTCCCGGTGACAATCGGGGGGTCCCGGTGACAGTCGGGGGTCCCGGTGACAAGGGGGCGCTCAGGGGGTGCCGCTGGCCGCCGCTCTTGTTTTTGGCCGCGGTTTTTTCTCCTTGACGCGGCGGTTCTGGAACCAGATGGTGACCTGGGCGCTCGCTCAGGCCCGTGGCTGTCGCGATCCTCCGGCGCCTGTCGCGGGTGACGAAGCGGCTGCCCGAGAACTCCTGCTCCAGCTCGCGCAGCTGCGCCTTGCTGTACGGAACGCGCTTCTTGCGGCCGCGCCGGGCGCAGCCCTCGGGGGGGGCACGGCCCGGGCTCTGGGGGAAAGAGGTCAGGGGTCCCAAAAACACCCCAAAATCCCCAAAAGCATCCACAGCCAGCGCAGCCTCGGGGGGCACGGCCCGGGCTCTGGGGGACACAGGGGTCAGGGGGTCCCCAAAATCACCACAGAGCCCTCGGGGGCACGGCCCGGGCTCTGGGGGGAAGGGGGGTCAGGGGTGCCCAAAAATACCCAAAATACCCAAAAATACCCAAAATCACCCAGAGCCACCGCATACCCAGCGCAGCTCTCGGGGGGCACGGCCCGGGCTCTGGGGGGAAAATGGGGGGTCAGGGGGTCCCCAAAATACCCAAAATCCTCAAAAGCACCCACAGCCAGCGCAGCCTCGGGGG
Organism: Luscinia luscinia; assembly: GCA_034336685.1. Lineage (NCBI taxonomy): Eukaryota > Metazoa > Chordata > Aves > Passeriformes > Muscicapidae > Luscinia > Luscinia luscinia. Next base: position 6,112,886 of record CM067633.1, on the reverse strand, counting down.
GCACGGCCCCGGCTCTGGGGGGTGAGGGCAGTCAGGGGGTGCCCAAAATCCCAAAAATACCCTAAAATCCCACAGAGACACCCAGCCCTCGGTGGGGCAGGGTCCCGGGTCTGGGGGAGAAATGGAGTCAGGAGGGTCCCCAAAAAAACCCAAACCCCAAAATCCCACCAGTCCACCTGGGGACACGGGTCAGGATGTCCCCAAATCCCCCAAATCCCCAAAATCCCCCAAAATCCCCAAAATCCCCAAAATCCCCAAATCCTCAAATCCCCAAATCCCCAAACCCCAAAATCCCCAAAATCCCTAAATCCCCAAACCCCAAAAATCCCAAATACCCAAATCCCCAAACCCCAAAACCCCAAATCCCCCAAACCCCCCAAATCCCCCCAAATCCCCCAAAAATCCCCAAACCCCCAAATCCCCCAAACCCCAAATCCCCAAATCCCCAATCCCCCAAATCCCCCAAACCCCAAACCCCCCAAATCCCCCAAACCCCCCAAATCCTCCAAAATCCCCAAACCCCCAAATCCCCCAATCCCCCCGCAAACCCCCCAAATACCCCAAACCCCAAAATCCCCAAATCCCCAATCCCCAAACCCCCAAATCCCAAAATCCCCCAAAACCCCCAAATCCCCAAATCCCCAAATACCCAAACCCCTAAACCTCCAAATCCCCAAACCCCCAAATCCCCAAATCCCCAAATCCCAAAATCCCTCAAAACCCCCAAATCCCCAAAAACCCCAAATCCCCAAATCCCAAAATCCCCAAACCCCCAAATCCCCAAACCCTCAAATCCCAAAATCCCCAAATCCCCTAAATCCCAAAAATCCCCAAATCCCCAAATCCCCAAACCCCAAATCCCCAAATCCCCAAACCCCAAATCCCCAAATCCCCCAAAATCCCCCAAATCCCCCATATCCCCAAACCCCAAAATCCCCAAATCCCAAAATCCCCAAATCCCCCAAACCCCCAAATCCCCCAAAATCCCCCCAAAATCCCCCAAACCCCAAAATCCCCAATCCCCCAAATCCCCAAACCCCCAAAATCCCCCAAATCCCCAAATCCCCCAAACCCCAAAATCCCCAAATCCCCAAAACCCCAAATCCCCAAACCCCAAACCCCCAACTCCCCAAAACCCCAAATCCCCAAATCCCCAAATCCCCAAATCCCCAAATCCCAAAATCCCCAAAACCCCCAAATCCCCAAATCCCTCAAATCCCCAATCCCCAAATCCCCAAATCCCCAAATCCCCAAACCCCAAATCCCCAAACCCCAAAACCCCCCAACTCCCCAAATCCCCCAAAATCCCCCAAATCCCCAAATCCCTAAACCTAAAATCCCCAAAACTCCCCAATCCACAGCCTACAGTCCCCAAAATCCCCAAATCCCTAAATCCCCAAAATCCCCGGGGCCTAAACCCCAAAATCCCCAAATCCCCCAAACCTCAAACCCCCAAAGCCTGACCCCTAAACTCCTAAGCCTCTAGATCCCCTAAATCCCCAGACCCCTAGATCCCCTAAATCCTAAATCCATAAACCCCTGAATCCCCCAAGTCCCCAAATCCCCCCAGATCCCAGATCCCCAATCTCTAAACCCAAAATCCCTGAATCCCCAAACCCCAAATCCAAACCCTAAATCCTCCAGGCACTCTCCCCCAAACCCCAATCCCCAGACCCCTGGCTAACCCCAAGACCCCCAAATCCCCTAATCCCCAAATCCTCAAATCCCAAAATCCCCAAGACCCCCAGATCCAAATCCTCCAAGCCCCCAATCCCCAAATCCCCAAATCCCAAAATCCCCAAATCCCCAAACCCCCAAACACTGAAAATTTTAAAATTTCTCTATTTCCCTTCTCGATATTGAAAGATTTTCTAATTCTATATTGTCGATATTAAAAAAAATAAAAGTTCTATATTCTCTCTCTCAGTATTTGAAGTTTTAAAAGTTCTGTTTTCTCCCTCTAAATATCGAAATATTTTAATTTACTATATTCTCCTTCTCGATATTTAAGAATTTATAACTTCTATATTCTCCTTCTTGGTATTGTAAGATTTTTAAATTCTATGTTTTCCATCTAAATATTAAAAAAAATTAAGTTCTGTGTTATTCTTCTTGATATTTAAAAATGTTATAGTTCTATATTGTCCCTTTAATTGTTGAAAAAAAAAAGTTCTATATTCTTCTTCTTGGTATTTAAAGATTTTTAAGTTCTATATTCTCGCTTTAAATACAGATTTTTTTAAAGTTTTGTATTCTTCCTCTCAATGTTTAAACATTTTAAAGTTCCGTGTTTTGCCTCTCGACATTTAAAGATTTGATTTTCATTTTCTGCATTTTTAATCATTTTTTTTTGTGCTGGTGAAATCCAAATATCGGTAAATTAGGATGTGATCACCCCTCCTTTAATAATTTTAATTAAATTAATAACTTTAATTAATTTCTCCTACTCCAGAGCGGAGGGTGGGAGTGAGAAGCTCCCCTGTGTCCTTCTAGAGCCCCCAAAATCTGAGTGCCCCAAATGTCCCTGTGTGACCCCAAAATATCGAGTGAACCCCCAAAATATCGTCTGAACCCCAAAATATCGTCTGAACCCCCAAAATATCGTCTGAACCCCAAAATAAATATCGTCTGAAGCCGTATAATGTCATTGTCTGAACCCCCCAAAATATCGTGTGACCCCCCCAAAATAGTCTAAATCCCCAAAAATAAATATCGTCTAAACCCCAATAATGTCATTGTCTGAACCCCCAAAATATCGTGTGAACCCCCCAAAATATCATCGTGTGACCCCCAAAATATCGTGTGAACCCCAAAATAAATATCGTCTGAACCCGAATAATGTCATTGTCTGAACCCCCAAAATATTATCGTGTGAACCCCCAAAATATCGTCTGAACCCCCAAAATATCGTGTGACCCCCCCCAAAATCGTCTAAATCCCCAAAATAAATATCGTCTAAACCCCAATAATGTCATTGTCTGAACCCCCAAAATATCGTGTGAACCCCCCCAAATATCATCGTGTGACCCCCCAAAATATCATCGTGTGACCCCCCAAATATCATCGTGTGAACCCCCAAAATATCGTCGGAACTCCCAAAATAAATATCGTCTGAACCCCAATAATGTCATTTGTCTGAACCCCAAAATATCGTGTGAACCCCCAAAATATCGTGTGAACCCCAAAATAAATATCGTCTGAACCCGAATAATGTCATTGTCTGAACCCCCAAAATATTATCGTGTGAACCCCAAAATATCGTCTGAACCCCAAAATATCGTGTGACCCCCAAAAATCGTCTAAATCCCCAAAAATAAATATCGTCTAAACCCCAATAATGTCATTGTCTGAACCCCCAAAATATTATCGTGTGGAACCCCCAAAAATATCATCGTGTGACCCCCAAAATATCGTGTGAACCCCCAAAATATCATCGTGTGAACCCCCCAAAATATCGTCGGAACTCCCAAAATAAATATCGTCTGAACCCCAATAATGTCATTGTCTGAACCCCCAAAATATCACCGTAGAGAACCCCGAGAGATGTGATTGCCTGAACCCCAATAATGTCGTGGTGCGAACCCCCAAAAATATTTTCTGAATCTCCAAGATATCGTCGCATGAGCCCCAAAAATATCGTCTGAACCCCAAAATATGGTCTGAACCCCAAAAATATCGTCTGAATCCCCAAAATATCATCGTGAGAACCTGGATTACGTCATCTGAACCCCGAGAGTGGCACCAGGGGAACCCCGATAACGTCACCCTGTGAACCCCCAAAATATCGTCCGAATCCCCAAAATAAATATCGCCTGAACCTCGATAGTGTCATGGTCTGAACCCCAAAAATCATCGTTTGAACCCCCCAAAAATCAAAGTTTGAACCCCGATAATGTCGTTGTCCGAACCTGGATAATGTCGTCATCTGAACCCCCAAAATATCGCCCCTGAACCGGGATGACGTCATTGTCTGAACCCCCAAAATATCGTCACCTACACCCCGATAAATGATCCTTTTAATCCCCATCGATGATCATCGGAACCCCGATAACTGGTCGGCTGGACCCCGATAATTGATCATCTGAGCCCCGATAATTGATCATCGGAATCTCGATAATTGATCATCGGAACCCCGATAATTGATCGGCTGGACCCCGATAATTGATCATCTGAGCCCCGATAATTGATCATCGGAATCTCGATAATTGATCATCGGAACCCCGATAATTGATCGGCTGGACCCCGATAATTGATCATTTGAGCTCCTATAATTGATCATCTGAATTTCGATAATCGATCATCTGAGCCCCGATAATTGATCATCGGAATTCTGGTAAATGATCATCTGAATTCCGATAATTGATCATCTGAACCCCGATAATCGATCATCTGAGCCCCGATAATTGATCATCTGAATCCAAATAATTGATCATCGGAACCCCGATAATTGATCATCGGAATTCTGACCGATGATCATTTGAATCCCGATAATTGATCTCCTGGACTCCTATAAATTATCATCTGAATCCTGATAATTGATCATCTGAATTCCTATAATTAATCGTCTGAACCCCGATAATTGATCACTTGAACCCCGATAATTGATCATTTGAATTCCTATAATTAATCGTCTGAACCCCGATAATTGATCACTTGAACCCCGATAATTGATCATTTGAACTCCTCTAAATGATCGTCTGAATCCTGATAATTGATCATCTGAATTCTGGTAAGTGATCATTTGAATCCTGATCAATGATGATCTGAACCCCGATAATTGATCACTCGAACCCCGATAATTGATCATTTGAACTCCTCTAAATGATCGTCTGAATTCTAATAAATGATCATCTGAATCTTCATCAATGATCTTTTGAATCCCGATAATTGATCACTTGAACTCCTATAAATTATCATCTGAATCCCAATAATTGATCATCTGAATCCTAATAATTGTTTATCTGGACCCCGATAATTGATCCGCTGAATTCTAATAAATGATCATTTGAGTCTTGATCAATGATCATTCAAATCCTGATAATTGATATCTGAATTCTGATAAATGACCCTTGGAATCCTGATAAATGATAGAGTCCTGATCAATGATAATTTGAACCCCAATAAATGATCATCTGAACCCCGATAATTGGTCATCTGAATCGCGATAATTGATCATCGGAATTCTGACCGATGGTCATTTGAATTCCGATAATTGATCAGCTGAACTCCTGTAAATGATCATCTGAATTCTGATAAACGATCCCTTGAATCCTGGTAGATGATTATCGGATTCCCAATAACTGATCATCGGAATTCCGATAATTGATCATCTGAACCCCGATAATTAATCATCTGAATCCTGATAAATGATCCTTTGAATCCTGATAATTGATAATCTGAATCTCAATAATTGAGCATCTGAATTCCGATAATTGATCATCTGAACCCCGATAATTGATCATATGAATCCCGATAATTAATCATCTGAATCCTGATAAATGATCCTTTAAATCCTGATAATTGATAATCTGAATCTCAATAATTGAGCATCTGAATTCCTAAAATTGGTGATTTGAATCCCGATAATTGATCATATGAATCCTGATAAATGATCCTTTGAATCCTGATAATTGATAATCAGAATCCCAATAATTGATCATCTGAACCCCGATAATTGATCATATGAATCTTGATAAATGATCCTTTGAATCCTGATAATTGATAATCTGAATCCCGATAACTGATCATCTGAATTCCTATAATTAATCATCTGAACCCCGATAATTGATGACTTGAACCCCGATAATTGATCATCTGAACCCCCACCAATCCCCTTCTGCTTCGGAGCTAGCCACGGCCGTGATAAACCAAACTAAACATTAAATTAAATTATTATTACTTCATGAACCCCAACCCTCCACCTCCCCACCAACAAACCCAACCCCAAAAACCCCCCAAACCGCCACCATTTTAACCCTTTCCGCCCCGCGGGGTGGCTTTTACCTGCGAAGGCGGGTTTGAGCAGGAAGGCGGCCTGGCCCTGCTCCCTGGCGCAGCACATCTGGCCGCCCCAGCCCGCGGGCAGCGCCCAGGGCTGCTGGAAGCCGCCGTCCCCGGGCAGCAGCGGCTCGTGGCGGGGCTCGCCCAGCGCCAGGTCCAGGTAGCCGCCCACGGGCTGGTAGGCGGCTCCGTAGCCCGGGTAAAAGGCGAACTCGGCCGGGCGGCTCTGGAAATCCTCTCCGCTTGCCCCGGGAGCCTCCAGGAATTTGTCAGGCGGGAACGGGCCCGCGGCGGCCGCAAGTGGGGCTTTGAGCGAGCCCCGAGCCACGCGGCACGAGTAGTAACCGCTGCCGAAGTAGCCGTAGGGCAGCGGGGCCGAGCCCGGCGGCGCTTTGGGGGCTCGAGGGGCACGCCTCCGGGGGAAGCCGGGGTTCATGGCAGGGGGCGGCGAAGGGCGGCAGCAGCAGCAGGAGGAGGAGGAGGAGGGGGAGGAAGCAGCGCCCGGGGCTGGGGCGCTGAAGCCGCTCGGAGCCAGGAGCCCCTCGAGGCCCGGGGCTGCATGGGGTCGCGGGGCATGGGGAGAGGTTGGGGCGCTGCCCGAGGGGGGGTCCCCCGGATCGGTGGCAAAAGGCGGCGAGCGGCTCCCCCAGAGCCGGTTTTGGTTCGGGGCCGGCCTGACGCGGAAGGGTGGAGGTTTTGCTCATTGGTTGGTGTTGGAGGGGAAATAAAAAAAAAAAAGAAAAGAAAGAAAAAAAAAAAGAAAGAAAACGTAAAAAAGGAGGGGAGGAAAAATCCAACCCAGCGCTCTTAAAAAAAAAAAAAGAAACCTGCAGGCTCAATAAAGCGCTGGAGAAATTGCGAAAATGATTTTATTGGGAGGGGAGAGGAGGAGGAGGAAGAGGAGGAGGAGGAGGAGGGGACACGGAGGTGGCTCCTGAGCGGCTTCTTGGAAATGAAAAATAAAAATCGTGTGGGGAAGGCGGAGGTGGGGAAATGGAGGAGAAAAAATGAGGAGGCAAGGGAGGGAAATCAGGAAGGGCAGCAGAAAAATCCGGGCTTGGATTGAAAACACCTTTTATTTTTTTAATTTTTAATTTTTAATTTAGGGCCTTCCATCCATCCCAGCTTCATCCTTCCCCTCCTCAGCGACTTCACCCCCACAAAAATCCCAATTTTATCCCCTGGGGACAGCGCTGAAAGTCAGGAGAGCGGGGAAAATCGGCCTCTGATATCCCAAAAAAAACCCCAAAAATCCCTGTAGAGCTGCTGGAAAAATCCAAAGCGACGCCGGGCCCTGGAAATATCCCCCCCCCCAAAAAAAAGGTTTTGGAAAAGTGAGGGGGGAAAATAAAGCAGAAAATTCCTTTGGGGTTCCGGGCAGGTGGAGAAATGGAAAAGGACTTAAAATCTGGATAATTTGGGGTGAATACAAGAATTTAATATAATTTAATAATAATAATGCAATAAAGTTTAATAATTTAATATAATTATTGCAGTGCCTGCCGTTAAACCACCCCGGTGTTTTTAATTTTCTGTATTCATGCTGCAAACAGATTTTTTTTTCCTTTTTCCCTCTGTTTTCTTCCCGAAAGTCGCGCTTGGGAAAAGCTTTGTGGAAATTCCCCCAAAAGCGGCTTCAGCTTTTCCCGGGTGTGGATGAGCCCAGAGATTTCTGCTTTTTGACCGAAAATCCGCAATAAAAAATCCCCTTTTCTTTGGGCCGCCAAACCACGACCCGGAGGAGCCGCAGGGACAGAAATCGGAAGGAAATGAGGATTAGGAGCGATGGTGGCAGGCGGGGAAAATCCTAATTAACGCCCCAAACACAACCCTAAAATCCAGTCCGAAAATAATCCCACAAACTCCGAACTCGCGGGAAAAAACCAAAAAACAAAACACACAAAAAAACAACAGCAAACCCACAAACCACAAACAGGTAAAAATAATAATAATAAAAAATTCAATTTCCCCACGGATAAAGAAAATCAAGTGAAAATCAAAAACCCAAAAATTCCATTTTCGCTGGAGGAAAAACAATCAGCTAAAAATCAAACATCCAAAAATTCCATTTTCGGAGCGAAAAAAAAAAATCAAGTAAAAAAATCAAAACCTCGATTTTTGCGGGGGAAAAAACCAAATTAAAAAGCCCCAAAATCCCCCCAACCCCAACCTTCCAAAGCTGAATTTTTTTATCCTCCCAGCGCAGTTTCACCCCATTTTAAAATTTTTTTTTCCCTTTTTTCCCTCCCAGCCCCGCCGCTGTTTGCCGAGGGTCTCGCCCCATTCCCGGCGCGAAAAGGTCGCGCTGCAGCCGCGAGGTCAAGGCCAAGTTGAAAGTTAAAAGCTTTGAGAATTCCGAGCTCCCGGGGCCGCGGCGTTTTGGGGGAAAATAATCGGATTTTTCCCAGTTTGTGGCTGAATTTGGATCAGCGGGTTTGGGAGATTTTCCTGCGATTTTCCAGCTCCTTTAATTCCATTTATTTGAGTTTTAGCGCTGAGGATTTCCCTGCGAGTTTTTTCTTTTAGTTCCCTTTGATTTATTTGTTTTTAACGCAGAAAGGAAGAAAAGGTGGAGAGAGATCGGCGCGAAAAACCCAGAGACGGAGCCAAAATTGGAATTTTATCAATCGGATTTTTGTCAATTGTGTTTTTATAAATTGGATTTTTATAACTTGAATTTTATCCCCGTTCCCGAGGATTCCCGGTGAGCTCGGCTTTGTCCCCGGACGCTGCCCCGGAGAGAATTTCTCCTTTTTTCACCCCAAAAAATCTCCCTCGGTTCTTTTCTTCCATTTTTTCATTTTTGCTTTTAACACGGCGGCAAATTTCGAGCAGGTTTTGCTTCTGGAGCTGTTGAAAAACGCGATTTCCAATCCGATAATAAAATTTTCTTTCTGCGGCGATTTTACAGAGAAAATTTCGTGTTTAGAGCAAGAGCAACGGGTTTATCTTAAAGGAAAAAATTCTGAATTTTTCACCAATTCCTCTCCCAATGAAAGACACGAAAATCATCAAACGCTCTTATCAGTTTGCAGCTTTTTTTTAAATTTTATTTTATTCTCCATAGGATCCATTTAATATTTATCCCATCTGGAGCCTGGAAAACCGCTGGAACAGCTTTTAGAAAGTCTGTGATTCTAATTATTTTTTTAAAAGCGATTGAATTCGAACCGACCTTACAAAATACAAGAGGAAAAAAAAAATCAAACCCAACCCAAACCCCAAAGCAGTTTGAAGAGGAGGGAAAAAAAATTAATAATAATAATAAAAAAAATTGGATCTACTTAAAGACTTCACGTTTGGAAATAATCAATGGCTGGAAAATTGGATTCTGGGTCTGGAAGGGAGCCCGGCTCTTTGCTCGCTGGTTCTGGCAATATTTCGGGGAGGAAAAAATCAAATCAAGGCGAATATTTTTGATCGTTTTGATCTTTTATTTCTTTTTTTTATTTTATTTATTTTTTTTTCCCCGCACTTCTCTCCTCAGCTCCGGCCTCTCCCTCCCCACCCCGCGGGCAGCCCCGGTAACTCGGTGCGGATTTTTGGATTTTCTCTCCCGAATTTGGAATTTGGGGCGGATTTTTGGGGGATCCTTTGAAGGAATCGCTGGCAGGGGAACAGAGAGCCCGGCCCGGCTGCTGCCGGCGCCGCTTTCGGGGCGGGTCTGGGGATTCCAGACTTGGGGGTTTTGTTGGATCCGTTTTTGGGGTGATTCCAGACCCGGCGGGATTGTTCAATCAGATTTGGGGTGGGTGTGGGGATTCCAGATCCTGGGGTTTGCTTGGAGCCGGTTTTGGGGAGAGATTTTGGGGTTTTGTTGGATCCTTTATTTGGGGAGGTTCCAGACCAGCGGCGTTTGCTGGGTTCCGGTTTTGGGGAGGAATTTTGGGGTGATTCCTAACCCGGCGTTTTGTTGGATGCATTTTCGGGGTGGGTGTGGGGATTCCAGACTTCGGGAGTTTTGTTGGATCAGTTTTTGGGGTGATTCCAGATCCAAGGGGTTTGTTTAATCAGATTTGGGGTGATTCCAGACCCGCGGGTTTTGCAGGGTTCCGGTTTTGGGGAGAGATTTTGGGGTGATTCCAGACCCAGGATGTTTTTTGGGGTGATTCCAGATTCGGGGGTTTTGTTGGATCAGTTTTTGGGGTGGATGTGAGGATTCCACACCTGGGGGGTTTTGTTGGATCTTTTTTTGGGGAGATTCCAGACCCGAGAGGTTTTATTGGATCCCGTTTTAGGGAGAGATTTTGGGGTTTTTAAATCAGATTTGGGGTGGTTCCAGACGCGGGGTTTTGTTGGATCAGATTTTGGGGTGGATCTGGGGATTCCAGATCCTGGGGTTTACTTGGAGCCGGTTTTGGGGAGAGATTTTGGGGTGACTCCAGACCCGGGGGTTCAATGAGCTTTTGAGGTGGATGTGGGGTGATTCCGGATCTGGGTTTTGTTGGATCCGTTTTTGGGGTGATTCCAGAGCCGGCGGGTTTGTTGGGTCAGTTTTTGGGGTGATTCCAGATCCAAGGGGTTTGTTTAATCAGATTTGGGGTGATTCCAGACCCGTGGGTTTTGTTGGATCCATTTTTGGAGTGGGTCTGGGGATTCCAGACCTAGGGGGTTTTGTTTAATCAGTTTTTGGGGTGATTCCGGATCTGGGTTTTATTGGATCCATTTTTGGGGTGATTCCAGAGCCGGCGGGTTTGTTTAATCAGATTTGGGGTGATTCCAGATCTGGGGGATGGAGAGCAGGGACAAAACCCGGCTGATTCCTCCCAAAATCAGAGATCCCCTCCAGCCCCTCTGTGCTGGGACCACTCACGGGTGGGGAGGGAGAGATCCGTGGATGGATGGAGGGATGGATCCAGGGATGGATCCAGGGATGGATCCATGGATGGATCCATGGATATTGGATGGATGGATCCAGGGATGGATGGAGGGATTGATCCGTGGATATGGGATGGATGATGGATGGATCCAGGGATGGATGATGGATGGATCCATGGATCTGCGGATGTTCCCTGCACGAGGTGACTCTGGTGGTCCCCAGGCAGCTCAGGAGCTGCTCTGCCATCCCTGCCCGGGATCCATCCCATCCTGGATGTGGAACAGGAGGAATTCTCTTCCCTGCTGTTAAAACTCCGAGGGAAGGGCCGGCAGTGCCTCTGCCCCAGCCCGGCTGCTCTGGGTGGGATTTTCGCTCCTTCCTGCTCAGAGGTTCCACCTGAGGGCAGCAATTCCAGCAATTCTGGCACTGAGAACTCCAGAAATCCCAGCAAGTGCCAGGCCCTGATCCCTGCCTGGAGTTTCCATATTCTGAGAGCTCTCAGAAAATCCTGGCAGGGTGATCCACGGCTGCTCCCAGCCCCAGGCTGGGCAGGGATCACCCCAAACCTGCAGCAATGAGGTCCCCAGGCCTTCATGAAATTGAAATTATCCCCCAAAAAAATCCCCAAGCCTTCAGGACCGAGGTTTGAGTGAAATTGGGGTGTGAACATCCTCAGGGCAGCCCCACGAGGTGTGTGAGGTGCAGCATCGCTGCTTTTCCAGCTGGAATTTTGTGGTTTGACTTTTTCAGGGACTTTCTCTGTGAATCCAAAAAACCAAAACAAAACCAAAAACAAACAAACAAACAAACAAACAAACAAAACACCAAAAAAACCACAAAACACCAAAAAAACCCCACAAAAAACAACTCTGCTGGGAGTTTGTGATGCTCGATTGTCAGGACATTCCTGCAATTCCCGGGGAATTGATCCGTGTGTCACCTTCACTGTCACTGTCACTGTCACTGTCACTGTCACCGTCACTGTCACTGTCGCTGCCAGGCGGGTCTGAGGGTGATTCCCGGTGAGGATTCAGCCTGGAAAAGGCTCCGAGCGTCACCAAAACTGGGCTGTGACATTGCGGGGGACAGACGGACACGACCCCACCCTGAGGGGTTTCCACAATCCCAATTCCTCCTCAATTCCCCCATCCCAAATCCTCAATTCTCCCCAAATTCCCCCCAAATTCCTCTACAATTCCTCCCCAGTCCCAGGCTCTCCTCCCTCTCCCTGAATCCGCTTTGAGATCCCAGAGGGAGGCGGGAGCAGCAACAGCCAAGGACCGGGAATAGAACCCAAAACGGGGATCCCGGGGAACTGGGAATGCTCTGGGGCCAAACTGGGGGAACTGGGAACACTCTGGGGCCAAACTGGGCGCTGTCCCCTCCCGGGGTGCTGTCCCTTCCCGGGGGGTGCTGTCCCCTCCCGGGGGGTGCTGTCCCCTCCCGGGGGTCGCTGTCCCCTCCCGGGGGTCGCTGTCCCCTCCCGGGGTGCTGTCCCCTCCCGGGGGGTGCTGTCCCCTCCCGGGGGTCGCTGTCCCCTCCCGGGGGGCGCTGTCCCCTCCCGGGGTGCTGTCCCTCCCGGGTGCTGTCCCTCCCGGGGGTGCTGTCCCTTCCCGGGGGCGCTGTCCCTCTCGGGGGTGCTCTCCCTCCCGGGGTGCTCTCCTCCCAGGGTTCTGTCCTCTCCAGGGGGTGCTGTCCCCTCCCGGGGTGACCCTGAGTGCCACCCCCGCCCCGCCCTGCTCCTGCTCTGGCCCCGGGAGGGGGCACAGGGAGGGTGGGGTGTCAAAGTCCGTCCTTCCCCACCCTTCGTGCCTTTCCTTATTGCGGGGAGGAGGAGGAGGAGGAGGAGGAGGGAGGGAACGGGGGACGCTCCCGAGTCTCCCCATTCCCTCCTCGGGCTGCAGCCGCTGCTGGGGGCTCCGGGGCTTGGGGGCTCCAAGGATTCCGGGGGCTCCGGGTGCTCCAGGAACTCCAAGCGCTCCAGAGGCTCTGGGGGCTCCAAGGACTCCAGGGATTCCCGAGGTTCCAGGGGCTCCAGGGGTTTGGGGGTCTCGGGGGCTCCAGGGGCTTCAGATGTTCCAGGGGCTCCAGGGGTTTTGGGGGCTCCATGGCTCTGGGGTTTCTGGGGTCTCTGGGGTTTCCAGAGGCTCCAGGAGTTCCAGGATTTCCAGAGGCTCCAGGAATTTGGGGGTTTCTGGGGGTTCCAGAAGCTCCAAGGCTCTGAGAGTTTAGGGGGCTCCAGAGGCTCCAGGAGTTCCAGGATTTCCAGAGGCTCCAGGAATTTGGGGGTCTCGGGGGGGTCCAGGGGTTTTGGGGGCTCCATAGCTCTGGGGTTTCTGGGGTCTCAGTTGGCCTCCGAAGTCCCAGGATTTCCAGAGGCTCCAGGGATTTTTAGGGTCTCTGGGGGTTCCAGAGGCTCCAAGGCTCCGAGAGTTTAGGGGGCTCCAGAGGTTCCAGGAGTTCCAGGGGTTCCAGAAGCTCCAGGGGCTTTGGGGTCTCTGGGGGTTCCAGAGGCTCCAGGGGTTCTGGGGGTTCCGGGGGCTCCAGGAGTGACACCCGAACCCCAAATCCCGGCATTTCCCCCTGGCAGTTCCCCCGCGCCGCATTCCCGGCGCCGCTGGGTCCGGGGGTCCGGGAAGGGATTCCTGCGGGAACGGGGAGAGGATCTGGGGGATGCCAGAATTCCGGCAGGAGCGGGGGGATGGATCTGCAGGAGGAGAGCCCGAGCTGCTCGCGCCGGACGCGGCAATCCCCGCTCCGGGACAATGTCGCGATTGTCGCCTCGCCAGCAGCAGCGGCCGCTCCTCATCCTGCTTCCCACGGGCACAGCCCCGGCTTCTCCTTCCTTCTCCTTCCTTCTCCTTCCTTCTCCCTTTTCTACCTTTTCCTTCCTTTTCATTTTCCTTTTCATTTCCCTTTCCATTTTCCTTTTCATTTTCCTTTTCCTCCTCTTCCTTTTTAGTTTTCTCCTTCTTCTCTTTCCCTCCTTCTCCTCCTTCTTTCTCCTTCTCTTCCTCCTCTCCTTCTCCTTCTCCTTCTCCTCCTTCTCCTTCTCCTTCTCCTTCTCCTTCTCCTTCTCCTTCTCCTTCTCCTTCTCCTTCTCCTTCTCCTTCTCCTTCTCCTTCTCCTTCTCCTTCTCCTTCTCCTTCTCCTTCTCCTTCTCCTTCTCCTTCCTTTTTATTTTCCGTTGTCCTTCTTATTGTCCTTATTTTTCCTTGTTTTCCTTTCCTTTTTTCCTTTTCTTTTGTTCTTTTCCTTATCCTTTGCCTTTTCCTTTGTCCTATGTCCTTTCCCTTTCCCCTTTTCTCTTTTCTTCCATTTCCCCCTTTCCCTTTTTCTTTTCTTTTCCCTTTTCCCTTTCCCCTTTTCCATTCCATTTCCCCCTTTCCCTTTTTCTTTCCTTTTCCCTTTTCCCTTTCCCCTTTTCCATTCCATTTCCCCCTTTCCCTTTTTCTTTCCTTTTCCCTTTTCCCTTTCCCCTTTTCCATTCCATTTCCCCCTTTTCCCTTTCCCTTTCTCCTTTCCCCTTTCCCAAACAGGGAGGATTTGGGTTCCTCTCCCGGGGGGTTCCGGGACATTTTTGGGGTCAGAGCCCCGCAGGTTTCACCCCTGGCTGAGGACGGCAGCAGGAATTCTTGTCGGGGCTGGAAAAATCTGATTTACGGCAGCAGAAATAAGCCATGAATAACCCAGCTGCAGGTGGATTAAAACGTGCTGGTCCCGCCTAAGGAATAAATAAATCCAGGCAGGCAGAGGAGCTGGAATTCCATTTCCAAAGTGGATAAAATATTTAATATTCCCTGTTTTTAACACCGCTGGAATTCCATTTCCAAAATGGATAAAATATTTAATATTCCCTGGTTTTAACACCGCTGGAATTCTCTTTCCAAAAAGGATAAAATATTTAATATTCCCTGGTTTTAAAGCCGCTGGAATTCCTTTTCCAAAAAAGATAAAATATTTAATATTCCTTGTTTTTAACACCGCTGGAATTCTATTTCCAAAATGGATAAAATATTTAATATTCCCTGTTTTTAACGCCGCTGGAATTCCATTTCCCGAACGGATAAAGGATTTAATATTCCCAGTTTTAAATTTGAATTTAATATTCTCCTGTTAAACCAGGACCTTGCAGGGTTGAATTTTCCGGGTCCTTTTTCACTCGTTTCCCCAAAAAATCCCTGGAAAATCCCTGGAGCGCCTCAGGGGATTTGTGGTGCAAAAATTTGTGGCTTGATCCCCGAATATTTGAATTTTCTTTATTTTTGGGGCTGGGTCTGTTCTCAACATTCCCAAATTCCTCTGGAATTTATCCCGGCGTTTCCCGCGGTGGGAAAACCACGGAGAAATAATAATTAAAATCTTCAGTTATAATTAATGATAATTAAAATCCAACATCCCTCTGCGAGCTTGCCCTAGAGGTTTAAATAAAGCGCTTTTATCACTTTTTTATCGCTTTATTAATATATTCTATGAAGCGTACGCATAAATATCAATATAATCATTAATAAAATTTGTTAATATTTATATGGTAATAACGGTATTAACTAATATAATATTCATGCTTTTGATTTAATGAATTAACAAAATGTCATCCCGATGATGTTTTTATTTAATGTCTGTTTATGAGTATATCCCAAAAAGTTGTGGGAAGGCGTCAAAAATTGTGAATAAAATCATAAATTTAGCGTTTCTGTCGTGCCCAACCTCGCCCTCAGTTTAGTCCGTGCCAAACCACAAACCCTCAAAATCCCATAAAAAACCTCAGAAGCCCAAAAACTAAACCCCAAAATCCCACAAACAAAACCACAAAAACCCCAAAAAGAAAACCTCAAAACCTCACAAATAAAATCTGAAAACCTCACAAAAATCCTCAAAAAGCCAAAAATAAAACCCCCAAATCCCACAAATAAAAACTGAAAACCTCACAAATAAAACCTGAAACCCCACAAATAAAACCCAACAAAAAACGCTCAAAACGCATACAAATAAACCCACAAAAACTCCACAAATAAAACCTGAAAACCCCAAAAATAAAACCTCAAAACTCCCAAAAATAAAACCTCAAAATCTCACAAATAAAACCTCAAAACCCCACAAAAATCCTCAAAAGCCACAAAAAAACCCCCAAAATCCCAAAAATAAAGCCTGAAAACCCCACAAATAAAACCTGAAAATCCAAAAAATAAAACCCCAAAATACCAAAAATAAAACCTCAAAAAGTCACAAATAAAACCTGAAAATCCCAAAAATAAAACCTGAACCCCCCACAAATAAAACCCCAAAATCCCACAAATTAAACCACAAAACCCCCAAAAACTCAAAATCTCAAAAATAAAACCTGAAAGTCCCAAAAATAAAACCCCAAAATCCCACAAATAAAACCACAAAAACCCCAAAAACCTCAAAATCTGAAAAATAAACCCTGAAAACCCAAAAATTAAACCTGAACCCCCCCCAATAAAACCCCAAAATCCCACAAATAAAACCTCAAAACCCCCAAAATAAAACCCCAAAATCCACAAAACCACCCCAAAATCCCAAAAATAAACCCCAAAATCCCACAAATCAAACCACAAAAAACCCCAAAAGAAAATCTCAAAATCTGAAAAATAAACCCTGAAAACCCAAAAATTAAACCTGAAAACCCCACAAATAAAACCTGAAAATCCCACAAATAAAACCTGAAAATCCCACAAATAAAACCTGAAAATCCCAAAAATAAAACCTGAAAATCCCACAAATAAAACCTGAAAACCCCAAAAATAAAACCTGAAAACCCCACAAATAAAACCTCAAAACCCCAAAAACAAAACCCCAAAACTCCACAAAAAAACCCCAAATCCAACAACAAACCCACCCAAACCCCACAGAGAAAACACTCCAAAAAATCAAATTATTATAAAATTATCAAATTTTAACAATTTTTTCCCCTTTTCCACCCAACCCCTGCACTGCCCGAATTCCCCAAAATCGAGAAGTTTTCCCTCCTTTTTTCCCTGGGATAATCTGATTTTTTATTGATTTTTAATCGATTTTTAAAATCCATTCTGGGAAAGTGAATTTTCCTTCTCTCTTTTTGCTGCCACTCGTTAATTACCCCATTCATTAAAATTCGATCAACCCCAAGCGCCTCAAAACTGCCCCAAAATTATAATTTCAATGAATATAATTTTATTTTATATATTTTTAAATTTATTTTTAAAAAATGGGGATGTGAAAAACCCACCAAAATTAATAAAATTAAAATTAAAATTAAAATTAAAATTAATTAAAATTAAAATTAAAATTAAAATTAAAATTAAAATTAAAATTAAAAATTAAATCACTCGCGTTAGGAAAGCTGGGAATAAATTAAATAAACTGGGATTTTTGATTTTTTATTTTATTTTTTCCCTAGAATTTCTCTCTGGGATTTTTTTGGGGGGGAATTTTTTTCTGGGATTTTTTTTTAGGATTTTTCTGGGATTTCTTTTTCTGGGAATTTTTTCTGGGATTTTTTCTTGGATCACTTTTTCATCATTTCCCCTTCATTCCTCTCAATTTTTCAATAATTTTTCCTTCATTTTTCCTTAATTTCCCTCCAATTTTCAACGGAATGAATAATTGACTGAATAGAATGAATAAATGAATCAACAGATGAATAAATGAATAAATAAATAAATAAATAAATTCATAAATAGAATGAATAATTGAATCAACAGATGAATAAATGAATAAATGAATAAATAAATGAATAAATTAATCAATAGAACGAATAAATGAATCAACAGATGAATAAATTAATAAATAGAATGAATAAATGAATAAATGAATAAATGAATAAACAGATGAATAAACGAATCAATAAATGAATAAATTCATAAATAGAATGAATAGATAGGTCAATAAATAAATAAATAAAATGAATAAATAATTAAGTAGATAAATAAATAAATAAATAGATGAATTAATTAATCGATGCCAAAGGTCATGGCCTCCAAATGACCTCAATTAACAGAATTTAATGAAGTTCTGCCCGAGCTGGGCTGGGGCCTAAAAAGATAAAATGAGATTTTAGAGCTAAGAAGGGATCAGAAAATAACTCCACAAAAATCCCTTTTTCCAGTTTTTATCATAATTCTGCTTCCCAACCCTCATTTCTAAGGAAAAAAAAAAATCACTGAAAATCAAAAACCAGCAGCAGATTCCTGCTGGAATTCTGGGAATTCGCACAAAAAATCCAACATTTTGTGGGTGGGAAATTGGATCTGAGGTGGAACTTGCGGTGGAAAAGGAGAAAATCAAATTTTGGGTGGTTCCAGTGATGGAAATCCGATGGAAAATCAGATTTTGGGTGAATCCAGGGATGGAAATTCAATAAAAAATCAGATTTTTGGTCGTTCTTGGGATGGAAATCCAATGGAAAATCAGCTCTGAGGTGGATTCTGCCAAAAACTGGGAGGAATTGCCAAGAAATGGGAAGGAATCGCCAAAAAATTGAAGGATTGGCCAAGAAACGAGAAGGAATTGCGAAAAAATAGAAGAAATTAGGGAAAAATGGGAAGGAATTGGGGAAAAATGGAAGGAAAGGCCAGAATTTGGGAGGAATTCTCAGAATTTGGGAGGAATTCTCAGAATTTGGGAGGAATTCTCAGAATTTGGGAGGAATTATTCATTTTTCCTTAATTTTTCCTTCATTTTCCTTAATTTCTCCTACATTTTTCCTTCATTTTTTATTTCCCTTTAATTTCCCTTCATTTTAAATTATTTTTTCTTCATTTTTCCTTTATTTTCCTTCATTTAAAATTAATTTTTAATTACGTTTCCTTCATTTTCCTCCATTTTCTTCATTGTTCCTTCATTTTTCATTTATTTCCCTTTAATTTCCCTTCATTTTAAATTAATTTTCCTTCACTTCTCATTCATTTTCCCTTTTTCTTCCTTTTCCTTCATTTTTCATCCATTTTCCTTCATTTCTCCTCATTTCTCTTCATAGTTTTCCTTAATTTTCCCTTCATAATTCTCCTTAATTTTTCATTAATTTCTCTTCATTATTCACTCATTTTTTTCATTTTTTCACTCATTTCCCCTTTATTTTCCTTCATTTTAAATCCATTTTTCTTTTATCTTTCCTTTCTTTTTCCTTCATTTTCATTTTCCTTCACTTTTCAGCCATTTTCCTTCATTTCCCCTCATTTTCCTTAATCTTCCCTTCATTTTTCATTTATTTCTCTTCATTTTTCACTCATTTTTCTCAATTTTTCACTCATTTCTCCTTTATTTCCCTTCACTTTAAACTCATTTTTCTTTTATCTTTCCTTTCTTTTTCCTTCATTTTCATTTTCCTTCACTTCTCATCCATTTTCCTTCATTTCCTTTCATTTTCCTTCAATTTTCCTTCATTTTTCTTTAATTTTTCTTCATTTTTCACTCATTTTTCTCAATTTTTCACTCATTTCACCTTTATTTCCCTTCATTTTAAACTATTTTTTCCTTCATTTTTCCTTCCTTTTTTCTTCATTTTCATTTTCCTTAATTTTCTCTTTTTCTTCCTTTTCCTTCATTTTTCCTTCACTTTTCATCCATTTTCCTTCATTTCCCCTCATTTTTCACTCATTTTTCTTAATTTTTCACTCATTTCCCTTCATTTTAAACTCATTTATCATTCATTTTTCCTTCCTTTTCCCTTCATTTTCATTTTCCTTCATTTTCTCTTTTTCTTTCTTTTCCTTCATTTTTCCTTCACTTTTCATCCATTTTCCTTAATTTCCCCTCATTTTCCTTCATTTTTCACTCATTTTTCACACATTTCCCCATTATGTTCCTTTATTTTAAACTCATTTTCCCTTCCTTTTTCCTTCATTTTCATTTTCCTTCATTTCCCCTTTTTCTTCCTTTTCCTTCACTTCTCATCCATTTTCCTTCATTTCCTTTCATTTTTCTTCCATTTTCCTTCATTTTTCTTTAATTTTCCTCCATTTTCCCCTCATTTTTCTCAATTTTTCACTCATTTCTCCTTTATTTCCCTTCACTTTAAACTCATTTTCCCCTCATTTTCGATTCAGAGTCGCTCCTTCCTGGCAGCAGATTTCTCAGCTCGAGGGCAGCGCTCCCGGCCAAGGATTTTCCTGACAAAATGAATTTTCCATCGCTCGTCCATCACTCCCAGAGCGCTCCCGTGCCCGGGATGTTCCCCATAAATCATCTCCAGAGGGAAAAATCCCGCGGCTCCTTCACCCCTCAAGGGCTTTGGGGTGAAAATCAGCGATTTTGGGGTTTTATTGCTTTTTCTGACCGATGATAAATGGAGGACGAGGCGCTGAGTCAGAGGGGGAAAAAAATCAGAATTATTCACGTTGTCCTGAGCAAAGGGATTGGGAATGTGAAAATTGCAAGGGTTGGAATTAGGGGAGAAATTGAGGTTTTAGGGTCTGGATTAGGGAGAAATTAATGTTTTAAAGGGCTAAAATTAGGGGAGAAAATGAGATTTTGGTAGTCTGGAATTAAAAAAGAAATCAAGGTTTTGGAGGCCTGGAATTAGAAAGAAATGAATATTTTAAATTGCTAAAATTAGGTAAGAAATTGTGGTTGTAATGTCTGGAATTAAAAAAGAAATGAAGGTGCAAAAGTGTTAAAATCAGGTAAGAAATTGAGGTTTTAGAGGCCTGGAATTAGGGAAAAAATAATGTTTTAAAGGGCTAAAATTAGGGAAGAAAATGAGATTTTGGAGGTCTGGAATTAAAAAAGAAATCAAGGTTTCGAAGGCCTGGAATTAGAAAGAAATGAGTATTTTAAATTGCTAAAATCAGGTAAGAAATTGAGGTTTTAATGTCTGGAATTAAAAAAGAAATGAAGGTTTTAAAGTGTTAAAATCAGGTAAGAAATTGAGATTTTAGAGGCCTGGAATTAGGAAAGAAATGAAGGTTTTAAATTGCTAAAATTAGGGGAGAAATTGAGATTCTGGAGGCCTGCAATTAGAAATAAATGAATATTTTAAAGGGCTAAAATTGAGGTTTTGGAGGTTTGGAATCAAAAAAGAAATGAACATTTTAAAGTGTTAAAATTGGGTAAGAAATTGAGATTTTAGAGGCCTGGAATTAAAAAAGAAATCAAGGTTTTGGAGGCCTGGAATTAGGAAGAAAATAAAGATTTAAAGGCCTGGAATTAGGAAAGAAATTGAAGTTTTGGAGGCCTGGAATTTGAGAAGAAATCAGGATTTTAGAGGCCTGGAATTAAAAAAGAAATCAAAGTTTTAGAGGCGTGGAATTAGAAATGGAATCCAAGTTTAAATTGGAAAAAAAACTATTTTGACCCCCAAGGTGACAGAAATTCGAGAATTTTAGGCTCAAAAAACTCCCAGAAATTCTTTTAAAAAACCATTTTCTTCCATTTAAATTGAAAAAAAAACCTCTTTTGATCCCTGAGGTGACAGAAATTCAGGAATTTTGGTTCAAAAAAAAGTCACAAACTATTATTTGAACCACTTTTACCCCATTTAAATTGAGAAATTTAAAAACCACTTTAATCCTATTTAAAAGGGAAAAAAACCCAAACCCCTTTTTTATCCATCTTGTCCTGGTTAAAGTGATTTTAAAAGAATATTGTATTTTAATAATATGATGTTATAATACAATAATATAAAAATATTAAAAATTAAAAACTGGGAATTCCCGAATTCCCGGAGATTCCCTGGAGTCTGTCGCCCTCTGCCGGCCAGAAACGGCAAAACACTCCTGGAAAAAATGGGGAGAGTATGGGAGCAAACAGGGGGAAATAAAATACAAATAAAAATAAAATAAAAATGGAAATAAAGATTTAAAAAAAAAAAAACAAACTCGGATCCTCTTTATCCCTTCAGAATTCCCCTTTCCTCCCTCAGAATTACCATTTATCCCCTCAGAATTCCCTTTTTAACTCCTCACATCCCTTTATTCCCTCAGAATTCCCATTTACCCTCTCACAATTCCCATTTATTCCCTCAGAATTCCCATTTATCCCCTCACAATTCCCTTTTTACCGCCTCACACCCCTTTATTCCCCTCACACTTCCCCTTTATCCCTCCAAAATTCCCCTTTTCTCCCCCAGAATTCCCATTTATCCGCTCAGATTTTCCTTTTTAAACCCACATCCCTTTATCGCCTCAGAACCCCCTTTGCCCTCACAATTCCCCTTTATCCCCTCACAATTCCCCTTTACCCCTCACAATTCCCCTTTATTCCCTCAGAATTCCCATTTATCCCCTCACAATTCCTTTTACCGCCTCACACCCTTTATTCCCCTCACACTTCCCCTTTAGCCCCCAAAATTCCCCTTTCCGCCCCCAGAATTCCCATTTATCCCCTCAGATTTTCCTTTTTAAACCCTCACATCCCTTTATCGCCTCAAGAACCCCTTTGCCCCCTCACAATTCCCCTTTATCCCCTCACAATTCCCTTTTCCTTTCCCCTTTTTCCCCTTTTTCTCCTTTTTCCCGGCGCTGCCGCCGTCCCTCACTGAGGGGGGGGAGGGGCTCTGAGGGGCCGGCGCCTTCCCGCCTTTTCCGCGCGCCGTTTGATGACGCCACGCGGCGCCCGCCGGATGACGTCACAACGAGCGCGCCTAGTTGCTGACGTCAGAGCGGGCGCGCCGGCGGCGGCGGCAGAGCCGGGATGCACCGGCGGGGGTGGGGGCAGGGGCGATCGCCAGGAAAAAACTGACCGAGGTGAGCGAGGAAAACCGCACGGGGCAGCGGGGATGGACCGGGACACGAGGGAACGGACCGGTTCAGGTCTGTCTGTCCCGGTTCGGCTCTGTCCCGGTTCGGGTCTGTCCCGGTTCGGGTCTGTCTGTCCCGGTTCGGGTCTGTCCGGTTCGGGTCTGTCCCGGTTCGGGTCTGTCCCAGTTCGGGTGTGTCTGTCCGGTTCTGTCTGTCCCGGTTCGGGTGTGTCTGTCCCGGTTCTGTCTGTCCCGGTTCGGGTCTGTCCCAGTTCTGTCTATCCCGGTTCGGGTCTGTCTATCCCGGTTTGGGTCTGTCTGTCCCGGTTCGGGTCTATCTGTCCCAGTTCTGTCTGTCCCGGTTCGGGTCTGTCTATCCCAGTTCGGGTCTGTCTGTCCCGGTTCGGGTCTGTCCGG
The DNA here is from genome assembly GCA_034336685.1 of Luscinia luscinia. NCBI lineage: Eukaryota > Metazoa > Chordata > Aves > Passeriformes > Muscicapidae > Luscinia > Luscinia luscinia. The sequence continues at coordinate 6,089,973 of CM067633.1, read as the reverse complement.
TTCGGGTCTGTCTGTCCCGGTTCTGTCTGTCCCGGTTCTGTCTGTCTGTCCCGGTTCTGTCTGTCTGTCCCGGTTCCGGTCTGTCTGTCCCGGTTCTGTCTGTCTGTCCCGGGTCAGGTCTGTCCCGGTTCTGTCTGTCTGTCCCGGTTCGGGCCTGTCTGTCCCAGTTCTGTCTGTCCCGGTTCAGGTCTGTCTGTCCAGTTCGGGTCTGTCTGTCCTGGTTCAGGTCTGTCCCGGGTCAGGTCTGTCTGTCCCAGTTCTGTCTGTCCCGGTTCTGTCTGTCCCGGTTCTGTCTGTCTGTCCCGGTTCGGGTCTGTCTGTCCAGTTCTGTCTGTCCCGGTTCTGGTCTGTCTGTCCCGGTTCTGGTCTGTCCTGGTTCTGTCTGTCCCGGTTCTGGTCTGTCTGTCCGGTTGGTCTGTCTGTCCAGTTCTGTCTGTCCCGGTTCTGTCTGTCCCGGTTCGGGTCTGTCTGTCCCAGTTCGGGTCTGTCTGTCCAGGTCTGTCTGTCCCGGGTCTGTCTGTCCCGGTTCGGGTCTGTCTGTCCAGTTCTGTCTGTCCCGGTTCGGGTCTGTCCCGGGTCTGTCTGTCCCGGTTCCGGTGTGTCTGTCCCGAGTCTGTCTGTCCGGTTCTGTCTGTCCCGGTTCGGTCTGTCTGTCCCGGTTCTGTCTGTCCCGGGTCTGTCTGTCTGTCCGTGTCCATCCCGCTGTCCCCCGCAGGCCAAGTACAAGGAGAGCGAGGGGCCGGTTCTGGCTGAGATCAGCTGGCACAGGTGGGGATTGTCCTTCCCGTCCCTGTCCCTGTCCCCAAACCCGCCCTTATCCCATCCCCATCCCCAGTCCCATTCCCTGACCCCATTATTCCCAGTTTCCCATCCCCATTCCCCATTCCCAGTTTCCCAGTTTCCCATTCCATCCCCAGTTTCCCATTCCCATTATTCCCAGTTACCCATTCCCTATTCCCAGTTTCCCATTCCCAGTTTCCCACTCCCATCCCCATTCCGTTCCCATTCCCATTTTCTTTTCCATCCTCATTCCCATTCCTCATTCCCATCCCGTTTCCCATTCCCAGTTTCCAGTTTCCCATCCCCATTCCCCATTATTCCCAGTTTCCCATCCCCATTCCCTGACCCCATGATTCCCAGTTTCCCATTCCCCATTCCCATCCCCATCCCCATCCCCATTCCCCATTCCCACTCCCATTCCCCATGATTCCCAGTTCCCCATTCCCCATCATTCCCAGTTTCCCATTCCCCATGATTCCCAGTTTCCTATTCCCCATTATTCCCAGTTTCCCATCCCCATTCCCCATTCCCCATCCCCATTCCCCATTCCCCATGATTCCCAGTTCCCGCTCCCCATTATCCCCAGTTCCCCATTCCCCATTATCCCGCTGTCCCCATTATCCCCCTGTCCCCATTATCCCCACTGTCCCCATTATTCCCAGTTCCCCATTATCCCCTGTCCCCGCTATTCCCAGATGTCCAAGCAGCTGCAGGCGTTCTGTCGCACCTGGAGGCGTTTGCCAGCAAGCACAAGCAGGAGATCAGGAAGAGCCCGGCGTTCCGCCTGCAGTTCCAGGACATGTGCGCCACCATCGGCGTGGACCCGCTGGCCTGTGAGGGGAGGCTGCTCCTGCTGGGAATTCCTGCTGGGATCCTGCCAGGGGCTGGGACACTGGGGCTTGGGGGCCCTCCCTGTCCCTGCTCCCATCCCTGTCTTTGTCCCTGCTCCCATCCCCATCCCATCCCCAGCCCATTCTCCATTCCCATCCCATTCCCCGTTTCCATTTTTCATTCCTCATTCCCCTTTCCCATTCCCATTCCATTCCCATTTCCCATTCCTGTCCCTGTTTGCCATCCCTCTCTCCTTTTCTGTCCCTCCCATCCCATTCCCATTCCCATTCCCCATTTCCTATTCCCCATTCCCATTCCCATTCCCATTCCCATTTCCTATTCCTCATTCCCATTCCATTCCCATTTCCATTCCTGTCCCTGTTCCCATCCCTGTCTTTGTCCCTGTTCCCATCCCATTCCCCATTCCCTATTCCCCATTCCCATTCCATTCCCATTTCCCATTCCTGTCCCTGTTCCCAGCCCATTCCCTATTCCCATTCCCCACCTCATTCCCCATTTCCCATTTCCAGCCCATTTTATCCCCATTCCCATCCCCATTCCCATATCCATCTCATTTCCTTTCCCCATCCCCATTCCCATCCCCATCCCCATTCCCATCTCATTTCCATTCCCCATTCCCATTCCCATCCCCATTTCCATTCCCATCCCCATTCCCCATTCCCATTTCCTATTCCCATCCCATTTCCCTTTCCCCATTCCATCCCCTTTTCCCATCCCCTTTTCCCATCCCCATCCCCATTTCCATCCCCATGCCCATCCCATTTCCCATGCCCATTCCCCATTTCCTGTTCCCATTTCCCATTCCCCATTCCCCATCCCCACTGGGGACAGACCCCACAATCTGTGTCCCACAGCGAGTGGGAACAGCTCTGGAGGGATTTCCTCTTCCTGATTTCCTCTTCCTGATTTCCCTCTTCCTGTCCTTTCCCAGCTGGAAAGGCTTCTGGGCAGAGATGTTGGGAGTTGGAGATTTCTACTACGAGCTGGGGGTGCAGATCATCGAGGTGTGCCTGGCGCTGAAACACCGCAACGGAGGTGGGGGCAATCCCTGACGTCCCTGGATCCATCATCCCTGATCCTGGGATCCATCTCTGATCCTGGAATCCATCCCTGACATCCCTGGGATCCATCCCTGATCCTGGGGATCCATCCCTGATCCTGGGGATCCATCCCTGATACTGGAATCCATCCTGACATCCCAGGATCCATCCCTGACATCCCTGGGATCCATCCTGATCCTGGGGATCCATCCTGACATCCCTGGATCCATCTCTGGCATCCCTGGGATCCACCCTTGATCCTGGGATCACCCCGATCCTGGGGATCCATCCCTGATCCTGGGGGGATCCATCCCTGACATCCTGGGATCCATCCCTGATCCTGGGGATCCATCCCTGACATCCCTGAGGATCCACCCTGACATCCCTGGATCCATCCCTGATCCTGGGATCCATCCCCTGACATCCCTGGGGATCCATTCCTGACATCCAGGGATCCACCCTTGATCCTGCGGGATCCATCCCTGACATCCCTGGGATCCATCCCTGATCCCAGAATCCATCCTGATCCCAGGATCCATCCTGATCCTGGGGATCCATCCTGACATCCCTGGGATCCATCCCTGATCCTGGGGATCCATCCCTGACATCCCTGGATCCATCTCTGACATCCCTAGGATCCACCCTTGATCCTGGGATCCATCCTGATATCCTGGGGATCCATCCCTGATCCTGGGGATCCACCCCTTGACCCTGGGGGATCCATCCCTGACATCCCTGGGATCCATCCCTGACATCCCTGGGGATCAATCCTGATCCTGGGGATCCATCCCTGACATCCTGGGATCCATCCCTGACATCCCAGGGATCCATCCCTGACATCCCAGGGATCCATCCCTGGCATCCTAGGATCCATCCCTGATCCTGGGGATCCATCCCTGACATCCCTGGGATCCATCCCTGATCCTGGGGATCCATCCCCTGACATCCCCAAGGATCCATCCTGATCCTGGGATCCATCCTGATCCTGGGATCCATCCTGACATCCCAGTCCATCACATCCAG